>CAJQZJ010034110.1:2382190-2458513 GCA_907164525.1 Lophiomys imhausi
ATAGACAGCATGAGTGGATGATGGATAGGTGGATGGATAGACAGCATCAGTGGATGATGAGTATGTGGGTGGGTGGGTGAGTGGGTAGAAAGAAAAGACAACGCCAGGCGGTGGTGGCACACGCCTTTAATCCCAGCACTTGGGAGGCAGAGGCAGGCTGATCTCTGTGAGTTCGAGGCCAGCCTGGTCTACAAAGTGAGTCCAAGACAGCCAGGCTGTTACACAGAGAAACCCTGTCTCGAAAAATAGAAAGAAAGAAAGAAAGAAAAGACAACAACGTCAAGGACAGAGGAACAGCCAGAGATGAGTGGACAATTGGGGAAGTTGGACAGAACATAATGGAAGGCAGGAGCAGGTGTCCAAAAAGCCAGCCAGGAAGGAAAATAGACCCTGCTGCAGTGTCTTCAGTCCCCATGTCCCGACTCCTCACCCGCCATTGGATGTCCCCACGGAAAAGTTCACTCTGGGCAATGTCCACGCGGTTCCAAGCCACAGCCAAACGCAGCTCATCAAGGTAAGCTGAGGCCTCAGAGGTCCCGCAGGCTGGAAGGATGAGAGGGGGAAGGAAGAGGCTCAGAGGAAGGGTGGGAACATCTGGCAGATGTCCACTTTGGTGTAGTTCCAAATGGTGGCCATCTTCAGCTTGTCCACCATTCCCAACAGAGGTCCAATGAGGGTAGGGAACATGCCCAACACCACACAATTTCCCATTTCATTCGAAAAACAAAAATATATTGAGAGTGAGACTTAATGCCAATCTGTATTTTTCTTCTACTTTTCCCAACGTTTCAAGAGAAAGAAAGCAAGCTGGGGGGGGGGGAGGGGAGGAAGAGGGGCTGGAGAGATGGCTCAGTGGTTAAGAACACTGACTGGTCTTCCAAAGGTCCTGAGTTCAATTCCCAGCAACCACATGGTGGCTCACAACCATCTATAATGTGATTGGATGCCCTCTTCTGGAATGCAGGTGTACATGCAGACAGAACACCTATATATGTAAAAATAAAGAAATCTTAAAAAAAGAAAAGAAAAGAAAAAAATTATTAAAAAAAAAAAAAAAAGGCAAACAGGGCTGGAGAGATGGCTCAGCGGTTAAGAGCACTGGCTGCTCTTCCAGAGGTCATGAGTTCAATTCCCAGCAACCACATGGTGTCTCATAACCATCCATAATGAAATCTGGTGCCCTCTTTTGGCCTGCAGATACACCTGCAGACAGAACACTGTATACATAATAAATAAATCTTTAAAAAAAAAAAAAGCAAACAGTTGATAAGATCTTGCTCATCCATGGATGTATGGGTGAAGGGATTGGTGGGTCGGCGGGTGGGTGGACAGAGATTGATGGGTGGATGGTGGTGGGTAGGCTGGGAGAAGGGACTGGTGAGTGGATGAAGTTTGGTGGGTCAGTGGATGTATGTACCCTCAAAAAATTCCCTGTGTCTTAACTTGGCATCATGTATCTCAAGAGCCTCCTGCCCTTAACCTTCCTGCTCACCTTGTCCCACACCTCTCTTTCTAGAGGTCAACTTACTCAGCAAGGCACATCCCAGGATCCATCTCTCATGACCCATAGCCCATCCGTCCCCAAGCCACTGTGCCATGCCTTTTATCCGGTCCCTGGGACCACAGCACATCTCAAGCCCCACATCCACGCTCAATGTCACCTCAGCCTCTTCCTTTGCCCATGGTCTCATCTCTCCTAACCAGGCTCCCCTGCCTGTTCCGAGGGGATCTCTCTAAAATAGTCTTGGTTATCCCCATCCCTGTTTTGTAGGGAAAAGTCCTGGCCCCCAGCTCCTCAGCCGGTAGGGCCTGGATCCCCTGCTGCTCTTGACTCCAGCCTTTTCTGCCATGTACAAGCTACCAGACCTCTTTTGTCTCCTCAGAAATATGCCACGCTAGAGATTGCATCCCACAGACCTGAATCCTCAGCCACACAAAGCGACTAGTTGGGGGACTAGTACAAGTTGCTCTTTGCCCTCCGAGCTGCAGGTGCCTGCAGTGATCATGTCAGCCTCTTCAGCCAAACTTACAACCCACAGCCCCTGGCATATCTCAGAGTGGTAAGATTCAAGATGAATGACAAGATGAATTAAGGGGACAGAATCATTAACGGATGTGACAGTGGTAGGTGGTTAATAGTTAAAAGTGGCTAGGTGGATAGGTGGGTGTACAGATGGTGGATGGATAGGTGGGGGATAGATGAACAGATATATGAATGGATGTACGGATGGATGGATGGACAAGTGGATGGGTGGATGGGTGTATAGAGGGGTGGACGCATGGATACATGGATTGGTAGGGGGAGGGGTGGGAGACTGGATGAAAAGACAGATGGTTGAAGGGAAACAGATGGAGGAATGAAGGATGAGGAGTGGTGGGTGGATGAAAATATGAAGAGATTAATGGACATATGGATGAACGACTCCAACGGAGAAGTGGTGGTTGAAAATAATGAACGTGTCTAGGGAAAACTCTTCAACAGAATCAAGCAGAAACAGGAAAGACATATGAAGCACAAAGGGGGGTGTGGCCTTAAGCTTAGGGGGATGGAGGATGGAGAGAGTGACCCTCTCAAGCATCTGAGGCTGAAGTGAAGGTAAATGTGGGAGGCCCATCCTACCGTTCACAAGAGCCCTCAGAACGATAGTCTCAAAGTCCTCAGCACCGTCTTCCGATGAGTAGACTGTCAGCAGCTCCTTCCGGGTCATGATCCTCTCTACCTGCAGAACGCAAAACTCTAGACCCCAGCCTGGACCTGCGGTTCCTTCCACCTACTCTTAGGACCTGCCAGCCACGGTGCCCAGCCCTCCCACCTTGGTTCCACAGTGCCTTACCTGGGCCTGCAGGACCTCAGGGTCTCCCTTAGGGAAGTAGCGCCTAATCCGATCCCGGGCTTCGCCACGCCTGAGTCCCCCACTCCCTGGGGCCAGAGTGTCTTCCAGGGTCTCCACCAGGCAGTCTGCAGCACCTCCAGAGCCGGCCACCAAGAGGCAGGGGAGCTGAGCCTGGGTGGCGTCCTCTATCCGCTTCAGGAGCAAGGGGAGAGCTAGTCAGGGTGCAGCCCTAGGTCCCCGTATTCCTGAGACTCTGGACCACAGAGTCCTGGTCCTCAGCTCCCCTCCCACCTCAGACACAAGCATGAAGCTCCAGATACCTTCAACATCTTTTCATCACCTTCGATGAGAAGAAGGAGCACAGGGATGTCAATTCCAGTCCCTGGGAGAAAGGGGAAAAGGGAAAGGCAACAGGTCACATTTTATCAGCCTTTGTTGGGGATGGGAAGGAACTACATTTCCCAGGAGTCCCGGGGCGGGGGCAGACATTGACCTTGGTCCATGAGACACGGTCCCAAGCTTGTGACCAAGACTCATAAGAATTGTCATTCTTCTTTTTTTAAAAATTTTTGTTTTGTTTTTTCGAGACAGGGTTTCTCTGTGTAACAGAGCCCTGGCTGCCCTGGAACTCACTCTGTAGACCAGCCTGGCCTCGAACTCACTGGGATCCTCCTGTCTCTGCCTCCCGAGTGCTGGGATTAAAGGCGTGTGCCACCACGCCTGGCTACTTTAAAATTTCTATTAAATTTATTTAGGTAGTGTTGGGGGGATGGTGTCTATGGGTGTGTGGAGATCAGAAGACAATTTGTGAGACTGTATTTTCTCCTTCTGCTTTGTGGGTCCTTGGGGCTAGAACTCAGATCATAAGACTTGGTAGCAGGTGCCTTTACTTGCTGAGCCACATTGGCCTGGGACATGTCATTCTTTATGAATTTTAGGATGGGGCAATTTTTATGGGTTTTATTATTGTGTGTGTGTGTGTGTGTGACCATGCACGTGATTTCTCTGTGTATCCCTGGCTATCCTGGAACTCACTGTAGACCAGTCTGGCCTTGAACTCACAAAGATCTGTCTGTCTCTATTTCCCGTGAGTGCTGGGGTTAAAGGTGTGTGCCACCGCACCCCGCCATTGCAGACAGTTTCTAACTCCCATGTGGGTCCTCTGGAAGAGCAGCCAGTGCTCTTAGCCTCTGAGCCATCTCTCCAGCCCAAGGGAGGTGGGGTGTCTTGTTATACAGCACCGCAAACACAAAGCCAGCTGTCATTGTCCCCATCTCACCTTAGGAGAGCTGGGGCTGCAGCCAACTTCATATGAATTCTAAGGTCCTCACTCCTGCACAGCACACCCCACGTCTGTCAAGTAATCCCCAGCCCCACCTCCTCGCCCCCCATATTTTTTTTTTTTAAACAAAGCCTCCCAGTTTGGCCTCAAACTCATGATGGAGCTGAGGATGACCCTGAACTTCTGATCCTCTTTCAGGGCACTGGGAATAACAGTGCCAGTTCTAGAAGCCAGGGCAGCGACCTAACTTCAAAAGGGAGCAGAGCTTGGGACCTAGACTCTTGGCTCCTGAGTCAGTCTTACGATCGGGTAGGCGTTCCAAAGGCCAGGGAAGTGAGAGTTCAAGTGGAAAGGGAAGGAAATACAAATAGATGGGCAATCTTAGCTCCATAAAAATATTAACAAAGTCCAATAGTAAAATCATATAAGGGAATTGCATGTTGAACAACCCCCAATAAAACAGTAGACCACAGGGCCGAATGACCTCACTTCACTCCACCCATCCTGGAGCTCTGGGCTGAAGAAATAACACAAGAAAATGAGACAGTTGAATTTAAATGTGTGTTCTTGTTGTTGCTGCTGTTGTTGGTTTGGGTTTTAGGGGGCAGGGCCCCTAAAACCCACTCTATAGCCCAGCCTGCCTTGATCTTATAGCCCTTTCTGCTCCAGCCCCACCCCCAAGAGTCACCACATCCAGTTAAAATTATTTTCTCTCTGTTTAAAATTAAACTTGTTTATTTCATGTATATATGTGTGCGCCACAGTGTCTGTGTCTAAGTCAGAGGACAACTTGCTGGAATTGATTCTCTTTGCACTATGTGGCTTTCAGGGATTAAACTCAGATCATTGAAATTAGCAGTCAGTGCCTTCTTCCTATCCAACCATCTTGTTGGCCCACAACCACACATTCTTGATAAAAATGAAAGACCACAGAGTAATAGAGAGGTATTGTTCTGGTGTGAATAAGGATGGCCCCATAGGCTCATATTTGAATACCTAGTCACCAGGGACTGGAACTATTTAAGAAGGACTAAGAGGGACTGGAGAGATGGCTCAGCAGTTAAGAACACTGACTGTTCTTCCAAAGGGTCCAGGTTCAAATCCCAGTACCCACATGGCAGTTTGAAACTGTAATGGTCAGGCAGGCATGGTGGCGCATGCCTTTAATCCCAGCACTCGACAGGCAGGGGCAGGAGTATCTCTGTGAGTTCAGGGCTAGCCTGGTCTACAAAGTGAGTCCAGGACAGCCAGGGATACAGAAACAAACCCTGTCTTAAAAAAGGAAAAAAAAAGTATTAAGAGGTATAGCCTTGGGGCTGGAGAGATGGCTCAGCAGTTAAGAGCACTTGCTGCTCTCCTGGAGGTCATGAGTTCAATTCTCAGCACCCACATGGCAGCTCACAACTGTCTGTAACTCCAGTTCCATGGGATCCAACATCCTCACACAGACATACAAGCAACGAAAACACCAATGCACATAAAATAAAAATAAATTTTTAAAGAAGTGAATGCTGTAAACAATTTTTAAAAAGAGGTATGGCCTTGTTGGAGGAAGTATGTCACTGGGGGTGGGCTTTTAAGTTTCAAATGCTCAAGCCAGGCCCAGTGTCTCTCTCTCTTCCTGCTGCCTGCAGATCCAGATGTAGAACTCTCAGCTCCTTCTCCACCACCATGCCTGCCTGTGTGCCACCATGCCTGCCTGTGGGCCACCATACTTCCCTCCATGGTGATACTAGATTAAATCCCCTAACTTGTAAGCAAGTCCCCAATTAAATTATTTCCTTTAGGTATGGTGTCTCCTCACAGGAATAGGGCACTAACTATGGAATCTTGACTGCAGGTCAGGCCATGTGAGATATGGAGCCTGTATAGAACCTGTGGTGTCCACATCTGCATGAGGACAACAGATAAACATATATGTGCATTTAGCACTGTCTCTGTGCCAATGATTCAAATCCCTAACATATGCCAGCTGGGAAAATTCCACATGAGCGATGTCGTCTCCATTACAGGAAGAACTGAGAGTGCTGGAGATGCACTCACATGGTTGCTCCAGTGCTTGCCTGAACGCACATAGCCCTGGTTCAGTTGCCAGCATGACAGAGAGAGGAGATAAAGAAGCTTGTGTGTAGAGATTACACATGAGGAAAATGTAGTGGATTATCTCTAATACCACACACAAAAAAAGGAGAAAGAAATGCCATATTGTAGTAATCCCAGCACTTGGGAGGCAGAGCCAGGTGGATCTCTGTGAGTTGGAGCCAATCTGGTCTACAGAGTGAGTTCTGGCACAGTCAGGGGTACACAGAGAAACCCTGTCTGGAAAAAACAAAAACCAAATAAATAAAAAAGAATATATATGTGGGATACAAATGGACAGAATGCATAGAATTTCCTAACATAGAGAAAGTTATGAAAGAGTAAACTCCAAAGTGTTATGACCCCAGTGGGGAGAAAGGTGGAATGAGGAAAAGATAATTAACTTTCTTCTTTCTTTCTTTCCTTCCTTCCTACCTTCCTTCCTTCCTTTCAAGGCAGGGTCTTACTATTTACAGCCCTGGCTGTCCTAGAATTCCCTGTGTAGACCAGGCTGGCCTTGAACTCACTGGGCTCCACCTGCTTCTTCGTCCAGAGCACTGAGATTAAAGGTGTGCCCCACCACACCTAGAAACTTCTTCCTTCTGTCCCTTCTTAGGATTCAATTTCTTTTTTCTTTTTCTTTTTTTTTTTTTTTTTTTTTGGTTTTTCGAGACAGGGTTTCTCTGAAAATCTCTGGCTGTCCTGGACTCGCTTTGTAGACCAAGCTGGCCTCGAACTCACAGAGATCCGCCTGCCTCTGCCTCCCAAGTGCTGGGATTAAAGGCGTGCGCCACCACCGCCCGGCTCTTTTTTCTTTTTTTTAATAATTTATTTTTATTTTATGCACATTGTTGTTGTGCCTGCATGCGTGTCTGTGCGAAGATGTCAGATTCTCTGGAACTGTCTGTGCGAAGATGTCAGATTCTCTGGAACTGTCTGTGCGAAGATGTCAGATTCCCTGGAACTGGAGTTACAGACAGTTGTGAGCTGCCATGTGAGTGCTGGGAATTGAACTCATGACCTCCAGGAGAGCAGCCAGTGCTCTTCGCCACTGAACCCATCATTCCAGCCCAGGATTCAATTTCTTAAGTTGAATTCACACCAAGGGTGACATTTGTTATGATACAGAAAGAAAGTTGACCTCCAAAGACACATGTTAACTTACAACAACCCCATCTGAAATACTTTCTAAGTGCTCACATGATGCTCAAATAAGGATTTTAGGGAACATCTTTGATTTCTGACTTTTTTTTTCTGCTTAGGAATGCTCAACAGGTAAAATATATACAAGTATTCCAAAATCTGAAAACACCCGAAGTTGAAAATATTTCTGGTCCTAGGCATTTTGAGTAAAGTAGCCTCGTGCTGCATTCACAGGGACACGAGACAGCAGGGGTGAGCCGACTGAGGTTCCCAGCGGCTAGAGACCCGGAGAGAACGTCTCTGCCCAAGGTGACTGACTGAAGACTTCTGGGCTTGTAATATTCTGTTTTTGAAAGCAGACTGCGTGAGTGAATCAGAGTTAAACTGTTCTACTTGTTACTTTGTGAGTATTCTGTACCTAAGGAGATTTCAAGACTATCTTTCACCTTTTCTGTTTTTCTTAAAAACCAATTTATTATTTATTTATTTATTTTCAAGACAGGGTTGGTTTCTTTGTGTAGCCCTGGCTGTCCTGGAACACCAGCTCTGTAGCCCCGGCTGGCTGAGAGCTCAGAGAGCTCTCCTGCCTCTGCCTCCCAAGTGCTGGGATTAAAGGCGTGCGCCACCACCTGGTAAAATCAATATTATAAAAATGCTGTGCATCTGTGTGTGCGTATCCATGTCTGTGTGTATTTGTCTGTGAGTTACATGCGTAAGGAGGCCAGAAGTAGGAGCTGGTTCCCCTGGAGCTGAAGTTACAGGCAGTTGTGAGCTTCCCAAAGTGGGTGCTGGGGACGGACCCAGGTCTTTTTTAAGAGCAACAAGCATTCTCAACTGCTGAGCTATCTCTTTACCCTCCCCCTTTTTGTTGATTTTACTTTATTGAGAAAGGTTTTTGTTTTTGGTGTTTTAATGTCTGACCGTCCTGTATAGACCAGGCTGGCCTCAAACTCACAGAGACCCACCTACCTCTGCCTCCAAGTGCTGGGATTAAAGTTTGAGCCAGCACGCCCGGCCTGGACAAGACTCTTAACAAAGGAAAGTTGTCCAATCTTGAACACACCTGGCCAGTGGGGTCCTGTGTGCTGGCTTCTGAACACAAATGCCACTCACCTCCCACTCCAGTCTTCTGCTGAGCCACGTAGGACTCAAACCGGAGGCGGAAGCGGTTCTCCCCACCCAGGCGGCCATGAGTGCCATCATCCACCAAGAAGAAAGCAGAGTAGTTGTAGTCCAGCGGGAACTCAACTCCGTCCTCAGGGTCACCACTCCACCGGTACCTTGCAGGGAATGAGCCCTGGGGACAATGCCAAACAAATAAGTCTTTTAGAAGGGGCAGGACGCTGCCCCAGACCTGAGGACCAGTCCCTGACTTCCTCTCGGAGACACAAGGATTTTCCACAGACCCTCCTTCTTTAGACCCAGGAATCCTTCCCAGCCTCCTCCCTCCCAGCCCTCCTCCCTCAGACCAGCACTGCAGGCCAGGGCCTCATCTCTGAACCCAATTCCCACCTTCGGGTTGATCAGCATGTCTTTGTTCCGGACCACACCCCAGGGGGCCACACCCATGGCCACCACCTTGCTGCCCCCAGTGCTGGCCGTCTGGTGGTCCCTCACAGCCACGCCCACATGCCGGCCTATGCCTGTGTGTAGTCCCCCAGTGACGATCCAGGCCCCTATATAGGATAAAGGAGGGACAGAGAGGAAAACACTGAGACGAAGGCACACAAACAGGAGCAATGACCTTCAACCAGGCCAACAGTGGGGATGAGGCCCAGGAGACATAGTCCACAACCCCTGTGGTCACCTGTGCTCTGGGCGGCTCGCACCAGCCCACGACGCAGAAGGTCCTGCAGCCAGGGCTGGAGCACAGGACCCACCGAACCCCCCAGCACTGACACCACCAAGTTTGGGGCACGAAAGCCCCAAGAGCGGGTGACGAGACTGTACACAGTGGCCGGATCCGTGCGGTCAGACAGCCGGAGGAACTGTGGACACAGGAGGAAGAGACACATGGGGGACAGAGAGACAGAGACATCAGGGGACAGACCCAGACAGATGAAGAAAAAAGGCCTAGAGAGAGAGAAGGTCGGAGACCCAGAGAGAAGCGGACAGACAGACAGGGAAGCAGCAAGGACCTAGAGAGAGAGAGGGACAGACAGGGTGGGCCAGTGAGGAGATACATTCATCACTATCCCAGTTCCACCCGGCCTGGTGGCCCAGACATGCAAGCCTCACGTTGCTGGGCTTTCGGCCGGAGTGCATGAAGTCCAGGTCGCCGTAGGCATCTGTGGGCTTCTCCGTGGTGTGCTCGTCACTGTTCCATTCCGTGACCACAGCTGCCCCAAAGGCATCCTCCACAGCCACAGATGGGTGGGCATTCCGAGGTCGCCCACACTGACACAAGGTCCCTCTGGAGCACGAGGGTAGAGCATGAACCCTGGGTGTCCCCACCAACTGCATCCTGTACAAATGTCCAAATCCTGCCAACATGGACCCTGCATCCCCCGAGACTGAGTCTACAGTAAACCCAGCCCTGGATTGCCTAGAAAAAGAAACTGAGGTAGGAACCTCTATAGCCAAGCTTCACCCCAAATAAGCTAGGACAGGGAAAGTAACACGCAGGGTCAGAACCAAGAATAGTGGACGTCCATCGGCAGGTGCCTTTGCTGCCCCGAATCCCAGAAGGTGACATACACTATGGAAAAGAAATTTCAAAGAATGATTCAACGGAGGGGCGGTGGGGGGGGAGGAATCAGGTGTGGCAGCACCTTTAATTTTGGTTTGAGGCCAGCTTATCTACAGAGGGAGTTCCAGGACAGCCAGGGCTACACAGAGAAACCCTGTCTCAGAAAGCAAAAAAAAAAAAAAGATTCAAAAGAAGTTTGGGTACCAGAGACTGAGACTGATATGCATTTTGGGGCAAGCATCTTCACCTCTCTGAGACTAAATTTCCTCCAATACAAAGATACTAACATCTCCATGGGACTCAGAGGAGCCAAGAAAATCACGCAATGTTTCCTGAAGTGAGGATAGCAACCAGCCCCAGCTGCAGACATGAACTCCAAACAGAGCTTTAAATAACTCAGAGTTACACAGTAGAAAAGTCAGGCCTTTTTCAGAGTTTCCTGAGCGCAAGGATGGTGCTCTGCTGGGTGCTGGCCTGCCTGTCAGCCTGCAACCCACCCCAGGCAGCAGGCAGGAAGGAGTGAACGGCTGAGCCCAGGCATTAGTGAGAAGGTAAAATCCCTTTATTCACTGTTCACTGTATCCCAGTATGATCCCTTCCTTACTTGTTTCCTTCTCATTCTGAGAAACAGACAACACAAGATGGGTTCCGTTTCTGGTCTCCATAGATAGAAAGTTTTTCTCTCTAAATAAGGACACAGTGGGCTGGAAGGAGTGCATTCAGATGTCAGGCAAGGTAGAAGCCAGCCTGGTCTACAAAGTGAGTTCCAGGATAGCCCTTATTGTTACACAGAGAAACCCTGTCTTGAAAAACCAAACAGAAAAAAGAAAAAGAAAGGGGCTGGAGAGGTGCCTCAGCAGGTAAGAGCACTGGCTGTTCTTCCAAAGGACCCCGGGTTCAAATCCCAGCACCCACATGGCAGTTCACAGCTGTCTGTAATTGCTGGGCGTGCTGGCGCACGCCTTTAATCCCAGCACTTGGGAGGCAGAGGCAGGTGGATCTCTGTGAGTTCAAGGCCAGCCTGGTCTACAAAGTGAGTCCAGGACAGCCAGGGCTACACAGAGAAATCCTTCTCAAAAAAAAAAAATAATAATAATAATAAATAAATGAAAAGAAGAAAAAAAGAAAAAGAGCGGATTCAGAGGGTCCAAGCTGGATTCCCAGCACCCACATGGCATCTCACAACCATCTGTAAGTCCATTCCCCAGGGATCCAGTGTTCTCTCCTGACCTTCTCAGACACTGTACATGCACTTGGTATATACACACACAAGCAAAATGCCCATCCAGGTAAGATAAACAAAAATTAAAAATAAAAACACAAAAAACAAAAGTCAACATTGAAAAATCATAAATTTACATTGTCCCTTCCTACTCAGGTGAATGTCACCTTAGTTTACAAGATCGAACATATATAATTCTCCTTGTCCCTACAGTGCGGCACACCTCTACTTTCAGAAGCTAAATGAACTGCTGATCTAGGAATGGGCCTTGTGTTTTTGGGGGGCAAGGTTGACATAGATTCTCAGTAGCTCAGGCTGGCCTCAAGTTTGCCACAGCCAAAGCTGATCACAAATTACTTCTATTTATTTGTTTATTTGCTTGTTTGTGTATTTATTTGTTCATTTTGGCCTCAAATTTCTGATCCTCCTGCCTCAGCCTTTAGACTTCTGAAATTACAGGTACAGACTATGATATCTGGCTTATTTTGGTGCTGGGTTGGAACCCAGGGTTGAGCGCATGCCAGGCAAGCATTGTAGAAACTGAGTCATATCCCCAGGCCCTCGGTTTTGGTTTTCTTAAATACTTTTTATATTTTATATAAATAATATTTTATGACTAATTGCCTTTGTGTTTGTCAGTGCACCACATACATTCATAGTGCCTGTGGAGGCTGTAAGAGAGTACTGAATCCCTCGGAACTGGAGTTCCAGATGGTTGTGAGGTACCATGTGGGTGCTAGGAACTGAACTCAGGTCCTCTGCAAGAGTTGCCAGTGCTCCTAACCACTGAGCCATCACTGCAGCCCTCCCCCCCCTTGGTTTTTTGTTTTTTGTTTTGAGCCCCAGGGTGACCTTGAACTCCTGGCCCTCCTGCTCCTCCTCCTGAACACTGGGATGACAGCAGCACAATGGTGCCCACTTGGCCTAAGGACCAGCTAAGGGCAAGATGCAGGCCATGCACTGGTTGTGGACAGGATACACATCAAGTCTACACCTACGGTCTGTTGTCTTCCCAGAGCCCCTCCTTCTCCGATGCCAGGGAACCTTGGCATTCCTCAGGTCCCCCCTCCCCCACTTAATTCTCTTACCCATCTGGACCTCATTTTTGGACCCCTTGCTCCCTTTACTCTTTTAGTCAAAACGTCTGCATGAAATGTTTGGAGCACCTGGGCCCAGGGGTCTATTATCTACATGGGCTCCTTATAACCTAACCTAATGAGTTAAAATAACCTCGGGGGAGAAAGTCTTTGTCTTGAGAGCATGGGGGCTGTTTGTCCCTGAGACCCATAAACATGGCATGATGCTGCACGGCTGTGAGCCCACTGCTGGGGAAGAAGAGACGGGAGGTTCTCTGGGGCTAGGCAGGTCACCCCAAGCGAGTGAGAGACACTGTCTTAAAAAACATGGCACACAGTGTGTGAGGAAGGCTAGCTGACATTGTCTTCTGGCCTCTTGTGCACATATTTGAACCCTGACTTGGGAGCACACACAAAATTAAATCAAAGGAAAACTCAGTTTCTCGTCACACTGTTCGTATCTCAGGGGTCCATTACCACTAGTCTACTGTCACCATACTCAATATGGACAGTGAGCATCGCCACCACAGAAGAAAGTTCTGGTCACATGGTGCTGGCAACGTTTCCTATGCCTCTCACCATCTTTGCTCCATGTGGCTGTGAGCACAATGGTGCCATTCAAGTGTCCTCTCACTTTCAGAAGGTGGCTGGCATTCTGGGAACCTTGGCCTGGTCCTTCCTCTCCTCAAAGCCGTAGCCCAATCCAACGGTGACTTTCTTTTCCCCTTGCTGCCCTCAGAGTACCCAAGAACCATGCTAACCTGCTGGTTGCCCTTCATGATACTCTAGCCCAAGGCCCCGGGGGGGGGGGGGGCAGAGAGACAGTCTAGAAGCTTCTGGGGAAAAGAAACGGACAGCAGTGGCCAACATTTGTCTTAAAGGCGTTCAGAGATGTGAGGGGGTTTTGTTGGGTGGGTGTTTTGGGTTTTGTTTCGTTTTGTCTTTTATTTTGTGTGTGAACATTTGCCTGCATGTATGTATATGTACCATGTATGTGCAATGCCTATAGAAGCCAGAAGAGGGTGTCAGATCCCATGGAACTGCAGCTACAGATGGTTGTCAGCTGCAGGGTGGGTGCTGTGGTTTTTGTTTTGTTAGATAAGGTCTGCCTCTGTGACCCAGGTTGGTCTCAGAACTTCAGTAATCTCCTGTCTCGGGCTCCTGAGTGCCAGGAAGAATGGCAGGCATGTACAGCCACACCTGGCAGGTTTCTTGGGTTTGGGTTTTAGTACTGGGAATGGAACCCAACACATGGGACGTACATGTGCTACCACCGAACTACAGCCTAAAGCCAGAGGTTTGAGAAGAAGGAAAGGAGGAGGGGGTGGGAAGAAAGGGAGAGGCCTTTGGTTTTTCCTCATCTGCTTCCATAGCTTCAATTTCTACCTATAGCTGGGACCTGTCAGACCCCAGTGTGAGCCGCACCCTTCTGCTAACTACCAACTGGGTCCCCACCCTCCTCATACACGTCCCCAAGACCCATTATGTACACAGAAGGACATCACTCAGCATCCCTTTCCAAATCTGCTTGTTTTCCTGGGCACCCCATCTTGGCGATGACTGTACCCTTCCTAAACTCTAGTCTCCAGACAACGTGCCCAGGAGCCACCCTACCCATGAGCACCTAGTGCCCAATCTTCTCTTGACTTCCCCAAGTCCTATCCAATCCATTCTTACAGAGCTTACACACACAGAGCCTACCCAGCCCCAGAAAACCTCACTCAGGGTGGCCTCTGAGTGCTCATGAGGACTGGCACCAGCCTTCTCACTCATAATAACATTCTTTACACCCTGAGCTCTGCTCTGCTTTCAAGTCTCGCAGGGCTGTCATTAGAGAGGACTTCGAACATGAAATTCCAAGGCCCAGAATCACCTTCCAATCGCGCACATCAATATCTTTCCAATGACACCTGCATCCCTCCAGCTCCCACTTCCTCCTACTTACTTCAGTCAGGCTGTCTGTGGCCCTTTGCCAGACCATCAGTAAACCAGTATCTGAGTTTATTTACACAGTATTTCCTGACAACAGGCTCCTGGTAAAGGCACACTAAGGAAAGCACATGACACTGTCCCAGGCTAAAAGACTGCCCTGAGAACCGATTTAAAGCTGAATCCAGCTAGGGACACTAAGCGTGCAGTTGCGAGGTCCTATGGGGCTTGCTCATGTCCCCTGCCACCCACCGCACCGCACAGCATGCAGTGGTACTCGCCCTCTTCTCATGGGAGTTGAAGATATTTCTGCGTGTTTATTAGGTGATGGGCAGAGTTCCAGAAACATCCCAAAGTGACCACGTTTAGTTTGCACAGCAACCCCAGAAGGGAGGAGCCATTCTGTGCCCAGATGACAAGTGCAGCCCAAGAAGGGAATTACTGAGTTCTGTGCGGCTGGCAGGGTTGTAGGGGTATGAGACAGTATGGGTCGATGGATGACACAGAAAGCCGAAGCAGACAGACGAAGTGGCACAAGGAGACACAGACAGATGGACGAGACACAAAGACACAGAATAGATCCCTAAAGTGTTTCCGTCCCCAGACTCCCCACCCCCAGCTAGGAGGAGATGTAGAATCCGGGATGTGCCCCAGGCAGGGCGGCCAAAACAAGGGTGGTGGGGAGGGGTCTGTCTGAAGCGATGGCGGGAATGTCCTCGGTGGGCGGGGCCTAAGCGTGTTGGGCGGGGCGTTCCGAGGTGGGTGGGGTCTGTCTGTGCACCGAGACCCTCTGCACCGAGGCAGTGAAGGGTCTGTCTGTGCTGGACAGCCTTGTCTGCGTTGAGTGGGGCGAGTCCGGTCTATGGGGACAGAGCCTGTGTGCAGTGGGCAGGGCCCGCGAACCTGTGCTGCCAGGTCAGCAGCCGCGCGAACTGCTCACCCCGCATCATCGCGGAGGTCCACTATGAACGTCGTGCACACCTTCTTCCTGAAGATCTTAGGGATCCAGCTCTGAGAACCGGAACGAGAAGGGCAGGGCAGGGGGCACCCGGGTCAGACCCACAGGATTCGAAGACAGTCCCGCGCGCCCCCCCTAGACACCTTGGGAACTCCAGTGTCGTACTCCCTCAGGCTCAGCCAGGACCCCAAGCCCCTCGGTCTGAGAACTCCTGGCCTAGCGCCCGCTACATCTGACCCGGATCGGCGGGGCTGGCGCCGACCCCGGCCCCGCTCACTCCCAGCCCCACGCTGTGCGATACCTGTTCCTTCTCCGGCCCCACCATTGCTGCCGCCGCAGGCCCTGGGGCTCCGTGTATTCCTTCCAGCAGCTGACCCGCCCGAACAAACCGGATCCGCAACTTCTCAGCCCAACCCGGGGCGGGGAGTCCCGGGGACACGTCACGGGAGGCGGGGAGAGGGCAGCTGCGGAGGAACGACTGACTGAGCCCGGGACTGCCGAGCCCGGGAAGGGTCGGGTCGGGGGACACGAGAGACTCAGAGGGCAGAGCGAGCAGAGGAAGGAAGGAGTCAGAGTGGGGCACACGCTAGATACCAACCATGGGACAAACATAGGTTCAGAGAGACAGAGACTGAGAGAAAGACTCAGAAGAGACAGACCCAGAGAGAGAGGAGGACAGAGATACACAGAGAGAGAAAATGAGATACCCAGAGATAGAGACAGACAGAAATGCAGAGAAAGAGAGAGGGCAGGAGACAGAGTGCCAGAATCCTAGAGATAGAGACAGACCAGGAGAGAGCAGGGAAGACACAGTAAGAGTTGGGAGGGGTTAGAATTCTGAGAAAGAACAGGGACCCTCAGGGCAAGTGACCAGAAATGGGGGGAGGGGGCTTGATTCATAAAGGACAAAAACCCAAAGAACATAGGTATTGTGACAAGTGTGGGGTGGGTGATACTGGCCCTCAGAGAAAGCAGTGACACCCGTCTCCTGCCAAGTCCCTCTGGTGGGGACAGCTGAGGCCTAGTAACCTGAGCCCCCGGCACCCTCCCCCCCTGTTGTATTTATAGTCTTGGCCTGGTCCCCTCCCCCCAGATCTGAGTTCCAGGGAAGGGAGGTCATGGGGTGTTGGGGACAGGACTCTGTCACTCTCTTCCAAGGCCTCTGCATGACCCTCACTCTCATACCAAATGCCCCATTCTGTGACATTAGTCACAATTCTTGCATTGCCGGGGTGGGAGGGCCCCTCTGCTCCTATACCCTCACTTCCCAGGGCCCCAGGCTTTTCCAGCACTACACTCTAAAAGTCTAGCCTTTGTGTTAAAGATGCCAAACTTGAGCTTGTCAAGCCCTGCCTCCCCCATCCTGGTCATGAAGACCCCTCCACCACCTAGTCCTAAGCCAGAAGAGCAGGAGGGGAAGGGCAGACAGGGAGTGAGACCAGAATAGCTTAGGCTGAGGATAAATTTAGCCACAAGGAGAGGAGGGGACAGACCCCATTGGCCCAGCAGTGAGAAGGGAGGTCCTGGAACCAGGGTCACAGCTCCTAAGGGGACATCCTCAGAGAAGCATCCAAGACCTGAGGAAGATAGACAAGCAGAGAGTAGGAGAGACACTACGAAGGGACAACCTGAGAGTCAAAGCAAAAAAAGGCACAAGGACCCACCAGAGGCAGCTGAAGCTAGGCCTGCTAGAAACTCAGCTGCTAACTGTCCCCATGGGCTTCCAGGGGCCATGGTTGTATACTTGTCTCCTTTGGGCCACAGTGGCCAGCCTGCTAGTCCCTCCAGTAGTGACCCAGGAGCTGAGAGGGGCTGGACTGGGTAACTGGAACAACAATGCAGGCATCCCTGGGTCCTCAGAGGACATATCAACTGAGTTTGGCCACCCCATCCACAGCCATGGGAGCCATCAAGGTGACAAGGACAAAGATCACAGAGAAGAGGGTGAAGATTTCCCTAGGGAATATGATCACCAGCTCCGAGGCCACAGGTACCCTGGCCACGAGGCTGGAGAGGAGAATGTCTCTGAAGAGATCTTCAGAAGGCCTATCAGACCAGTCCATGGTCACAGAGAACATGACAATGATGATTTAGGGGACTCAGCAGAGTATGAGAAGCAGCACCTCCCCAGACAGAGGAACCACAGCCATGAAGATGAAGATGAGAATGGCGCTGTCTCCAGTGAATCTCACCATCACATCCCTAGGCATGGTCACCATGGCCACGAAGGGGAAGGTGATGAAGAGGAGAGGGTGGAAATGGAGGAAGACACAGACGGTAAGCACTGGAGCCACTCAAAGGAAGGAGATGAGCAGGGTTTGTATGAACTCCACCATGCCCACAGCCACAGGAGCCAAGGCCGCAAAGAGGAAGATGATGATGATGAAGACAGTGACTCCACTAAGTACGGACACCAAGCTCCCAGAAATCAGCAATCTGGGGAGGAAGATGGCGGTGACTCGGATGAAGACAACCACGCCAGCAGCTACAGACTTCAAAGCCAGGGAGATGAAGATGATGATGAAGATAGTGACTCCAATGAATATGGACACCAGGCCCAGGACCACCCAGGCCACCAAGAAAAAGAATATGATGATGATGATGGTGATGATAATAATGATGATGACTCCACCAAGCATAGGCACCAGACCCAAGGCCACAGGAAGGAAGACAATGAGGATGAATCAGATGAAGATCGTTATCACGTCTCCAGGCGTAGACATGGAGGCCATGATGATGATGATGATGATGGCGGCTCCACGGAGCATGGCCACCAAGCCCACAGACACAAAGGCCATGAGAAGAAAGATGACGAGGATGACTCAGATGAAGACTACCATCATGTCCCCAGCCATGGCCACCAAAGTCACCAAGATGAGGAAGAGGATGATGAGGCCTTATCCACTGAACATTGGCACCAGTCTACCAGACATTCTCAGCATGGTCTTGGACTTGAAGAAGAGGAGGTAACGATCAAGGTCAGCCACCACGTTGCAAGCCACCAACCCCAAGGCTTCAGCTCTGAGGAGGAGGAGGGCTCTCTACAAGAATTTATGACAGAAGTCCCCAGTCATCACCACCACAGGGTCTCCAGGGATGGAGATGAGGTCCCCAGCCACAGGCTACAGGATCAAGATGAATGGACCAGGCAGGGTCACAGAGACTCTTTCCAAGGTGAGATTGGCCATCAGCCTCTGCAGCCCACAGGGGCTGATTCTGGAGAATCAAGGAAGGGAGAGGATCACAGCTTTCAAGAGGGACGTGACGACTCAGGCCAGAAAGAAGAAGCCCATGGTGAGGAGGAGGAAGAGGAGGAAGGACATGGCCTCCCCATGAGCCAGGAAGATGAGGAAGATGAAGAAAAAGATGAGAAAGAGAGCATGGAAGACAGAGTTGAGGTTTCAACTCCACTGGGCCATCACAGGAAGCAGGAGAAGGAGGAAGAGGTAGAGGACGAAATCCTGGAAGAAAACCTGCTGCCTTTCACCATCATCCCAAACCCACTGGCTGGGAGGGAGGTAGCCAGAGAAGGCTCCAGTGAGGAGGACAGCCGTGAGGTCACAAGTAAGTGGCCCATCTCCGTGGGGGTGGGGAAGGCCGTCAGCCAACTGGAATCACTGTTGCCCTCCTGTCCCCACAGGTCAGCAGGATGCCCAGGAGTATGAAAACTACCAGCCAGGGTCCTTGTGTGGCTATTGCTCTTTCTGCAATGTAGGTCCCTAGCCCAGATCTGCCCGGCACGCCCTGGGGTGCCAGGGAGGCCTCCGAACCTGGGAGTGGGAGGCCCAGGCAAAAACAAATGCTTCCAGAGGCTGGGGTGGGGACACTGGGGCAATAAGGCATTAAGGTCTCCAGATGAGGGTCAGCCACCAGGGTCTGTGGCAGGCACAGGAGCCCTTACAGGTCCCGCCCTCCAGTGAGTGGGTCGCTTGGGGTTGTCTTGAGATAGGAAACCAGGGAGGGTGGTGTCCCCAGAGAAGAGGGGGACTCTTGAGTTCAGACATGGAAGTCAATAGTGGAAGTTTGGAAATCCTGAGGGATTTTTGGGCTAAGGGTTCCTCTAACCAGACTCTTCCTGCCACCAGCGATGTACTGAATGTGAAAACTGTCACTGTGATGAGGAGAACATGGGGGAACACTGTGACCAATGTCAGGTGAGACCTTCCCAGAGAATCTAAGCTCAGGTACCAAGCCATGATCCTGGCCTTACAACACTTCATACCTCCTTCCTGTTTGATCCTCCACCTTGCCTCAGGCCCTGGGTGGTCCTTCATCCTTCTCCCTGACCAGGCTCTCTCCCTGTCCTTCAGCACTGCCAATTCTGCTACCTCTGCCCGCTGGTCTGCGAAACCCTCTGCTCACCAGGTGAGCAGCCGAGGGGGAGGGCTGACACCCATAGAAGGGGCAGGGCCCACCCAAGTGAACCCTAGTTGGGTTTGGAGCCTATCTGGGCTGTGAACCAAGGCCAGGGGCTGCAGTTAAATGGGTGGGGTAGGGGTGTGACCATGGCAAAGGTCATGTGGGAAGAATCTGGCCTGAAGCTAATGTTGAAGGGCAGTCCTAGAGGTAAGTGGGTGGGACCAAAGTAAATAGAAATCAAGGGGTAGGGCTGCTGGAGGAGGGGTCCAAAGTGAGAAGGGGTGTGATTCTGTTTGAGGCTGAGGACCACACTTCTGCATTTGCCCTGTACCATACTCCTCCTTGAGGCCCCTCAAATTTCTCTCTGCTCCCCCACAGGAAGCTACATCGACTATTTTTCCTCCTCCCTGTATCAGTAAGTGTGTGTGGCTGGGCTGGGGATGATGCAGTTCAAGGGACCTGTTTAGAGAAGGGTTGGCCCACTGCGAGTTAAGGAGCCACCCCGAGGGCTGGAGAGATGGCTCAGCAGTTAAGAGCACTGGCTGCTCTTCCAAAGGACCCGAGTTCAAATCCCAGACCCACATGGCAGTTCACAGCTGTCTGTAATTGCCGGGCGTGCTGGCACACACCTTTAATCCTAGTACTTGGGAGGCAGAGGCAGGTGGATCTCTGCAAGTTCAAGGCCAGCCTGGTCTGCAAAGTGAGTCCAGGCCAGCCAGGGCTACACAGAGAAACCCTGTCTCAAAAAAACCAAAACCAAAAAGAAAAAGAGCCACCGCAAGACTCTCCATGTTCTGTTCCATGGACAGGGTCATGACGGCTAAGTGGCCTCTGGGCACTGGCTAGCTAACCTTTGTGCCCTCCTGTCCAGAGCCTTGGCTGACATGCTGGAGACTCCAGAGCCCTGACCTGGCCACCTGACAAGAGTTGCATCTATTTCTCTTAATAAATGTCCTCCTGGAAACCTCAGTGTCCAGTGTGGGGTGTGTCCTGAGGAGGCAGAGGGTAGGATGAGGCATTGGCCTCTCCTAGAGGGCCTGAGACAGGACACCCTCGATCCTTGATTCTGGAGGTGGTCGGTTTGGGTTCTTAACATCTTGAGAATAGAAGCTGGGAGTGGTGGCACACACCTTTAATCGCACTGCAGAGGCAAAGGCAGGCAGATCTCTGTGAGTTCGAGGCTAGCCTAGTCTACATAGTGAGTTCTAGGACAGCCAGGACTACAAAGTGAGACCCTTTCTCAAAAAAAGGCTGGTTAACACCAGAGCTTCTGAAACAGTAGGTCTTTACCCGTGATCACTGAGTAACGCCTGGAGCCAGGAGGCTGACAGAGATTGTCGGGGTGGGGGCTCCCCGTTGTGTCTGTCCTCTCCCCAGCGGCATAGATGACAGAGGGATTTTCCCATGCAAACCCCGGAGCCAGAGGGGAAACGGGAACGCAGTGCTGCGTTCCTGACCCTTGGGCAGACACCGCCATAGCACGGGGGCGGGGAGGCCCCGGGGGACACGAGACACGGGAAGAGGGGCAGGGGACTCCGCTTGTAGAGGACCCCGAGGACCGGCGACAAGACGCAGCGGGGCAGGGCTGAGTGGCAGGGGGTGGGGCGAGGCTTGTAGCAGCGAGTCTCCCCTCCCCTCCTAGCGGACGTAGAAGGAAGACTTGGGCCCCGCGACTGGGCGATAGAAAGGGGCACTGGTGGCCTCTCCCCGCATGCGGCCCAGAGGGAAGCCCCGCCCCCTCTCCGCGGGTGCAGGGCGCCTGGCTCCCATTCGAAACGGATCAATAAATTACAAAGTAGAGAAAAGGGAGGCGGAAGTTTGGGGTGGGATTTCTTCCTGTCCTCTTCTTCCGCTGCCCCCTTCTCGGTCCATTTCCTGTGGCTTGGTCCAGGCCCAGTCCACTTGGGAGGCGGGAACACGCACACCCGGCTGGTGTGTGTAGATGGTGCAGTCCGCAGTGCGAGCTCCCTCACGGTGGTCTCCAGCGAGACAATACTCTGGAAAGGAGGGAAAACGGCCCAGCCTTCGGAAGGGTCTTCATCCGAAGAGACTGAGGTCACTTGCCTTGAGGTCAGACAGTTCACTGAGTGGGAGCCATCTGGTACGCCGTCCCGCGTCCCCGTTGCACCACCCTGAACCCTAAAAAATCACCTGGCAGAGTCCTCACCTGGTGGGGCACCCTAGCACGAGTACGTCCGGACCGAAACACCATCTGCTCGTGAACTCCCAGAACTCTGGCCTAGAGAGAGCACCAGCGGTTCAACCTGGAACCACTCTAGTTCTCCCCAGGGAGTCTCCCACTCCTCGGTACCGTAGATTGAAGGTAGGGCCTGTGCATGGCTAGTCAAACGCCCTCCACTGAGCCACACCCCCCAGCTCCTCACTGGGGGATTCTAGGCGTTCCTCCACCAATGAGCATGGCATCTTCAGCTCTTTTTACTTTTTGAGACAGAGTGTCACTAAGCTGCCCTGGCTGTCTTGAAACTCACTCTTCTGTAGCCCAGGATAAACCACATGGAAGGCTGTCCCAATACGTGAATGGGGTCTGGACTGTCACTTTTGAGAGTCCTCTACCTTCAGGCTGCAGTTTGCGGAGTGGGAGCCCCGGTGAGCCTAGGGCTCCTGCTGCAGCTGAGCGAAAGTTGGGGGGTAACATCTCGGCGGAATCGGGGGTTACACCTCGGAGGTCCTTCTCTCGGAACATCTTCCTCCAGGATGGGGAGCGGCTGAAGGACTTCGCACTATCCTAGTCGTTCAATAGGAATCCAAGGTGAGGGAGGAGGGCACAAGTCCTCTGCGTTAACCACGCCCCCATTTAACTCCGCCTTCAACCACAATTGGTTGGCCCCACCAAGCCCCACCCCCTCACCGCTGGATTTTTAAGTGCAACTGGGGACTAGAGCTCAGAGCTGTTGCTACGCCCACCTCGTCCAGCCGTCTGTCTGTGCCTAGAGAGATGAGGTTACTGAATTCTTTCTCCAGCAGTTGCCGGGCCTGGAGAAGGAAGGACAGAGGTTAGTGGACTAAGGTTTGGGCGTGCAGGTGGGAGTGCCCAGCAAGTCCCCTGACCATCCCGAGGCTCACTTGTGCATTCTGCGTAGGTATCTGTAGAAGCAAGGCCAGGTCGGAGTAGTCGAAGGTTTCGTCCAGAGCCAGCAGTGCCCCGTGCACCCCACTCTCAGTGAGATTCGTAGCAAATTCCTTCAGGCCAAGACCAGACACCCAACCCATGACCCGTTCGTTGGACCACACCATCACATCTGGGGATGAAAGGAACTCTTAGCCGTGCGCACCTCCCAGTGGCCAGCCCTGCCAGATTAGCCTAACTCCACCCTCATTTCCTTTAGTAGCCATGTCTCTATGCTGGCTCATCTACAGAACTAGCCAGCTAGGCCGATAGCTCCTATTTCCCTCCCTAGCCGCCTCCAAGCTGATTCTATTCATTATTTGTGGGAACAGCGCCTCCTAGTGAGCAGGTTCATATTCTCTCTTGGCCAAGAGCCATTCTGGCTCCACCCCTTGTGTGATAGCGCACCCCAGGGCCCAGCCCCAGCCACTCTGCCACATAACTCCAAATTCTTTTTTTTTTTTTTTTTTGTGGTTTTTCGAGACAGGATTACTCTGTGTAACAGCTCTGACTGTCCTGGACTCGCCGTGTCCGTGCGCCAC
This sequence comes from Lophiomys imhausi, assembly GCA_907164525.1. Classification (NCBI taxonomy): domain Eukaryota; kingdom Metazoa; phylum Chordata; class Mammalia; order Rodentia; family Muridae; genus Lophiomys; species Lophiomys imhausi. The sequence goes on from CAJQZJ010034110.1 coordinate 2,405,431, forward strand.
CTCGCCCGGCGCTCCACACTCATTTTATTCTCTGGCCACGCCCCCATGGTGACTCCAGCCTGTTTCCAGTTGCTCTTGGCTTCTCTGGCCTCCCTCCTCCTAGCCAACCTCTCCACCTGGCCCCACATGACCTCACCTCTGATCTGCGTTTGGCTCTCTTCCCTCCTCCGCTCCAGGTCCTTTCGGTCATAGTTGAGCCGTTTCAGGCACATGATACCATAGTGCAGACTAACCCTGAGCAGTGGGAGAAACTGAGTCACCTAGGAGCCTTTCCATGGCCACTGTTATAGCTCTTATCAAATTCTCTCTCTGCGCACGCTACCTACCCATACCAGGCAAGAACACAAATCCCCATTGCATTAGTGGTTGCTTGCAGTCTCTCTTGTGTTCTCTCTCTCTCTCTCTCTCTCTCTCTCTCTCACACACACACACACACACTCTGTAGTCCAGTCTAACCTCAATCCTCTGGCCTCCCATTCATGGAACTTCCTATTGGCCAAAGCCTCTCTAGGGGTGTGACTTCTTTCTGTTCCCATTGGCCAGGCAGCCCCCACCTGTGGAAACTGTCCACCATCTTGAGTTGGCCTCGAAGCTCCTTCTTGTTTAGATGGTCCAACATCCGAGCATCGACTAATGACTCCATGAAGTAGCTTCGGTACTGGGGCAGCCCAAGGCTGGGCAGCCAGTCGTTCCCCACCCATTCGTGGTTCATGTCGCCGTATGCCAGGATCTGGGGCCATGGGCAGGTGAGGGAGGGGGTCAGGCCCTCTTATCCCTTCCCATATGTATAGGAAAAGGATAAAGCTCACCCCCACCCCAAGTTAGCTCTCTCCCCACCACTGGGGAAAATGGACCAGTTCAGGGTCTCATGTAGCCCAGGCTAACCTCAAACTTGCAGTAAAGCTGAGGATTACCTTGAACTCTAGATGCCCTTGCCTCCACCCTCTGAGTTCTGGAGTTACAGGTGTGCACCCCTAAGACTATTCTAGGTAAGAGCTCCACCAACTGACATCTCTCACCCCACAGGCCTGCATCCACTCAGCCCAAGCATGACTACACCTGGACGGTCAGGACTCCAGCGTGGTTGTCCTGCTACCCAGAGACCACCACTCCTACAATACGGAGGAAATACTAGTCCAAGCAGCCCTGTTTAGGATGAGATTATGAGATAGGGCCAAAGGGTTTTGCAGCTTTAGGGCCAGGAAACGGACCACAGCCTAACCTGGAGCCTCCACCCTCAGCATCCAGCCTCTCTTTCCTCCAGGCCACCATGTACTGTGTTCTCCCCACCTCTTACTTGCCTGGCCCACCTCGTGGCCACCATAACTAGCTAACCCTTGAGCCTCTGATGGGTGCAGCCTTCTTCTTCAACCCTAATGCAAACCCTCACACAGGCCCACACAGCCCACACTGCCCACCCCCCCCCCCCACCGCAGTTTCCTCCGATTCCAGCAACCCCACAGTCCCCAGCTCGTGAGCAATCCACAACCATGGAATGGCTGGAGGTGGACACCGAGAGCTTCTAAATTGTCCCCCACCATGCCACTATGAACTAGTCCACAGCTGGGCTCCACGCAGCAGCCTTCCCCTCCTGGGCAGGGACTTAGAATGTTCTGACAAGGGACTGAGCACAGAGAAAGAGAAGGACCATGCAGCGTGCACAACCTGTTCATGCGTCCAGCCGCCCTGCACCCCTACCTGCTCCCAGCTGATCTCCTTGGTCTCCTGACCCGTTAGTGGGAAGAGGGGGAGAGAAGGGGTGGGTTAAGGGGACAGGCAGAGGAGAACAGAAGGGACAGATGATGCATGGATGGACTTCTCCCGGCCCCCACACCCAGTAGGAATAGTGCCATCCCCTGGGCCACCAGCAGGAGGCACTCACGGGTTTTGTAGCTGCCGTCAAAGATTCCATCTCCTCATGTGTCATCCACACGTTTCCTGTGGGCTGAGGGGAGCTGGGAGTTAGGGAATTGGAGATGACACAGAATACAGATGCTCCCCTAATTGCCCCACACTGACTAATAATCTGTTTATGCTCAGCTCATTCTGTTTGGGGTTTCAAAGCCAAGGTGACAGAGGAAAGATATGACCCTGTCTTGGGCAATTTCCATGCTGAGCATGCTGAGACACAGGAGTTGGGAAGGTCCAGCAAGATGGCTCACCAGGTAAAGAGGCTTGCCACCAAGTCTGATGACCCGAGTTCTATCCCACATGGTGGAAGGAAACAAGGAAACCTCTGGCCTTCACACATGCTCTGTGGTGGTCACACACACACACACACACACACACACACACACCTATATAAATAATATTTTTGTATATATATATATATATATATATATTTATTTATTTATTTATAAATATTTAACAAAAAAATTCAGAGCTGGAGAGATAGCTCATTGGTTAAGAACACACGTTGCAGCCAGGTGTGGTGGCTCACGCCCTTATTCTCAGCACTCAGGAGGGGGGCAGAGGCAGGTGGATCTCTGTGAGTTTTAGGCGAGCCTAGTCTACAGAATGAGTTCCAGGACAGCCAGGGATAGACAGAGAAACCTTGTCTCAGAAAACCAGTTTAAAAAAGAAAGGAAGAAAGAAAGAAAATAAAAAGAACATGTGTTCATGTATTGCTCTACCAGAGGATCCAGATTTGGTTCCCAGCACACACATGGCAGCTCACAGCCAACTGAAACTCCATTGCCAGGGAATCTGATGCCCTCTTCTGACCTCTAAGGGCACCAGGCATTCACATACACTCATGCAGGTGAAACATTCAAACATATAAAATAAATCTAAAAACAATGTTTGGATTTGTCACCTCTCTGGTGTCAAACAGTGGGGACAGAGAAGGGGATAGCAGACACAGCAAAGGGAGGGGAGCTTGTCTGCAGGATGGGGTGTGCCACCCGTGCTGGGCCACTGCCGCTAACACCTCTGCCCTACAAATCATGAGTGCCTACATAGACTCGGTCACTTGGCTCCTGTTGACTGCTGGGAACCATGCATAGTGAACATATGTAACCATCTGAGCCCAGCATGGTGGGACAGGCCTATTATCCCAGCAACCGGAAGGCAGAGGCAAGACTTCAAGAGCAAGACAAGTCCAAGCTACCTAGGGAGAAACTGTGTCACAGTGAGAGGGCTACAGATTTGTGAAGCATCAGAGTTGCCTGGGAACTTTGCAGGAGCTAAAGGTGTGCATTCACAAGGCCAAGGGCTAAATCCCTGGGAGATACACACTCAAATAAAAATGACAATGACATCGTGATGCCCATTCTGTGGTCCACGGCAAGAGCATCACAATGGGTTCCAGGCCAGCCTGAGTGAACCTCATCTCAACGACATTTTGCGAAATTCGCATATGGATTGACTAGCAGATAAAATTTACAATGATATCAACACTTGTGTGTGTGAAGTTGTGGAGGCCCAAAGAAGGAAAAGATGTCTGCTGGTGGCATTTTAGGGGATAACCTTTTGTCTTGTCTTTAAATTACACTCAAGAACCTAAGAGAAGCTGGGTGTGGGGGTGCACGCCTTTCCCAACACTTGGGAGGCAAAGGCAAGTGGCTCTCTGTGAATTTGAGGCCAGCCTGGTCTATAGAGCTAGTCCCAGGACGGAGAGACCCTATCTTAAAAAATAAAATAAAATAAAGGACCTAAGGAAAAAAACAGGCAGAAGCATGGAACAAAGGATTTACAAAAAAATTAGGCATAACTATGTATACTTCTCTTTTCAGTGCTCAAGTCAGGATTGAACCTCCAACCCTGAGCTTGCTAGGCAAGTGCTCCACTGAGCATTTTTTCACTTAAAAATGTTTAAAATTGCCAGGCATGGTAGTGCATGCCTTTAATCCCAGCACTCAAGAGCAGAGGCAGGTAGATCTCTGTGAGTTTGAGGCCAGCCTGGTCTACAAAGGGAGTCTAAGACAGCCAAGGCTATACAGAGAAACCCTGTCTTGAAAAACAAAAAAAAAAGTTTTAAATAACTTTTTTTTTTTTTGCCTTCCTACTGCCTCAGATATAGGTACCGATAATTGCCTGTTTGAGACTTTCTTAGGAAAAAACTGGTTCTAGGCATGGTACGACTGGCTCAGGAGGCAGAGGAAGGTGGTGTATCCCTAAGTTTGAGCCCAGCCTGGACCACATAGTGAATTCCAGACCAGCCAGCCCTATGTAAGTGAGATCCTGTCTCAAAAGAAATAAAAAAAGAAGACTGGATTTGGACAATCTCTTGGAAGTGGTGAAATCTCCTGGAAGGGGTAAAAAGCTAATGAGTGCCTGAAAGAGCTGTTTCCTAAAGAAGGAACTCATGTAACCCATCCATGACACATGGAGGCAGGGCCCATGGGGAATGGAGCCCGTGGACCCAGGAGGGGAGCAGCGCAACAGGGTGTGGATTGGCAGGCACTCACAGTGCGGGAGGAGGCGGGAGCCGAGGGCGACGTGAGTGACACCATCTCCTGAATGGCGAGGCGCAGCTTCAGTCTGTGTAGTGGATTGCTGATGCCGATTTCCCGCTGGATCTCGGTGTCTGACAGGTTGGCCATGATGGCACCGCTCTTGACATTGGCCCGGCAGGCGGCCACATACCACGCAGGCATGCCCACCCAGAGCTGAGGACACGGGAAGGGGAGAATGTGGAGGAGTTGGCAGAGAGACAGATGGGGACAGTTCTCAGGCAAAGAAACAGATGCAGCAAGACAGAGGCACGTGGGAGAAGACGAGGGATGAGTAGAGACAGGACAGATGGAAAGACAGACACAAATTGGCAGAGACAGGGAGAGACCAGAAGAGACAGATGGAGTGGGCAGGAGTGGGAGGAAGAGGAAGTGGTTTCCCTTAGAGCCTCGGGTCCTGACCTCCCCACCCACCCCACTTCTGGACTTGTGTAGGGACAAAGCCAACCAGTCCTGGATAGTGCAGCTGTCAGAGAGCTGAGGATAAAGGCCTGGCTGGGTGGCTCAGGTTTGTAATCCCAGCATTCAAGAGGCTGAGGCAGGAGGGTTGCCCTGAGTTTGAGGCTAGCCTGAGCTACAGAGTATGCCAAAACTGAACTGGGGGTTTGGATTAGTAACTCTCCACTAAGGTCATTTCAGTGTTGGAATACCTCCAGCCAGGAGACCACGGTGGGGCCATCCCAGGCAGCAAAAGGCAGGCCCTGTCGACAGGCCTCTTCCAGAAGTTCGTGCCTAGCAGAGAAGGTAGACAGGAGCTGTGACCCCTTCCCATGAGAGGTATGGACCTCTCACCGGGGTGCACACAATCAAAGCATCTTTGAAAAGTGCATCAAGGTGTGACACTCTGTAGACTCGCCTTCCCCACCCAGACAGCAAAGCAATAAAGACAGTTGTTCCCAGATTCCCTGGAAAGCCAAGGGTCACAGGTCATGGCGTCTAATCCTAGCATTTAGTCTCAGCAGTTTCTACACCCACCCCAAACCCTGTGAGGACTCACTTCCTCTTGTTCCTTCTGTCCTTATCTCCTGGGCCAGTCAGCTTGGCTAGCCCCAGAGGGTCAGTGGCCAGTGCTTCATCAGAGGGTGTCCCTGCTGGCAGTAAGGAAGATCCAAAATTAGTGAAGTCTTGGGTCAGGGAAATGTGGTAGCTCACACCTGATGTCCCCAAGCACTGAAGAGGCAAAGGCAGCAGGAATGTCACCAGCTCAACACCATTCTATGCTACAAAGCAAATACCAGACCAGCCAGAGTCACATAACAAAATCAAAAAACAGGGCCTGGCACACTACTGCCCACCTTTGATCCCAGCTCCTGGGAAGCAAAGGGAGGTGGAGCTAGCTCTGTGTGCTTGAGGCTAGCCTGGTCTACAAAGAGAATCTCAGGACAGTCAGGGAAACATAAGGAAAGTGGAAAGAGAACTAACTTCACAAAGTTGTCCTCTATCCGGAAGTGCTGGTACATGCCTTTAATCCCAGTACTCAGGAGGCAGAGGCAGGGAGATCTCTGAGTTCTCCACCAGCCTGATGTACAGAGTGAGTTCCAGGACAGTCAGAGCTACACAGAGAACCCCTGTCTCAAAAACAAACCCCAAAACCACCCACAATAATCAAACAAATAAGAAAAACAAAAATAAAAAAAACCTACAAAATCATCTCTGACCTCTGCATATATGTATACATACATCAAGAACACACAAAGGCCAGGCATGGTGGCGCACGCCTTTAATCCCAGCACTTGGGAGGAAGAGGCAGGCGGATCTCTGTGAGTTCGAGTTCAACCTGGTCTACAAAGCAAGTCCAGGACAGCCGGGGCTACACAGAGAAACCCTGTCTCGAAAACAAAACAAAACAAAAAAAAAGAACACATATGGCAGAGTGCTTTCCAAGCACACATGAGGCCCTAGGTTCAATTCCCAGCACCACAAGAAAGGAAAAAGAGTATTACCTAATGAAGACAGAAATTGATTTCTAGCAAATGAGAAGAGGGAGGTGAGGGAAGGTTGACAATATAGTACTTACCCAGAGAAGCACTTTCCCGGCCTGGGGGTCCCATCCGGCCCTTCTCTTTCTTGCCGAAGAGCCGACCTATGGATGACTTGATGCTCTTCTTCTTGGGGGCTTTGTGAAGGGAATCTTGGGTGCCCTCACTAGAGAGAAAGGGCAGAACCTGGAGTGGACACTGTCGCCCCCCCCACAAATCTTTGGTCCTTTCCCATTCTCAACCCACATCCCTGCTGACCTTCCTCGGGGAGGTGCCCCATCTTCCAGGGATCCTGCCTGCAGTGCCAAAGCCTGGGTCATCCTCTCAAGGCGGGCAGAGCGGGGAGTGGGTGGTGGGGTGTCTCCTGGTATGGCTGGGCCCTCCCCACGTGGAACACCAGCTTCCTCCTTGGGGACATGGTTCTAGAGACAGAGACAAATGCAGAGTTAGCTTTCGGTGATGATGGGGATGTTAGTTGTGGGATATAAGAGAGGATCAGAGCTGTCCCTTGCTTGAGCACTAACTTGAAGGAAGGGTAGCCTAGATCAGGTGGGGGTAAAAAGGCAGTGATTCTGGTCCCCTGGAACTGGAGAAGCATATATAGGAGGTAGCTTTTCAAGAGATCACAGATGTGGACTACGTGTAGTCTCAAAGAAAGCTAAAAGGGGCTCAGGAACAAGGAAGCAAGATAAACAGAAATAAAACAATAAAGCAAACTTGTGTATGATTTTGCCTTCCTCCAAGGTTAATTTTCTTCTTCCTTCTATTCCTCTTCCTCTTCTCTTTCCTCTTCTTTCTTCTCCCCCCCACTTTTGAAATAGGATTTCACTGTATCCAAGTTGGCCTTAAACTCACAGCAATCCTCCTGCCTCAGCCACACAAGCACTGGGGTGACAGGTGGTGAGTCACCACACTCAAGTTCTCAAAGGTCATTTAAAAGTTATAGATCTCAGCCGGGCGTGGTGGCGCACGCCTTTAATCCCAGCACTTGGGAGGCAGAGGCAGGAGAATCTCTGTGAGTTGGAGGCCAGCCTGGTCTACAAAGCAAGTCCAGGACAGCCAGGGCTGTTACACAGAGAAACACTGTCTCGAAAAACCAAAAAAAAAAAAAAAAGTTATAGATCTCAAGTGCATGTGCATTTCAAAGTAGTTTAATTATGTGGGGCATAGTGGTACAGAGGCAGAGGAGAGGCAGATCTTTGTGAGTTCAAGGCCAGCCTGATTTGCACAGTAAATTCCAGGACAGCCAGAGCCACATAGTGAGAGCTTGTCTAAAAATAAAGTTCGTTTAATTGTATTTTATTTATTTATTTGTGTGTGTGTGGGCACATGTGAAGGTTTGAGCACACCCTTGTGCTATAGGTCAGAGGACAATTTTCAGAAATAAGGGCTTTCTTTCTGCCATGTGGGGTCCTTGAGAGATAACTCAGGTTGTCAAGCTTGGTGGCAAGTGCCTTCACTGGCTGAGCCATCCCACAGGAATATTTTGAGTCCATGTAGCCGGGTGTGGTGCATGCCTCCAGACCCGGTAAGGTACTTGGGAGGCTGAGGGAGGGAGATGGCTAGCTTGACCTCACAAGTTTCACAGCAGCCTAAGGAAATAGCAAGACTCTGTCTCAAAACAAAACAAAACAAACAAACAAACAAAAAACAGAAACATAATGCAGGAGGACAAGTCAAAGTAGGGTTGCTGAGATGGCCCAGTGGGTAAAGAACTTGATACCAAGCTTGACAACCCGAGTGAAGTCACTGGGAAGTGCCTGTTAGGGGAGAACCACCTGCTGGAAACTGTCCTCTTCCTCCACAAGGGGTGCTATCATGAATCTCTCTCTCTCTCTCTCTCTCTCTCTCTCTCTCTCTCTCTCTCTCTCACACACACACACACACACACACACACACACACACACACACACACTACAATGCAACAGGTCCAAGTAGACCACAACTGACTAACTGTTTCCAGAAACCAGCCTTCCTGTTGTCCTTTGGAACCTCTGGGAAAGGCTAAGGATGCTTGTGGAATCCATTGTGTCTGGTAGAGCTACCTGTGGGTAGTCCCAGTTCTGACCTCTCCCACCTACACCGGGCTGGGGTGACAGAGAACACTCACGGTCTTATCGGTGCCCTCCCGGGCAGGACTGGGAGGTGCCAGACGAGGGGTGGAATGGCCAGAGCTGGGAGGTGAGGGGCTGGCGAGGGTGGAGGTGGTGAGTGAGGGTGGCAGTGAGCAGCTGCTGCGGTACCGGCCCAGGGAGTCAAGGCCAGAACTGGACACCCGGCTCTCCAGCTCTTCTGCACGCTGCTCTGTTGTCTCCTTCTCTTCTTGGATTAGCCTGGGAAGGGAGAAAGAAGAGTAGAGGTTGGGAGGTACAGAGAGTCACAGATCCCAAGTGGCCAGAAAGGCTGGGGAGAGGAGGAGGGTGTGACTGGGATAGTGACATGTTTTGGTGGACCCCTGGTCCATAGCTTCAAGGACTCAAGGGGAGGCAAGAAATCCTGAGAGTCTCAAGAAATCACTGAAGGATTTGGGCTGTGTAGTTGTGATTTCTATCAGTTAGAAGAGGTTAACAAGCCGGGCGTGGTGGCGCACGCCTCTAATCCCAGCACTCGGGAGGCAGAGGCAGGCGGATCACTGTGAGTTTGAGGCCAGCCTGGTCTACAAAGCGAGTCCAGGACAGCCAGGGCTACACAGAGAAACCCTGTCTCAAAAAAAAACAAACAAAAAAAGAGGTTAACAAAACAGTTACAGTAAAGTCATAAAAAGGCCTAGAGGTGTAACTCAGTGGTAGAGCATCTGCCTAAGATCCCCAGTGAGGGAGCGGGGGCATAACTTAGCAGGAGAGGTCTCACTTGGCAATACACAAGGCTCTGAGTTCAATCTCCAATACAAGCTATCTTTTTTCTTTTCTTTTTTTTTTTTGAGACAGGGTTTCTCTCTCTGTATCTTTGGCTGTTCTGGACTCACTTTGTAGACCAGGCTAGCTTTGAACTCACAGAGATCCACCTGCCTCTGCCTCCGAGTGGGATTAAAGGTATGTGCCAACACATCTGGCAATTAGACAGCTGTGAACTGCCATGTGGGTGCTGAGATTTGAACCCTGGTCCTTTGGAAGAACAGCCAGTGCTCTTAACTGCTGAGCCATCTCTCCAGCCCACAAGCTATCATTTTAAAGATAATAATATTGCCACAAGAACGGTGTTCCAAGAGCTGCAAGAGCAAAATGCTATGATCAGGGTGAAATCAAGGCTGATCAAAGCAGGGTGTGGAAGGTCTTGAATTCATTCTGTACAAGAGAGTAGCGTTGGAGTGTGACTGTGTTAGCCTTATTTCCTGGGGACCATAAAGAATGTGTGACAACAGAATTGGCAAATCAGGCAATTTTTGGAGAATCAGTGAGGGCTTCCTTAAAAAGTGTGCTATTAGGAGCCGGGCGGTGGTGGCGCACGCCTTTAATCCCAGCACTTGGGAGGCAGAGGCAGGCGGATCTTTGTGAGTTCGAGGCCAGCCTGGTCTACAAAGCGAGTCCAGGACAGCCAGAGATATTCAGAGAAACCCTGTCTCGAAAAACCAAAAAAAAAAAAAAAAAAAAAAAGTGTGCTATTAGCTAGAAACTCATGGTAGGTAGAGTTGAGTGAAGGTAAAGTCTTTTATTTCTCCCTTTATGAGCGCACACACGCACATGTGTGTGCGCACAGTGTGTGTGCAGTGTGTGCATGTGTGTGTACAGTGTGTGTGCAGTGTGTGCATGTGTGTGTGTACAGTGTGTGTGCAGTGTGTGCATGTGTGTGCATGTGTGTGTACAGTGTGTGTGTGTGCGCACAGTGTGTGCATGTGTGTGTGTGCACAGTGTGTGTGCAGTGTGTGTGTGCACAGTGTGTAGATGTGGATGCATACAGAGAGCCCTGAGGCTGACATCCAGAATCACCATCAGCCACTCTTCTGCCTTATTCTCTGAACCAGTGTCTCTCAGCCAGACACAGCTTGTTGTCATGGCTAGTCTTGAATGGCAGCTTTCTCAAGGAGCCATCGGTCTCCATAGGCTGTAACATAAGGTGAGCCACCTAGTCCACCTAACACTCACATGGGTTCCAGGGAATCTGAACTCCAGTCCTTGAGCGCGCATGGCAATTACAATAACCACTGAGCCATCTCCAAAACCCTTCCTCTTTGTCTTTCTTTCCCTTCCTTCCTTCTTTTCTTTTCCATCCTAGGGATGGAACCCAGGCCCTCACAGATGCTGAGTAAATGCTCTACCAAGTAGAGAACACCCCCAGCCCAAGCTGGGGTTCTTGATTTCTATGTGAGGGAGACTTGTGGGTTGCTGTTGCTGTCAGAACCTCATGTTGAGATTTGTTCAGGGTCAGGAGGCTTGAGCGGGGGCTCACTTGATCTCCTTGTTGATGGCTTCCAATTGTTCCTGAAGCATGATGGCCAGAGTCTGCACGTCAGCTTGCCCACTGGGGGACAGCAACTCAGCCCCGAACATCCCCTCGGCCTCCTCCTCATCGGAGCCATCTAGCTCTCCAGGGAACGGGGGCGGAATGGAGCTGGCAGGGGTGGACCGATCCCAATCCTGTCCCTGTAGGTGGGGACTGCAGTTGGCACCTGGCTTTGCCCACACTCCTAACCCCGCCTGCATCCTATGACATTCCTCCTTTTTTCAAGTTATAGTGGAGAAGCCAGTATGTCACCTATGCCCAACTCTAGATGAGCTACATCCCTAGCTCCTCTCTTATCAGGAGGACTCTTCCTTGGACATAAGAGACCACTCTATGGGTAAAATCCTGGCAACCCAAGCTCAACCCTCAGATCACATGTAAAGGAAGAAGGAAAGAACCCAGTCTGCAGGGTTGTCCTAGGACCTCAGCGTCCTGTGGCATGCACACCCCAATAGTAAGTTTTTAAAGTCTCATTCTCTTTTTACAAAATATTTATTTTATTTTATGTATGTAAGTGTGTGTATGTGCACCAAGTGCAAACCTCGTTCCCACAGAAGCCAGAAGAGAGTGTGGGACCCTGGAACTGAGTTACAGAGGCCACTATGTGGGTGCTGGGGACTGAACTCAAGACTTCTGGTAGAGACGCAGGCATCTTAACCACTGAACCACATCTCCAGTTCTCCCTTCATTTCTTAAGTGTATGCCTACATAGCAGCCACAGCTCTGTGTCCTCATTCACTGTTCACGCTATTTTGAATTCTTTCTTTTCTTTTTTGTTTTGGTTTTGTTTGTTTGTTTGTTTTTTGATTTTTTTTCAAGTTTTTGAGAAACTACACAAGGTTTCTGTGTATCCTTGGGTATCCTGGAACTCACTCTGTAGATCAGGCTGGCCTTGAACTCACAGAGATACGCATGCCTCTGCCTCCCGAGCCTAGGATTAAAGGCGTGCGCCACCACACTTATTCTCTGTGTGTGGAGTGGGTGTGCATGTGCCATGGTGTGCATGTAGAGGTCAGAGAACAACTTTTGGGAGTCAGTTCTATCCTTCCACCGTTTTGGGCCTGAGCATTGAAGTCAAGTCATCAGGCTAAGTTGTAATGCTGTGACCCACTGGGGCTTCTCACCAGGCCTATCTTTTTTTTTTTCTCTTGTCTCTGCTTCAGACAAGGCCTCACTCTGTTGCCTTTTTGGCCTGCAACTCACAGACACCCACCTGCCTAGGACTCCTGAGTGCTGGGATTAGAGGCGTGTGCCAGCCCCATCTTAGTTTTTGAGACACAGTCTGTCACTGACCCTGGAGCTCACTATCTCGAGGCTGGTCAACCACAGGCTTCAAAAACCCTCCTGCCTACACCTCCCCAGAGCTGAGATAACAGACATACACCAGTGCATCTGGCTTATATGCACGATGGGGATCTGAAAACTCATTTGTTGGTGCTTACACACTAAGTGTGCTTTTTCCACAGCATGTGTCTCTTACTGGCTCCTAAGTGTCCCTGAGCCACACCCGAGACTCTTCCCTCCTCTCCAGTTCCCCAGAGCCAACCAGCTTCTCTTCACCTGGCCTCGCCCACTCTGGGATTCTCCACTCTTCCCTCATCTTCAATACTCACCAAGTAAATCGCAGGAGGATGAGACATGCAGGCAGGCGGATGGTGGTTTTGGAGGCCAGGAAAGAAGACAGTGAGTCAGAGAGACATGGCCTTTCATTCCAGAATTCTCCCTGAGCTTCGAGGATCCAGCTGCCCTCCCCACCATTGTCCCTCTCAGTCTGGGCCCCAGAGGTGGCTTCTGACCTTGGAAGACTCATCCTTGGCCCCTGACCAGTGGCTCCTCTTGCCTGCCCGGCCACTGCCAGCCCCATAAGGATCCAGAGGGCCACCAGAAGGTAAGGTTGGTGCCTGGGAGTAACGAAGCTCCAGGGCACTGCCAGGGAGAGACCTGCGAGCATAGGAATATAGTCAAGGACCCAGGGGCCAGAAAAAGAGATAGAGGTTAGGAGTCACAGGGACAGGTCTGTCTTGGCTTGGTGGTGGCAATAATTGGACTCAGTGGGTTATTTTTAAAGGAAATTGGGAGCCAGTTGTGGTGGTGTGCACCTTTAATCCCAGCACTCGGGAGGCAGAGGTAGGTAGACGTCTGTGAGTTCAAGACCAGTCTGGTCTACAGAGTGAGTTCCAGGATTGATGGTGTGATCTGATTGTATTCCATTGCTAACTGGTTGTACCCTGCCACCCTTATTATGATTTGGCAGTCACGAACTCTCAAAATGACATTTGTAACTCTTGTCTCCCCAAAACTTCTCTGATTGGTTGAATAAAATGTCTGCAGCCTGGATTGGGTAGAAGAGAAGTAGGCAGGGAAAAGGTAGGCAGGCAAAAGGTTGGCAAATTTTTTAAAGAGAGAGGATCATGGGAAGGAACAAAAAGGATGAAGGAGAAGCAGCAAGGGGTTAGATGGGGGAAGACCATTCCATATGGCCTGGAACATCAGCATAGTGTGGAGAATAACAGCCCAAGGGATGTATGTATATATTGGGGTTTATTTGGAGAATAGTGTTAAAAGTTAGTTTAGATGGGCCTAGACTACACAGTCCAGTCTAAGGCTTGTTAAAATCCATTAGGTGTCACTGTGTGATCATTTATAATGGTGGGTTAAGGATTAACACTGCTGACCAATTAACTGTAATATAAATACTGTTAATAATTTAATATCTACTTCTATACAGGATAGACAGGGCTACACAGAGAAACTCTGTCTCAAAAAAAATAAGGAATTGGGGCTGGGCAGTAGTGACACACATCTTTAATCCTAGCACTTAAAAAAAAAAAAAAACTTGGGCTGGAGAGATGGCTCAGCGGTTAAGAGCACTGGCTGCTCTTCCAGAGGTCCTGAGTTCAATTCCCAGCAACCACATGGTGGCTCACAACCACCCACAACTGTGATCTGATGCCCTCTTCTGGTTGCAGATGTTCATGCAGATAAAGCACCCACACATAAAATAAATAAATCTTAAAAAAAATTAGCTCATTTAAAAAAAAACTTAAAAAAAGAATATTTAAAAATCTATCCTTTCGCCGGGCGGTGGTGGCGCACGCCTTTAATCCCAGCACTTGGGAGGCAGAGGTAGGCGGATCTTTGCGAGTTCGAGGCCACCCTGGTCTACAAAGCGAGTCCAGGACAGCCAGAGCTGTTAAACAGAGAAACCCTGCCTCGAAAAACCAAAAAAAAAAAAAAAAAAAAATCTATCCTTTGACAAATGTATACTTGTGTCTTGATCATAACTACTCCCAGCTCTCTCCCCCATGAGGCTCTGGGATTTGATCCCCAGTACTGTAAAGATTAAAACTAACGGATGATCGGTTAAGGATAAGGAGTGGAGATGAAGGAATGAGCTTGACCACAGGGGTTCCCTAGGTAGAGAAAGGACAGGAGGGCTTCTGTCACCTGGAATAGGAGGAGGGTGGCCTCCCCCGAAGCTGGTCAATCTCCATCTGCATTCGTTCCATCTCAGCCAAGAGCTGCTCCTGTGGACAAAAGATATCAGGTGAGATATCGTTGCTATGAGGAACAGACCGCTCAGTGACTTCCCCATCAAGTTCCAGGCCTCACCTTGTTCAGCAGCAGCTCATCTTGAAGCTTCTTCATGTTGGCGATCTCCTCACTCAGTGAGTTCTGTGGGAACAAGGGTGAAATGAAAGGGCGAGGCCAGGCTGGAGGGGTTGTGGCCTAGTAAAATTCTGCTTTTGGAATGTTCAAGCAAAATGGTGCCTTCAATCGGTCACAGAGCACTGTGGGTAAGGAAGGTCTCACATGACAGATCTGAGGAAGATGTATGGTCCCTAAGATGGCAGCTACAGGCATCCCTGTACCTTCTCCTCCAGTGCCCCCATGCGTTCCTTGAGGTGAAGCTGTAACCGTTCATTGGATTCACTCAGCAGCTTGTCCACCGTCTCTGACAGTCGTTTATTGTGGTCATCATTCATCTTCTCTCTCTGCCGGGCCTGAGCAAAGGGAAACAGAGCAGAGACTGTCAAGCGGGTCCTTCCCAGATCATTGTCTTTGCTGTAAACTAAAGCCCCTCCTCTAAGCCCTGCTTCTCTCTTCTTGATTCCCACCTAGGCTAACCCCTATCTAAGCCCCACCTCCAACCAAACCCACCTCGGACACTTCATCTAAGTCCGGGCCTTTATGTAAGTCTCACCCAACTCTGCCCCTCATCTAAGTTCCACCCCTCCTTTTTGCCCCTCCCCATAGGTATCCTCACTACGCCCCACCTGCCACATATACCCCCCTCAGCCGAGTAAGCCCAACGCGAGTTTGCAGCCTCTTCTAAGCCTCATGAACCAGTGCCAGCTCCTTCATGTAAGCTCCTGTCTTTATTCCCAGGGTTTCTCTCTCTTTTAAGCCCTGGTCTCATATAAGTCCCACCTAACCTATCCCCCTCAGCTCAGTCCCACCCCTCATCTAAACCTCCTAAGCCCACCTAGCTCCTTCAAGTAAACTCCAGAAGCTCCGCCCTTCATCTAAATCCTGCCTTTCGTGAGTCCCATCTAGCTCATCCCCTCAGCTAAGGCTGGCCCCTCGTCTAAACTGTCAGACGTGTGTGTGTGTGTGTGTGTGTGTGTGTGCGTGCGTGCGTGCGTGCGTGCGCGCGCGCACACACGCGAAAAGTGAATGCACTTCCAAGCCCTGCCCCTCCCCTGCCAAAAGCCTCCCCTTCTAAACCACACCTAGTCAGGTTAAGTCCTACAGGCCGCACCCTCAGATAAGTCCCGCCTCCACCTCGCACTTCCATCGGCTTTCTTGGCCCCTCACCCGCTGCAGCTCTTGGTTCTTCTCCTCCAGCTGTGCCTCCAGCTGCCTAAGCCGCTCCTCAAAGTTCCCATGGCGCTCCTCAGCCTAATGGACAGGACCCGTGGAGTATGACTTGACTCCACCAAGATCCCCACCCCTGCCCCTCTGGCCCCGCCCCCTGCCCTCTGGCCCCGCCCCGCCCCTCTGGCCCCGCCCCTTGGCAGGCTGTCACCTTGTTCAGAGCAGCAACACGCTGCGCCAGCTGAGCCTCTATCTCAGGCAAGGTCTCGGCCTTCTGCAGGGTCTGTTGCAGCTTCTGCTTGGCGTCATCCAGCCACTCGGCTAGCTGACGGCTCTTCTCTTCACTCTGGGAGAGAAAGAGGCAGAAGAGCTAACGGGCTCAGTCACCCAGCCACAGCATCCTCCCACGGTCTCTTGCTGGCGGGGCTCCCACCTGTCGGTACAGTGACTCTTTGCTGGCTAACTCGTTCTCCAGCTTGTCGTTGGCATCATGAAGAGACGTGGCCTCACGCTGGGCACTCAGGTAGCGCTTCTCCAGCGTGGTAATGCGTTCTTCCATATCCTCTCGCTGAGCCAGAGCCTGCAGAAGTTGTAATGGGATGTGTGGACTACAACTCCCAGAAAGCCTTGTGGCAGCAGAGGCTGAAAACCCCAGAAAAGGTACTCCAGGCTTTGTGGAAAATAAGCTCCTTGCCCCATTCTGTGTCATAGCTTTTGAAGCAATTCTGGCTTAGAGCCTCTCATAAAGATAATGGAAGGCTCAGGGCATGGAAGTGTCACGTTTCTGTAATACCAGCAAGTGGGATTTGAGCTGGAGGCCAGCCAAGTTCAAGGCCCATCTGGGATACACAGGGACACCCTACATGATCAATAAACAAAAGACCAAAGATCTAGGGGATGCAATCTCCACTCAAGCCATGCTTTGGCATAACACTGTTTTAGATTCACAGAGTACTTGCTGGTGTCTCTGTGGAAGGTTCATGCCCTTTCTCAAAGAGCCACCAGGCTAACGCAAGCTTAGAAGCCCAGAAAAGATATGCCAGAATCAGGTGGGACATAAGTCTGCCTGGGACTGTTATAAGGGGACCAGGCAAACAGTGCCTGCCACCTGCCAGGCTAATAAGAAATAAAAAGCTCATTTTCCTATTCACTGTGTTCAAGTATCCAGACCACCAGGCTTAGTCCTCAGGAGGCTGAGGCAGGAGACTGACTCCACAGCCTGGGCAAGTTACCTTGTCTCAATATAAAAAATAAAGCAGCTAAAGGAATGTAGCTCAGTGGTAGAGCCACTGCCTAGAATCTCCCAGGGAGGGGTTGGGGGATTGGCTCAGAAGTAAAGTGCCTTCCACTGAAAAACTAGGGTCATAGCTCAGAGGTAGATAGACCATGGGCCTAGGGCATGTGAAGTCCTAGGTTCTATCACCACGGTAACACAGAAACCAGGTGAGGTGCTAAGGGCCACTCTGCCACACACAAATACTCAGATTAGTCCCATTGTACAGGTGGGAAAACTGAGGAGGTAATTGACAGCACTTGGGGACTGAGTGCAGGTCCTGCCATTCTTGAACTCAGCTACTCTTGAAGGGTTGGGAAGAAGGCTGAGTGGGGGTTGGGGAACAAAGAGCAGCTCTCCAGGGGCTCCGCCTCACCTCCTTGAGGTCGCGCTGCAGCTTGGAGTTAGCTTCCTCGGCCTTACCCAGCTCACGGTGAGCAGTGCCCAGCTCCTCCTCCAGCTGGCTCATCTGACGGCACAGCACCGCCAGGCGCTCCCGCAGCTGGCACACCTCTGCACGCTGCCGCTCCAGTGCTTCCTCCAGCTCTGCTGTGCGCCGGCTGGAGTCTCCAGCAGGACCCAGGCCATTGGCAAGGGTCTGGACAGAGAGAAAAAGCAAGGAAGAGAACCCAAAGTGCAGAGCTGGGTTGACCAGCCACCCTGGGGGCAGGTATGGTAAGGGGGAGCGAAAGACCAGTGAGGATCTTGTAGACCAAAGTCCAAAGGGGTCTGTCAATTAGGGTCCCAGAAGTTAGCTAGGTGACCAGTAAGGATCTTAGGAGATCAGATACTGTGACCACCAGGTGACCAATGAAATGGCTCAGCCACCAAGCCTGATGCCCTGAGTTCAATCTTCGGAACTCACATTATGAAAGGAGAGAACAAGTCCCTCAAGTTGTCCTCTGACCCCCACATGCACATAAGCAACACCTTCCTCATTATCTATGCACAGATGAATGTAATAAAAACCTAACAAACAGTAAAATGCTCATTACAAAGTCAGGGAGTTACTGGGCACAGTGGTGCAGGCTTATACTTTCAATGACTTGGGAGGCTAAGGCAGAAGGATCTTGAGTTGGAGGCCAACATGAGCTACAGAGTGAAAAACCCAGACTCACAGAAAGTAAAAGGGGGTTAAGGATGTGGCTCTGAAGTAAAGCACCTGCCTAGAATCCTCTAGTGAGGGGCTGGAAATATTGCTCAGTGGTAGAGCCCCTTCCTAGAATCCCCCAGTGAGGGATTGGGGGCGTGGCTCAGTGGTAGAGCCCCTGCCTAGAATCCCCCAGTGAGGGGTTGGGGGCGTGGCTCAGTGGTGGAGCACTTGTGAAGACTATAAGAAGCCCTAGATTCAGCCGGGCGGTGGTGGCGCACGCCTTTAATCCCAGCACTTGGGAGGCAGAGGTAGGCGGATCTTTGTGAGTTCGAGGCCAGCCTGGTCTACAAAGCGAGTCCAGGACAGCCAGAGCTGTTAAACAGAGAAACCCTGTCTCGAAAAACCAAAAAAAAAAAATAAAAAAATAAAAAAAAATAAAAGAAGCCCTAGATTCCATCCTCAGCAGTCAATCAGTCATCTCTAAGTGCAGAGTGGCAGTCACAGGGAGGGGACTCAAACCTCTCACCTGTCCATCCCCATCCTTGCCTGGCTCCTCCAGCCCTGACCGTCCTCTAGACAGCTGGTCTCGAAGGTTCAGAGTCTAGAAGGGTCAAAACACCAGAGCACACTGAGTCCCTCCTTAGGGGCCTGTGGATTTCTCTTCCTTTGGAACACAACCAATCAGTTTTCTTAGCCCTCCACCAAGATATGGCCCTCCCCTTCTCTACCACACCCCTTACCTCCTGATTACTCAGCTCCAGCTCCTCCTCCAGAACTGCTACTCTTTCCAAAGCCATCCGCAGTCTTTCTCGGACCTGGGGAGGGGCGTGAGTTAAGATGAAGCCTTGGAGGGCCTGGTGCTGTAGGTCTGTCAGCCCAGCTATTCAGGAGGCCGAGGCAGAAGGATCCCGAAGTCAAGACCGGGACTGGGCCAGACAATCCTGTCCCAGAACACTCTGGGGAAGGTCTGAAGCCAATGTAATCAGTGTGAAGTTCCTGCTAGGTACCAGGCACCAGCAGACTATCCCCCATTATCCACTATTGTATTTTTATTTTTTTAGATAAGGTCTTACAACATGGCCTTGTATGGCCAGGAACTCTGTGTAGACCAAACAAGCCTCAAACTCGTAGAGATCTACCTGCCCGTGCCCCTGCCCCTGGCCCTGCCCCTTGAGTACTGGGATTAAATAGTTCATATTTCTCTTTATCAAGTTATGTTCCAATCCATCATGGTAATGTTTTCTCCCATGTAAAATATCTCCAACCAATCACAGGTGGCTTTTATCTCTCTCACTTAATTCAGTTCAGGTCAGCCACAGGTTTTCTCTTCTTCATCCTCCAATTCTCCTACCTTCTCATCCAGGGCCTTGTGGTGCTCAAAGAGGGATTTTAGAGCCTTGAGAACCTCCACCTCAGAGGAGACCCCTCCAGGGGATTGGGCTTGGCGCTTTACTACAGTCATTCGCAGGGAACGCTCGTGCCTGGACACCAGGCATTCAAGGTGTTCCAAAAGGAGCTGGAAGGACAGGACACCGAGTCAAGGAAAGGAAGCAAGGGGGAAGAGATAGGACCATGCAGAGGTGAGGAAAAAAAGAGAGGGACAGAAGAGGTAGAGCTGAGGAAGGGATGATACAAAGAAACAGAAAGGTCAGGTCAGAGAAGAAAGGAAGGGAGTTACGGGAAGGGAATGATACAAGAGACGGTGAGCAAGGAAGAAGAGAAGATGGAAAACTAGATGTTGGAAAAAGATATGTTGGCCGGCACCACCCTGTGCCCCATCCAGCTTAGGCCCCGTCGCCAACAGTCCTCACCCGGGTGTTGTTACGCTCCGCCTTCAGCTCTGCGATCTCTTCTTCCCTCTCCAGAAGCTGTTCCCGACATAAGTTAAGCTCCTTCGTCAAAGCCGCAAACTCCTGTCCAGGCGTGGGTAGAATCAGATGGCTGACTCAATTATTTCCCTGTTTCTCTCTTTGTGAGAATTTGAAGGCTCTGACCCTCTTGGCTAGACCCCGCCTCCTCCAGCCACTAGAGACTGATGCTAAGTCCAGCTCGTCTAGCAGTTCAAATCTTGCCTTTCTGTACAAACTTTGCTCCCTGGTGTTGTTTTGGACTTATGGGTCCTGATTAGGCCACACCTCCTCTTGCTGCTCAGACCCCTCCTCTTATGCTAAGCCTCCACCTTCTTGCTGCTCAGACTCCGACCTCTAATCTAAGCCACACCCATCGCGATGATAAGGCCCACCTGCCAATGGTAAATCAATTCCATACTCTTTCCGGCCATGTGTCTGGTACCACCCCTCCTAGACCACACTCTTCCAAAGTAAACCTTTTGAAGGCCCGGTCCTCCTTTAATAAAACCTACCCTTCCTCCCTCCCTTTGGTGTTTCGACAGAGGGTTTCGCTGTGTAGCCCTGGCTGTCCTGAAACTCGCTCTGTAGACCAGGCTGGCCTCGAACTCACAGAGATCCTCCTGCCTCTGCCTCCCGAGTTGAAGGCGCATGCCACGCCCGACTTACTTCCTAGGCCCTGCCTCCTGCAAAGTTCCACCTTTTCAGCTGGCCAGGCCCCTCCTTCCCAGCGAGCTGATTCGCCAGCCTCTCAGGTTCCGCCCTTTTTATAATCAGCCTTCTCCAGGCTCCGCCTCTCTCAAGTTCCGCCCTTCCACCCAACCCGGCATCCTCCGCAAGTCCTAGTTACCATCATCAGTCCCGCCCTTCTATATAAGCCCCGCCCATCTTGCAGCTAAGACGCGCCTACCAACAGCAAGCCAATCCCACAGTCGCCTTCGCCTGGCCCCGCCTACCTAGGGCAGCCCTCCCCTCCAGGCCCCGCCACCACCTGAGGCAGAGCGATGCTGAGCTGCCGCTGCAGTGAGTCCTTCTCGTGGCCGAGCTCGCGCAGCCGTAGCTGCGCTGTCGCCAGTCCGTCCTGAGCCTCTCGCAGCGTCTCCAGCAAGCGCTCGCGCTCTGTGAGCATCGTGACCATGAGGCGCTCCAGCTCGCCGCCCGCCTCGTCCGGGCCCAGCGCCGAGCCCCGCCGGCCATCCTCGCTGATGGTGGGCATCACCTCGCACATCATGGCGGCGGTGCCGGCCTGCGGAGTCGCAGAGGGGCCCAACTAGCCTTGTCAGGGCTCAGGCAGAAAACTGAGGAGCGGCCAGTGTGATACTTCCTGGGGCCCCCGGGAATCCAGGCATTGCACAGGGGGAAACTGAGGTACAGCCATGTGTATGTGTGGGAACTAAGTGCTGGCCTCCAAGAGCGGGAAACTGGGGCCTTTGTAATCATGGCACAGATAAGCTGGAAGTCATTGTTCTTAGATAAACAGCGGGGTTTTCTTAGGTTAAAGCATTTTGGGACACCGAGGCTTGGCTCCACCAGACACTGGCAGCAAACCAATGCCTGGCCACTCAGGAACTGAAAAAAAGCTGGGGGACTAGTCACTGGCTGAGTGGGCCTAAACTAGCCTTTACCTAGTGTGGCTCGGCTTTGAATCCTCAGCCGACTCCATAGATGAGGAAACTGAGTCCCAAATTAGAACCACGCCTTGAAAGAGTCATGGGGCTTCGGATACTGAATTAGGTCACAAGACTGCGATCTGCCCATCTCTCTATGACCTGAAGACCAACATTCTACTTGAGAGAATAAGGGTAAAGAGCATTGCTTGTGCTATGGAGTGCTGGAGTCAGTGGTACAGCACATGCTTGGTACAAAAGGAAGCTCTGGGTTGGATCCCCATACCAATGAAATATTCATTTATTAAGCCAAGCAAGGTGGTACATGCCTGTAATCCTAGTACTTGGGAAGTGGAGACAAAAGGACCCAGAGTTCAAGGTCATCCTCGATCATTTTAGAGAATTCTGGGTCAGTAGACTCTCAAAAAACAAGACAAAACAAAAAATGCATAACAGGGAGTAGGGCTGAGTAATCTGTCTCAGGTCACAGGAGTCTAGGGCTCAAACACATTCTCTTTCCAGACCCGTCTTTACATCCAGTGACTCTAGATCTCCTGCAAGACCCATAAATCTAAGCCGTTGGACCCTTCTCAGAATCCCGGTTGTCCTGGGATGCTCCTCCAGCCCCGCCTTCATGGGGCGTTAACCAAGTGTGGGAGGAGGAAGGGGCGGGATTTATGAGGCCTGAAGGCGGGACTTGGGTTGCCCTGGCCAGGGGCCTGGTGGAGATGTAAGGAGACCCAGTGAGCAAGTTCTCCCTGGAACGCTTCAGGTCCAACAGGTCCATCTGGCCCAGCCGAGAGCAGGAGGGACTTTCACTCCTCTCCTTCCCCCCCAATCCATGCAGCAGCCTAACCGGTTTCAGATTGGATACTTCCCAACTCCACCCAAATGAGAACTGAGACCAAAGCCACTAGGACCTTGGGTTCCTGCAAGACAAGAAGGGTTCTGAAATACAGGAAAGGATGCAGCTGGATCCCTGTCTTTAAATGGTAGGTCTGAAACTCTACATCTCCCAGAAACTGGGTTCAGGAAAAAGTTTATAAGAAAGAAGGCCAGCTTTAGGCTAGATCCCAACATGGAAGCTCAAACCCACAATCAGGTCAGAACACATAGCCTAAGATGACTTAGGATGCAGTCACTGAGAAAGAGAACGGACAGTCAGTGTCACCAAGAGGCTACAGAACACAGAAAAGACAAGGGTTTCCACACTGAGCATGTGACTGAGGGCAAGAGCTGGTTTTTGGCTAACTGGAGGGCCCTAAGGGCGACTGAGGTCTGGAAGGTAAAACCAGCCCAAAGTCATCTAATAACATAAATAGGTGCCTGGGTCACCCCAAAACTCAAAACACAGAGGTGAGCAAAATGACACAGAGGGGGACCCCTAATGCAGTACATGACAGATCTGACCAAAAGACAGAATCTAGAACCAGAGCTTGCTTAGTATGAATGCATGGGCACGAGACATAAGCTGAGTCCATAGATGATCCCAGGTGAGGCAGGAGGATTGCAAGTTCAAAACTAGCCTGATGAAATCCTGTTTCAAATACATGTGTGCACACACATGCATGCACGTGCGCATGTGTACGAGCACACACACACACATATAGAGTCACCAAGAAGATGGTTCAGTGGGCAAAGGTACTTGCTACCAAGATGAAGACCTCAGTTTGATTCTCTGGGACCTATGTGGTGTGTGAAGAAGAGAACACTCCTGCAAGCTGTCCTTTGACCTCCACATGTGCACACATACAAGAAAACAAAGTGTACTAAATAACACAGAGAGAGAGAGAGAGAGAGATGCTCTAAGTGGGGGGGTGGGCGGGGGGGGACATTTGTTCAGGAAACAAGAACATTTTGAGGCTGAAGACTCTAGAAAAGGCAAGAGTCTAAAACAGGCTTAGAATGCCAAGGCAGCAGTGGAAATGGAAGCCCGTGACCTACCAGGGAGCAAGTCTGATACCAAAGCTAAGGCCATAGTAAGGAAAAGGAAGAAGCCGAGGACAGGGATTTAGAACCCGAGGCTTGAAAAGATAAGCAGAACAAAATTGTGCAAGTGTCTGTAACTCCAGTTCCAGGGGATCTGGTACCCTCACACATACATGCTGGCAAAACACTAATGCACATAAAATAAAAAGAAATACATCTTTTTTTTTTTTTTAGGTTTTTTGAGACAGGGTTTCTCTGTGTAACAGCCCTGACTATCCTGGAACTCGAAATAAATCATTTTTAAGAAGACTATGCAGCAGGCATAGTGGCACACGCCTTTAATCCCAGCACTCGGAAGCAGAGGCAGGCGATCTTTATGAGTTCCAGGCCAGCCTGGTCTACAAAGTGAATCCAGGACAGCCAAGGATACACAGTGAGGTACTGTCTCAAAAAATAAATAAATAAATAAACAAAAAATAAAAATAAAAGATCGTGCACAGAATGCTAGACTATTTAATTGAGAACAACACACTCTGAAAGTTAGAATGTCCATGGGAAGAAGGAAATCTAGAACAATAGCAGATATGGCCAGAACATAAAACACATCTAAAATGAAAACTCCGGAGAGATTATTCTCCCGGGATAGGGGAGGGCATATCTTTTTGTTACTGGTCTAGTGCTAGGACTGGAACCCCAGACTTTCTGCATGCGAGCAAGTGCTCTATCATGGAGCTACAACCCCAGCTCCAGTAGCTAGAAATATAGGACATGTCTGAGGAGAGGGTTGAGAGCAGATGTTGACATAGGGATGCTATCTAAATACCTAGAAAAGACCAGAGGAGAGGAGAGAAGGAGGAGGAAGAAGAAGAAGAGCAAAAGAAAATGCTCACAGCATAGTGAGTTCTAATCCAGCCTGGGGTACATGACAAAACCCAGAAATTGGGGATGGGGAGAAAGCAAGTGGAAAAAGACATGCCTAGAATTTAGCTAGTGGTATAGAATGCAGATCACGCCTTGGGGAGGATGGAACAGATGCATCATCTGGAAGTGCTCTGGAACTTAGAATCTTGAACATAACACAAAGAAAGGACTCATTATAACTAGAAATGCAAGAAGATGGCTGGTAGGTTCCAGATCACCTCATGAACCCTGACCACAGAGCACACCTGGAGGAAGGGATGGCTGTTTGGTACTTGGAGAATGAGACATCATACATCACCATATGGGTCTCTATAGGCAATGAGAGGCCAGAAATATCCATCTTTATGGGAGTGGAGACTAGAAGTCTAGCACCTGAGCTAATAGGACAGATGAGGGCTTGTTGTGGCCATGGAAGATGGGAAGTTGACAGAGCTATGGGGCCACAAAGGCCTGAAGATGGGAGTGGAGTGCAGAGCCAGGGTCCAGACCTTTAAATCCATGCGGAGGTGAAGAAACTTAGAGCTTGAATATTTGGTGGGAGTGGAGGGCAGGCGGCCTGAAGACAGGACAGTTGCTACAGTCTGCAATTCTGCATCCCAGAGATGTGTGTTTCCCGGACGGGAGTTACAAGATGGGGGCAAGACACCTATATCTCCCCCAGGACAGAGGCCGAGGAATTGCATTCCAGATCGCTGAAAGGAAGTCATGGCGCCTGAGTCCCTGAGGCAGCAAGCAGGTGCCAGTGTACCAAGAGGCTGGGCATATTTGTCTGGTGGGAGGTGGGGGTAGTGGGCTGTTAAAGTAGGTGCTAAGTGGAGGTGGGTGAGCAAAGGCTGGGAGTCTGGATTCCCCAGGTGCTGAAAAGGGTGACGGCGGGCGATTAGTTAGGGTCAGCAAATATATGAGCACTAACAGCTTTTCAGAACCAAGTGGGAGCTGGAGGCTCCATGCCAAGGTCTCTAAAGTGGCCTGGGCAGGGACATTGAAAAGCTCTATAAGTGAAGCAGCAAGAGTCCAGAAAACTAGGGTGCCTAAACATGGGTCTGAGAACCCTGCGGCCCAGCTGGGAGAGGGGCACCGGGGATCCCCAGGTCAAAGGCGCGGCGGAGGGAGGGATCTCCACGCCGCCTGCACCCCCTCCCTGGCGGCCGTGGCAGGAGATGGGGGAGGGCGAGGCTACCGAGAGAGCTGACCATGGACAGCTCCGGCGCGGGCCTGTGTCCAGGGCGAGCCGGCCTGGACCGAGGAACGCGGCCGCTGTTCCTGTCAAAAGGTTGGCGGCGCAAATGGGGAAAGGATTTGGATGCAATGGGGAGAGTCCCACACCAGTGGCCCGTGTCTGGAGCTCCCAGGACTGGGCCCAGAGGAGGGATCTAGACTGAAGGGGTCCCCTGGGCTGAGCTGAGAGATCCAGGCTTCTGGGCCCTGGAGGAGGCGCAAGGAGACAGCCCGCTTGAGATACTAGGGTTCGGCTGGGGACTCTGGGCTCCGGGAAGGGACACGCCTGGGTCTCTTGGGTTGGCTTGTGAAATCTAGACTCTGGTTCCCTCGGAATGAAGATGGGAATACAGGATTTCGGGCAAGCGAGTGGGGGAGGCTCGCCCAGGGGTCCCCTGGGTGGGCGCTGCTGGGCAAGCTGGGCCAGGCTCTTACCTACCTGGTCCGCGGCGACTGCGGGAGGAGCTGGGCTGCAGGAGGGACGCGGGGTGGGGTAGGGGCACCGGGCGGGGCCCCTGGCGGCGGCCGGGGCCCAGATCTGGAGCTCTGGAGCCCTGTCTACGCCGCTAGCGCGGGCTCAGCGTCTCTTGCTCCGGCTCCGGCGCTGGGGACCCCCCTCCCCCTCACGGTCTCACAGCCTTCTTACTCCCTAAAATAGCCCCCTGCCCTTGTCACCGTACAGCCTCCCCCCGCGAGGCCGCGGTCGCCAGATCCAGGGGTGCCCACCAGCGCCCCCCCCAAATCCCACCCTCTTCCCCCAAAATTTCTCCTCCCTCCCCCTCCCCCCCACGGATCCCGGGCGATTGTGGCCCCTTTAACAGAAGACTGACGGACGGCTCTGTGTGGCCAATGAGAATTGGCGTCCGTGCCGGCCGGCGACCATGCCCCGCCTCCATATCGGGAGGGCGGGGCCGCGCGGGCGGAGAGCTGGGGGCGGGACTCATGGGGCAACGACCAATAGACACGTAGCGTGCAGCGGCCTGGGAGGGAGGCGGAGTCCGGCAGAGGATGATGTCACCTGAATCTAGTAGCTCGGCGTGGAGCTGGAGTCGCGTGGATCCCGGGTCCCCGCGGCGGCGCGCGTCTCACGGGACAGGAGGGCTGGGCGGCGGAATGGGGAATTCAACATTCAAGGTGGGAATTTTTTTTTTTTTAAGGCAAGGGCAGCTCCCGGAAGGTGAGGCTCCCGTTGGAAGGTGAGGCGAGTGGCCGATGGGTGGCAAGAGCGTGGTACTCCGCACCCCTGCGCCCGCTTAGGGAACTGCATGTGCCCCGCCACCCCCGACTCCCACGCAGACGGTGGCTCGGCCCGCAGGGCTCCCCTAGCGGATGGTTTGCTCCGCCCCGCCTACAGAGGCAGCGATCCGGCTCCTGCTGCATTTCAAACTCCCGCGTCGGACACGCGGCCGAGGACCCCGCCAAGTCCTGGCCTTCCCAACCTTGTTAGGGTTGGGGACAGTGGTCTTCAGTGCTGCGCCTGGCACTCACTTAGACGGAGCCTTGGGCCCGACTAGTTTCTTGGAAACCGGCCAGCCTGCGCCTTCAGAGCTGAGCGAACGGAGTCTCATGCTACCCATACTGTAAAGAGTTTGTTCCTAACCTCAGCTTCACCCTGCTCCTCCCCCACAGACACTATTCCAGGATGCGCAACAGACACACAAGACACTCGGTGAGGGTTAAAGTTCTTTAAATAAGGAGCCAGTGACAATAAATAATACTGTACAGGGGAGAAGGAGGATTCTGCTCTGTGATTTCAGCCTCGAGACTCCAAGGACCTGTGAGGATATGAAGAGGGGAGTTTTAGGCACAGGAGAGGCTCAGAGGGGGCATGAGTGTTCAAGGATGGGGTCCTGGAGTTCCCAGAAAACGGTTCATAAAAACAGGCATAGGGATTCTGGGACTGGGGAGCCAGAGGGTCCCAGAGCTTTGACCATGGGGGGGGGGGGGGGGGTCAAGGGCCAGGAAGCTCCTGGTGAAGAGCGAGGGATGAAGATTGAAGGCCACTGGGGTCGCTGGCCTGGTTTGGGAGTTTGAGGTCCGGAAAGGCAGCAGGGGGAGGGTGGTGACTGGAGGCTCACGAGTAGCTGTGGTGCTGTTGGCGCCGACGGGCAGATCGCATCTTCTCAAACCGGGCTTCCATCTCCTCCAGCACCCGAGGGGTGTAGCGCACCACCAGTTTCACTGATCCCTGGGCGGCCTTCAGGAGTTCCACCGCCTTTTCGTGGTGTTCACCTTCCACACTCTGCAGGGCAGGCCTCGCACAGACTGCTGGCCCAAACCGCTGCCCTTACCACCCTACCCAGTACATGGGACCAGTGGATAGTGAGATGGTTGCTAGGGTCAAGTCTCCAAGGCCTCATACCCCCTAGTGGATAACCAACTTTAGACACAGCACCCACACCCTAAAAACAGCCATGCCAATACAACTTAGAGTCCCTAGTCAATGAACCAGGCCATTGAACCTGTCCTTGTCCCCCTAGAGTCCCAGAGAAGTCTGTCTACTCTCCCTAAGCCATTGCTCCCCTGCCTTCGGAGCCCAGGGATGAAAGCTCGGCTTTTATGGCCAAGCTACCTTCTCGGTGATGCTTCCTTGGATTCTAACCACTGGGCTTTCAGGGTGCTGAGTGGCCTAGACTTCTATCAGAACCAGCCTTTGTCCTCCTCTCAGGGACTCTGTCTACTATCAGCTAGAACCACCCCTTCACCTTGTAGTCAGGAGAATTACCCATCCTTCAACATCCAAACCCAAATGTTCCTCCTGTAAAAACTTCCATCTCTACACTGGACTGGCAACCTAACTAGTTTCTCTGAAGTCCTGGAGGACCAGCAGTGCACCCCACAAGGCTGTCTACAAAGGCTGGGTCCTAGTGTGGAAGGAAGGCAGCCATCCAGTGCTTCTACCCAGACACTGCTCAGCGCCACTCACCACACCATTCACAGACAGCAACTGATCTCCCCTCTTGAGCCCACCATGGCGATCAGCCACGCCTCCAGGAATGACTCTGGAGATATAGATGGGTGAGTTCTGCTCTTTGCCACCCATGATGTTGAAGCCCAAGCCTTCATCAGTCTTCGGTAGTTCCACGACCCTGGGATGTGCATGGCCCTCACTGGCCGTGAAGGCAGCCACTGTGGCCTGGAAGAGAGAAAGGGCCTTTGATGTGGGAGACCCTCCTCGCTGAAGAGAGGGTACTCCAGTAGCCACAGGGGTCAGGCAGGGGAAACCAGTCACAGCTTAACAGGAAGCTACCCTGTAGCAACTTGGACCTGTGAGAACACTTGCGTTCTTCTGCAAGCCAGGGAGAAGTCTCCACCCAGGTATGTCCTTAGAACTTAGCACCTGCCAATCTTGTTCTCAGACAAATGGAAACCAGCCCCCTCTTACTGGAAAGGGGAGTTAGAGGACTGAGGTAGGGACAGGACTGAGTCTCCAGGAAGTAACAAAAAAAGTTTGGACCTTTCCAAACTCCAGTGCCTTTTAGGGTCATCTTCTCGGTCAACTGGCCCTGCAGGAAAGTGAGGCCAGTTTCCAAGCCTGTTGCTAGAGAGAATCTCATGTACATTCAAGCTAAAACTGTGCAGTTATTTAAAGGATATTTTAAAATAAAACTTCATAGGATGGAATAGAAATGCTCAAATGTTAAGGAGTGAGCAGGAACAGCCAACCCTGGGAGGACAGTGTGCCTTTCGTGGTCACCCAGAGCTGTGGGGGCGGGCGCCTACCTTGGCTGTGGCGTGAGCCCGCACCTCGGAGCTTCCAGTGATGTCCAGCGTGTCATAGAGCTGCTCATACACCTGGGGGGTGGGGGACGCGGCAATGTCAGGGAACTGCCAGTCCACAACCCTGGACACGGGGTGTCCTCCTTTGCTCGCCCGTTGCCGCCCCCGCCGCGGAGCGCAAGAAAACTACAACTCACACAGCATCGGGGTGCTCACCTCGCGGATGGCGGAGCAGAAACGGCTCTGCAGGACCCGCTGCAGGGCCTGCAGCTTCTGCGGGGGCAGCTCTCCGCTGCGCTGCAGCCTCTCTAGCAGTTCCACAGCCCGGGACACGTCTGCAGAGCGTGACGGGGACCGTGAGCAGCAGGAAGGGCGATTGAGGTCAGGCTGGAAGCAATCCACGCGCCCCGCGAGTCCCATGGACCCCAACCCGGGGCGGGGTGTGCGTGGGGCGCTCTGCCCCCGACCCTCCCACACCCTCAGATCGCATGCTGCGCCCCGCCCACCTTGACTACGTCCTTCCCCCACATCTACTGGGCCTGTCACGGCCCAGCAGGGCCTAGAGGACGTACTAAACCCTCGGAGCGCTTACCCCTCTCCAGCCCCAGAGGCTCCACCAGCGCAGCCATAACGCTGCCAAAGCCAGGCGCCAGAAAGGAGGAGGTGCAATGCGAGACCACGCCCACCGAGCAAACAACAGTTTCGGAGGCCCTGCCCTCACCACTGGTGGGGAGGCAGTACTGAGCAGAGTCCCGCCCACTCCACTTATTCATTTGTTGTTTTTCGAGACAGGGTTTCTCTGTGTATCTCTGACTGTCCTAGACTCGCTGTGTAGATCAGATTGGCCTCCAACTCAGACCTGCTTGCCTCTGCCTCCCGAGTGCTGGGATTAAAGGTGTGCGCCACCACATCCTGCCATTCCGAACTCCTGTGTGCCTGGCTCCCTGTGAAACTACATCTCTACCAGCTGCTGCCCAGCATGGGTCTGTTCTGGTGGTGATCTTCCTGTTATACTGTTGGTGTGTCTGCCTTTCTCCTTACTGCATGTCTGTGCCCTTCAGGGACTTTTCCCTCATTTCAATACTCACAAGTCCAGAGGCCTGGTTTCTAAAGGACTCCAGGGGCCTAGGAAAGAGGATCCCTGTGACATGGAAACCTGGGATACATACCGAGAGCTTGTCTCATGAAACCAGAAAAATAGCCGGGCATAACCGGCAGCGCATAAATCACGGGTGTCTGTAATCCTAGCACTTGGAGAAATGAAGATCAGCATAGTGTTCAAGGTCACTCTGGGTTACACTGCGACCTTGTGGCCAGCCTGGACTGCATGAAACCCTACCACAACACACACACATAGAGCCTGGTGGTGGCCCAGGCCTCTAAACCTTTAATCCCAGAACTCCTGAGGCAGAGGCACACAGATTTTTAGAAGTTTGAGGTCCCTGTTCCAGGCCAACCAGGGATACATAGTAAGACCCTGTGTATACACAGACAGATACACCTGAGTAGGGACCTTCACAGTTCAGGGAGATGCTTGGAAAATAAGGTCTACAAGCTGTAAGGCTTAGGGCACCTCAGCAGCCACCCAGAGCGTACCCAGGAAGCTAGGCATCATGATGGCAGAACAAGGGTCTTGTGTTGCCATTTGCATTTGTCTCCACATAAATCCCTAAGAGTGACAGGATGGTCACATGTGTATCTGAAGATCTGCAGGATCCCCAAGGAGTCTGGATTGCAGAAGAGGGAGGTTGCTGTCCCAGGAAGCAGAGGACTGGGAGACTGGTAGGCTAATGTGGAACATGCCTGTTTGAGTTGAGAGGTGGAGTGAGGAGTGTTGAGGTGTACAAGTCACCATCTATTCTGATGCTGGTTGTGTGAGGAGTGATTGCAGATATTTTCAATCCAAGGAGCCTGTGGTTGGGCTCCAGGTGTGGCTCAAATAGAGTATTAGCTTAGCAAGGGTTCAATGGTCAGCACTGCATAACCCTGGGTGATGATGCTCAACAGGAATCCCACACTGTGGAGGCAGGAAGAGCATCAGTTAATGACTACCTTAGGCTACAGGAGATGCTACAGTGGGAAAAAAACTCAAACATTTGAGCCTGTGATGTCTGAAAGGAGCCAGGGGACTAGAGGTAAGGAGATGCTGCTGGCTGGGTCAGCATTTTGGGTACTGGTGATAAAGCAGAGAGAACAGGAGTACAGGAGCAAAGAAACAAAGGGTGGGAGAAGCTGGGAGGAAAACTAGGAGGGGAGACATGAGTGTGACCTGACTGTGTTAGAGGATGGCCAGTGATATGGGATGCTGTTGATGGTTGCTGGATCACAGGACTCTTATTTAGCTGGATGGGTTATGGGGTCAGGAAAGGGTATGTATGTTCAAGGACAGAAAGCAGGCTTCTCTGGCCTCTCTACCACACAGTCCTCTCAAGTGCAGTACTGTCAATGTCAAGAAGCACCAGTCACTGTGCCTTTCTTAACTACCTATTCCTCAGATAGCCCAAGGTGCCCTTGACCTTGGAGTGATCCTACCACAGCCTTCCGAGGACTGGGTTTAAGGCTTGAGCCACCACACCTGGCTTCAAGAGCAGCAACCCAAACCATCCAGGTGCTTGCTTCAGAGGCTTTTGAAAAGGAATGTGTTCTCCCTTGTGTCCACAGGACAGCTGGGTAAGACGCTTATCTTCTCCCTTCCTGTCCTTGCAGTACAGAGATTATTGTTAACCTTTTAAACCATCATGGGACCCAGGAGCAAAACCTCAACGGATAGCACCCCCCGACAGGGAATGACCCCAATGACAGGCATCCACTCTCAAAAATGCACAAATAAACACACTAAGGACTTAATCAGGACACTGTGCAGGACAAACTGGGACCAAAACAAGGATGGGCTTTTTTTGGGCTGCCCCATGGCTTGGCCCCCCCCCCCCCCCAAGACAAGGTTTCTCTGTGTAGCCATGGCTGTCCTGGACTCACTTTGTAGACCAGGTTGGCTTTGAACTCACAGAGATCCACCTGCCTCTGCCTCCCGAGGGCTGGGATTAAAGACTTGTGCTACCATGCCCGGCTGGCCAGGGCTTTCTAATCATGCACCTCTTACCCTGTACCTATAAACCTTATGTCAGTGCTCCAGAAGACAGAAATGGAGTCCCTCCTCCCAGTGTGCTGGAAAAAATCCTTCTGCTCTTCACCAGGTGGTGAGCCTAGCCTGCCGGGCTGATAGTATTAAGGCTTTTGCCTTAAAATCTCTAGTATCGGGCTGGAGATGGCTCAGAGGTTAAGAGCACTGGCTGCTCTTCCAGACGTGCTGAGTTCAATTTCAAGCAACCACATGGTGGTTGATTCATAACCATCTATAATGAGACCTGGTGCCCTCTTCTGGCCGGCCTGCAAGCATACATGCAGACAGAACACTATACATACTAAAGATATAAATCTTTTTTTTTTTTTAAATCTCTAGTATCAGGGATGGAGGGAGAATGCAGCATGTACTTCTCTTGCCGAGTTCCCACATGGGGTGACTCAATCACCTCTGACTCCAGCTCCAGGGCCCCTGTACACAGACATGAACAAATACACATAATTAGACATGTTTCAAAACTCTGCAATGGAGCCGGGATACAGCTCAGTTGTTAGAGAGCCTGCCAAAAATGCCGGAAGCCCTGGGTTCCATCCCAAGCACCCCATAAACTGGGTCTGGCAGCACACATCTGTGATCACAGCACTAGGGAGGTAGAGGCCAGCCTGGCCTATATTAAGTTCCAAGACAAGCAGAGCTATACAGTGAGACCCTGTCTCAAAAAAGGGGTGGATGCCGGGCGTGGTGGCACATGCCTTTAATCCCAGCCCTCGGGAGGCAGAGGCAGGCAGATCTCTTTGAGTTCGAGGCCAGTCTGTTCTACAAAGTGAGTCCAGAACAGCCAAGGATACAGAGAAACCCTGTGTCAAAAAACAAAAACAAAACAATGAAAAAGGGGTGGGGTTGGGTGTGAAGAACACAGCACCCCTTTGGCCACTCTGCAAGCAAGCCAACAGATACTGCAAGTTTGTCCTGTATCAAACATTACAAAATATTGGTATTATATATACATTTGCTCACCACCTTCCCTTTTGTGAATTTTTAAAAAAAATTATTGTAGAGAGCTGCGACGTGCCGTGCCCTGAAGATGGCGCCGGTTTCCGCCTTCCACCAGCCCGATGGTGAGCGCTCTCGGTGGTAAACAAGTCCATATTTTGGTTAAGGCCGCTGATCTGGCTTGCTTCCGCATACGTGGGCCTCTAAGATAGCACTACGTGGCTTTACTTGATTGGCTGTTCATATAGTATTTAGCCTGTGGGTTGTGTCTGCCCGATTATTCGGAAGACTGTTTTCAAGGGACCTGAATAAACTGCTTGAGAAGAGCTTTTGCGAGTTGCGTCGTTCTTGCTGGTGGAGGTCGACGCAACAAGTGGTGGCCCGTACGGGAACCAGAAAAGACTCAGAACTCCTGCAGTCAGGGGCAGTGCATTGGTAAGTTCCCGGGATAAATTGGGACAATAAAGTTTCGCGGAAGTTGCGAACTAAAGGTAAACTTTCGCGGAAATTGCGAACTAAAGGTAAACTTTCGCGGGAAGTTGCGAACTAAAGGTAAAGTTTCGGGAAACTGCGAACCGAAAGTAAATTTTTAATCATGGGATCGTCTCAGTCACATCCAATTTTTCTGGCTCTTCAGGAGCTACGTTTAGCTAGGAAATTGAAACTTAAGAAGTCAACCCTAGAGAGATTTTTGAATGAATGCGACTCCATGGCTCCGTGGTTTGCGATGTCCGGGAATCTTACGGTATCCTGCTGGGACAAATTAGGCAGGGACTTGGATTTTGCCTGGGAGCAAGGTACATTGCAGGGAGGAGCACAGCCTATTTGGAGACTTGTTCGTAGTTGTTTAGAAGATCAGAGATATTGCAAGGCCGTGGAAAAAGGACAAGAGGCATTAGAGCAGTTAAAAGAGGAGCGCTCGGTCAAATCTGGGAAAGATACTTTGGAAGAGGATAGCTCAGAGTCTGAAGAGGAACTTGAAATGTTAGCAAAGGAAATAGAGAAGTCATCTTTGAGGAAGAGTTCTGACTGCACCCGTATAGAACCCTCAGCTCCGGGGCCGCCTATGTTGGCACCGCCTTCATATAATGAGACTTCCCCTCCGAGTGGTCCTAGTGGGCGGTCATTCTGTCCAAATGTCTGGAGGGAAGTGAGACATGAGCTGTACTACCCTGTCTTTCAGGATGGAGGGGGAAATCATTATCATGAACCTCTCGATTTTAAGGTAATTAAAGCACTTGCTGAGTCTGTCCGCACTTATGGGATTAATGCTGCTTTCACTGTAGCTCAGGTGGAAGCTCTTCGTCATTATTGCATGACTCCTAGTGACTGGATGAGCTTGGCACGTGCTTGCCTGTCCTCTGGGCAGTATTTAGATTGGAAGGCTTTCTTGATTGAGTTTGCTAATAAACAAGCTGCTGCTAATCGTGCAGCAGGAAACCCAGCCTGGGATGTGGACATGCTTCTTGGGCAAGGTCGATTTGCTCAACAACAAACTGGGTATCCGGCTCAGGTGTTTGAGCAAATCAATTTAATCGCAACCAGAGCTTGGATATCATTGCCTAACAAAGGGGAAGTGAATGGCAATCTAACCAATATTATTCAGGATCCCCTGGAGCCTTTCTCAGACTTCGTGGCTAAAATGGTTGAGGCCGCTGGAAGGGTATTTGGAGACCCTGATTTGGCAATGCCCTTAATTAAACAACTTGTGTATGAGCAAGGTACAAAGGAGTGTAAAGCAGCTATCACCCCTTAATAAGAACAAGGGGTTGGAAGCCTGGATGCCTCAGTGCAGACTGCTGCTACCTTGAATAATTTGTCAGCCAATGTAGCCACGGCCTTGGATGTATTGTGGCAGGTGGCCCAGACTGGCTGTGAGTGGAAAATGACTGGTTTGTGTGTGACCTCTGTGCCATATCAAAATTATACTGTAGCTGCAAATTTGTCTAAGCAACTCTCTCAGTATCTTACAGGAAATTGGTCTGGCGAGTTTGATAAGCTGATGCAGAATCTGAGAATTGCCATCGTGCATGTGAATTCCACCCGGGTTGATGTCTGTTGCTGAAGGACTGTCAACATGGATCCTCCGAGTCATGAATCATCTGAAGGAATGGGTGGGAATGGGTGCCCTAGGAGGCATGCTCTTCCTAGTCAGTTTCATTGCCCTATGGTGTATCTTAAGATGAGGATTTCACAGAGGAGAATGCCATGCTGGTGCAAGCCTTTGCTGCCTTGGAGGCTGGACAGTCACCACAAGCTTGGTTGACTGTCCTAAAGGACTAAGCTATCATCACGCTCAGGATGCGAGGCTAAGCACTGCACTTGGGGTCAGCTTCTAGCGACTTCAAGAAGGGCATGTTTGATTGCATATGGGTTGGTATCCTAGTTTCCCATCTCTGAGAAAAAGATACTGGACGGGTATGGCACCAGCCTGGTTGGCTACTGGGCGTGGGGTCATTACAATGTCCTTTACATGCATATCAAAGATCAGATGCTTGGTATATCTACTAGGGATCCTCAGCAGACTGCCACCAATCCTTTTGATTTATGGCTTTTTTGTGGAGCAAATGGTAGCTGTATGGATTTGGGACCTATACTTATGCTTGGGGGAGGAATTTATCAAAGAGGTAGTTTTTCCCTAGGGTCCGCTACCAATATGGATTTTTCTAGTGGTAGTGGCTCTGGTACTTGGAATTCTTCGTTTCATTCTTACCGCAATAAGACCTTTTCAGCCTCGCCAGTGTGTCTCTGGCCTCCTTTTCTGTGGATTGTAAGTAATGGGAGTGCATCCTTGGGTAAAGAAAAGTTAGTATGCACTCCGGACACATGCTTTTATGCCCTGTGCTGGAATGCCACAGCCTTTCCTGTGGCTGTGGTGACTAGAATGCCTCGATATGTACCAGTTCCTGTAGAGGCCCCTAACACCATGATGCTATTCAAGCTTAAAAGAGATTTTGGCATCACTGCAGCTATTGTTACTGCCATCACTATTGCTGCTGTGGGGGCTACTGCCTCAGCTATTGCCTTGTCTAGTTCTATACAGACTGCCAATGCCCTGAATGACATCTCAGCCAATGTAGCACAGGCATTGGATACTCAGACCTCTATGAATTCTCATCTCAAAGGAGGTCTTATGATAGTTAATCAACGCATAGATTTAATACAAGAACAGATTCTCTTTGGCAACTAGCACAGTTGGGGTGTGAGTGGAAAATGCAGGGTTTGTGTGCTACTTCGGTGCGGTATCAAAATTTAACAAAGGCTGCTAATCTGTCTAAGCAATTGTCAGAGCTCCTCTTACAGGATTGGTCGGCTGATTTTGAATATAAGATGAGAGAGCTGAGAGCGACAATAGTCCACATCAACTCCACTCGGGTGGATCTGAGTCTGGCTAATGGTTTGACTTCCAGGATACAGACGGCTATGGATCATCTTAAGGAGTGGGCAGGCATAGGCTCTTTGGCGATACTGATGATACTAGCCTCTCTGGTTTGCCTATGGTGCATCTACAAGATGAGAGCCACACAGAAGCGTAATGCAGCCATTATACAGGCCCTTGTCGCCATTGAGGCGGGCCAGTCCCCTCAGGCATGGCTCGCTGCCATGAAGCCTTAAATCTTCACTGAGCATAGTCCCTGCCCACTGAGGTATTCGTTCCACGGATATTAGGGTCTGGCAAGTCAATGACGGAGTAAACGGATAAGTCTCGGATAAGGGCAGCCCCGAGTGGGGAGGCTGACCCAGAGACGGGTAAGAGTTTTTTTTTTTTTTATTTTTTTTTTTTGGTTTTTTCGAGACAGGGTTTCTCTGAATATCTCTGGCTGTCCTGGACTCGCTTTGTAGACCAGGCTGGCCTCGAACTCACAAAGATCCGCCTGCCTCTGCCTCCCAAGTGCTGGGATTAAAGGCGTGCGCCACCACCGCCCGGCTAATACCGGGTAAGAGTTTGAGCATCGCCCTCCTACAGGCTTAGGCCTGCCGTGAGATCCCCAGATATGGGGATTACGAAGCCTTTCCAAGGACTTCTACCAACATTTTTCAAAAACAAAAAAGGAACTGTAGAGAGCTGCGACGTGCCGCGCCCTGAAGATGGCGCCGGTTTCCGCCTTCCACCAGCCCGATGGTGAGCGCTCTCGGTGGTAAACAAGTCCATATTTGGTTAAGGCCGCTGATCTGGCTTGCTTCTGCATACGTGGGCCTGTAAGATAGCACCACGTGGCTTTACTTGATTGGCTGTTCATATAGTATTTAGCCTGTGGGTTGGGTCTGCCCGATTATTAGGAAGACTGTTTTCAAGGGACCTGAATAAACTGCTTGAGAAGAGCTTTTGCAAGTTGCGTCGTTCTTGCTGGTCAAGGTCGATGCTACAAATTATGACCGTGTATTTGGCACTACACAGCACACACATGGATAGCTCATGAATTCTCCCTTTTGTGAATTCCTAGATGGTGACAGTTCTTGGTTTAATACATGTGATGCCTGTGACATCCTTAGTGTGGGACTCAAGCTATGCTCTGAGATGCTATTTCAAGAGTTCCTTGTTGCTGGTTGGTTGTGGTGCTCGCCTTTAATCCCAACCCTCGGGAGGCAGAGGCAGGTGGATCTCTGAGTTCGAGGCCAGCCTGGTCTACAGAGCCCAGGACAGTCAAAGATACACAGAGAAACCCTGGATCGAAAAACCAACCAACCAGACACAGAAATCCCAATGATTCTGTTTGCCAAGCAGGACTTGGACATTTGGTCTGTCAGTTTCCAGTTTGTATTTAACAGACATTTTAAAAACCATTGCTCAGGGCTGGAGAGATGGCTCAGAGGTTAAGAGCACTGGCTGCTCTTCCAGACGTCCTGAGTTCAATTCCCATCTATAATGAGATCTGGTGCCCTCTTCTGAGGTGCAGGAGTACATACTTCAATTCAGAACATTGTATATGTAATAAACAAAACAAACCTCTCTCCAGAAAGACCGCATACAAGTTGGCATACACAACTTAAGGATGGCTTCATCCTCATTCACCATTTCAGAGGTTCCAGGCCAGTCACTTGGCTCCAGTCAGCAGGAGCCTGTGGGTCTCATTTCAGGATTAACAGGCAACAGAGAACACCACACCCTCAAGAACCTACCCCTATTGACCTATTTCCTCCAACTGAGTCCTACCTCTTAAAACCCACAAAATTGCCTCAAATGGCACCAGCAGTTGGAGACAAAAACCCGTGAAGGCCATATTATACTCAAGTCATACCAACTCCTTAGGAAAGGAGGCCATATTCCCACCAGTTATCCTCCCATGTCTTTCACAAATTTTCCTTGCCTCAAGTTTTTACTGCATAAGACAATTTTAGCACAACCATAAGCCTACCTGCGACATCTGGGAATGCACAACAATGTGTGTGTTCTCAGCTCCCTGGTGGTATTCTTGGTTAAACACAAAGACTGGGTCTTACCCAGCACCAGAGTACTGGCAGTCACCTCTAAACAGACTGCCTTCAGCCTTTCTTCAGGACTGGGCCAGGGTAGCCACTGCTTTCTGAGGGCTCACCAGACTTAGCTCTCCTAGCTTCGCCTTCCATCTAGAATGTGTGGATATCTCAACTGTTGATGGCTGCTTCCCTAGCAATTTTTTTTTTTTTTGAGATAGGGTTTCTCTGTGTAACAGCCCTGGTTGTCCTGGACTTGCTTTGTAGACCAGGCTGGCCTCGAACTCACAGAGATCCGCCTGCCTCTGCCTCCCAAGTGCTGGGATTAAAGGCGTGAGCCACCATGCCCGGCGTCCCTAGCAAACTTTATAACCAGGCATGCTTCCTGAGCACAGGTCTGTCCCATCCTGGCTGGCACCCTGCCTCTTGGCCCACTGTCTTCTCGCTTAGAGATGCAGTACACTGTGAGGACCAGGGCATTCCTCTCTCACCTTAAGCAGTTCTGGAAGGAGGGAGAACAGCCTCTACTTCAGGACATGTGCACTAGAAACAGGACACCAAGTGGGGCTGGACAGTATAAAGTGACCTCCTTTCGGGAAGATAGCAGTACATTAAGACACCAGGTGCCCACTATCAACAGGAAATTAATTTTATTTTTAAATCCAAGGGACCGGAACAAAAACACAAAAAACCAAAAACCTCTACCCTCAGAGGGCAAGCCAAGGTGGAAAGGCTAGGAAGGCAGACAGCAAGGTAGGAGCATGTCCACACTGCAGGCCTCATCATTCGGGCGCTGCCTCCATCAGATAGCCGTTCTCTGGGGCCATGTACCCATCACCACCCTCTGCCTCCATGTATATGTCGCGACCATCACTCCCTAGCCCCTCCAGCCCATTGTCCTGACCACTGCCACCCCCACCCCGGGCCTCATCCCTGCCCCGTTCACTGCCCCGCTCCCCCCGTTTGTGCTCTCGATCCCTATCTCGGTCTCTGTCCCGACGACGTTCCCTCTCGCTCCGATGACTCCGGCGTCTCTCCCGGTCTCGATCCCGGCCCTTCTCCTCTGGGCCATCAGGGCCATCAGGGCCAAGCTCTCCAGGAGGCCCATCATCAGGAGCAGCATCACCAGCTTCAGAAGGTTCAGCCATATCGCCGCCGCCGCCGCCGCCACCACCACCACCACCACCCCGAAGCTCCTCTTTTCGCTCCCGCTCCCTGCGTGCTCGCTCCCGGCTCCGACTGCTTCTTCGCTTTCGGTCTCGGTCTTTGTCCTTGCTCCGCTCCCTGGAACGGCGGCGCTCGTCCTTGTCTCGACTCCGAGAGCGCCTCCTCCGGTCCCGAGAGCGGGAGCGTCTCCGTTCTCTCTCCTTGTCTCGCTCTCGGCTTCTTTCTCTGCGCTCCCGCTCGCGGTCCCGGTCCCGGTCCCTGTGTGGAAGTGGGGAGGGGCCCGGCCTAGATGAGGTTAGCACGGTGTGTCAGTGCACCCCTTGTGACTTCCCTGCCCCAAGAAACCAGGTGCCCAATCTTACCTCTCATCATATCGGGAAGTGTCATCTCGGCCAGAATGCCTGATATTGACATCTGCCCCACCTCTCCTAGTACCACCAAGGCCACCTCCTGTGGAACACAGGGGAACCCAGGGTGAGTGGGAACAGAGTAAAATGGCAAAACTGGAAAGGGGCCAAAACAACTGACAAAACCAAGTACCTCTACTGGTTCCAATGGTGACAATCTTAGTCCAATCATTACCATGTCCCCTTGTCACAGGACAGCCATGTTTTTCACACAAGGATCACACAAAGTGCTAGAGCTGTGGGACACCCTAACAAGAATCTTGTTGCCTCCCAAGTCAACCTCACCTGAGGCCTGAGACTCTAGGCTAGTGCGCCACCAACCCATCTGTACTCTGTGCAAAAAGTCCAAAGTGTGAACTGGAGAAAATCTCAAAGAAGCTGGGTGTGGTGTTGCAACCCTTCAATTGCATACTTGGGAGACAGGAGGCAGGTAGATCTTATGTATGTGAGGCCAGCTACAGTCAGCCTCTGTCTCAAAACAAAAAAACAAAGGAAAGCTGGAAGACCTGCCACACGCAGCTACTCTGTACATTTCCAGTCATCTCGGCTGCCTTCTTGCTTCCCACATCAGCCATGAATTACACTATCTTCCTTGGAATAAGCTTACTCTCCGTGTCTCTGGTCCATCTACTTACTTCCCAGACAGTCTTGGGGCACCAACTCAGATCCTGCCCTGCTCATCACACTACGCCACTCTCAATGAATTGTTACAGGCCACCAACATCTCACCCAACTGTTTCAGCAAGGAAACCACTATACACCCCTTCAGATCCTGATGTGCCACACAGAGAGGGACTGCTGAATCACACAGATCTGATACTGGTCTAGAAAGGTGGTATGTCCCTGAGCAATAGCACTAAGGAGCAGGTGGTACTCTTGGACCCACTAATGAGCCACTTGCCCCCAGAGACTTAGCAGGAAGGGCCATGGCTGGGAATCCCACATAGTACTTGTAGTCTCCTGCACCACCACATGAAGAAGCTCTAAGTGAGGCGGGGCTAGGCTTAACACAGGAGCAGAGGCAAAGAGAAGAGGTCACCAACATGGCAGGCTGTTAAGCTAGGGCTAGGTAACAGGTTGGACTACTGCAGAGGACCCAGACTCCGAGTTGCTGGGTCACAACTTAACAGTGGGCAAGGCCATCCATACAAGATGATGTCACCAGCATCTTTTCAAAAGAAATGCACTTGCTTCCTACACAGGTTACTTCTTCCCTTCGCCACCCTTCATGTCTGACTTGCCACAGAGCTAGTTAAACCACGCTCTCAAACCTGAGAGACCAAATCAAGGCGAACATCTCATTCTTTTTGTTTTTTGTTTTTGAGACAGGGTTTCTCTGTGTAGCCCTGGCCTCACTCTGTAGACCAGGTTGGCCTTGAACTTGCAGAGATCCACCTGCCTCTGCCTCCCGAGTGCCAAGATTAGAGGCATGTGCCACCAAGCCTGGCAATTAGAGACAGCTGTGAACTGCCATGTGGTTGCTGGGATTTGAACCCGGGTCCTTAACCCCTGAGCCATCTCTCCAGCCCCGAACATCTCATTCTTTAAAGGTTGTGGCAGGAGGATCACCATGAGCTTAAGGCTACCCTGGACTTCACAGCTGAGACCCTGTCTCAGAGACAGACACTGCACAAGCAGAAGTGTCACACAACTTCCCATAGATTCTCCATCTGCCCGTGTGAGGGAAGGAGTCATACTGTCACGTTATCAGCAAGTCTGAACACCAGGACGACTGACTGGCTTCTGAGACTTCAGGAATCTCCCAGCACAGCAGAAAGCATCAAGAACCCACTCTTTTCTAAGAACTGGAGGTCCCTAGGGTTGGGGTGCTGGTTTAACTCAGCATAGGTGCAAGCAGGTGAAACCAAGGTCAAGTAATGCTGCCTGAAACAGTGACACCTGGCATGCAAGACCTGAACCCAGGTGGGGCCTACAGCTTTGGCTTCAGGTGAGCAAATAGCAGACACTGCACCTGTCCCCAGGGAGAGCAGCACAAAGTCCAGTCTCAACGTACTCCTGGCCGAGGGTCCACTGACATCACAAGCCTTGGGACTGAGACAGAATCCCTGGGTCAGTAGCTCCTTTCTTATCCTTCAAGCCCCTCTAATGTGTTTCAAGACCCGCCACAGTAACAACCCTGGATGGAGGCAGCCAACCACAACTAGAAAGACAATGGGGGCAAATGCAAGGTCACAGCACAGGCTGCCGCTCTCCTGCTCCAGATGTGAAGCCAGGAAATGGGCTGGTGACTCAGCAACGGAGTGAATGAAGAAGCCATTCAGTGAAAGCAAGAGCAAAGCTAGAGCCGATGACACCCTCAAACCCGGTATACAGTGGCTGAGGTCAGTGCTGATGTTACTCCCTCCCACTGTACAAGAGCTGCTGCTGGTCAACCACTCATCCAGGAAAGACCAGCACATGCTCATGGGCAGGAGGTGTCTGTGTGTGCAGTGTCTAAAGCTATAAAATGACCAAAGTGGAAATGGGAGGGGAAAAGGTGGCATATGGGTTGGGGAGAATGAACAAACACAGGCCCCGCCCCCAGAATGCAGAATTGTACTCACCTAGCCGCCGGGGCCTCCAACCCTTCACAGTCCGGCCCCTCTCCACATCCACGAGGACCCTCCTGCCATCTATCTTCTTGCCATCTGCGTGCTTGTAAGCGGCTGCAACATATGTGGGGGAGGGGGAATTCCCCAGAAGGTCCTCTAGTCAGACAAGGCTCCGTGCAACAGCATCCCTGCCCTTCAAACCCCACCTGCACACACACACTCACACTCCCACCAGTCAGCCAGGCAACCAACAGCCAGACAGCCCTCTCCCCACCCTGAAGGGCCTGCTCCATCAGCTGCCTAATTCCTTTCTGGTACCCCCAACTGCTATTGGGAGGCAAAACATCCACCCCAGCCACCCCCAGCTCCCACGTGATGGAGCAGCCCCCTCTTGCCAGGGCGGCCAAAGTTGCTGCAAAGAAACTGGAGGTTAGCTGAATGCTGGCCTCTGCTGTGGGGAGGGCTCCTCCACACCCAGGCATGCACCCTGGACACCATGCTGGGCAGGAGGCCGGCTAGGCCCCTCCACACCCAGGCATGCACCCTAGACAGCATCCTGAGGCAGGAGACCCACTGGGCCCCTCTGCACCCAGACCACACCAGTTTTTTCTGTGTTTTCATAGGGGAGGTCAGTGTGAGGAAAAGACATCAGAACAGAAATGTACAGGAGTGGAAAGACCTTCAGAATCTGGCAGGGATGGAGGTGGGTGCTGAGCTCCCCAGGGGCCTCCAAGGTCCCTGGCTGGACCCAGAGGGACACATGACGGGCTACTCAAAATCCCTCCCTTACCTGAGCCGACTGACCCTGCCACCACCTAGCCTGGCCAGCTGTCCTCCATGCCAAGCTCAATGGCCATCAGGGCATGCAGCCCAGCCTGAGCCCTCAGGGAAGTTGGGGAGGACAGGACACAGTGGGGAGGCCCCGAACCCAGGCCTGTGATCAGGCAGGGATGTTAAGGAGGCCAAAAAGTCCCTGTCCAGGTCCCAGCCCTGGCTAAGGGACTATGCTCACCAACCACGATACCCTGCCCCACCCCTGCCCGCTCCCCCCCCAATAACAACCAGGGGGAAGAGAAAAAGGTGCCATTTACCGATGCCGGCCTTGCGGGTGTCCAAACCGAGCGGGATGGGGGGGGGCCCAGCAACTCCTGGGGGCCTGGCGAGGCGGGCTTCCCGGGGGTGGGGTGGGGGTGGGACATGGGACTGCTTACCTGGATACCCCAAGCTTACCTGAGCACTCACACAGACCCCATACCCACCACCATTGGGGGAGCTAAAGCTACAAGGAGCCCTGAAAAGGGAAAGACTACACTTCCCATGTCACCTAGAGACAAGCACATGAAGGAAGTAAGGAGTCTCAGAGCCTCACAAAAAATGACTTGAGCCTGGGCTGGGAGCCCTGGGTCTATCTATCCTCTCTATCCTCTTGACCTTAAACAGCAGGCCTCAAGGCCTCAAAGCACCTGCTGCCTCATCACTGCCTCAAACAGCCACTCTCCACTAGGCATAGGCCCAACTCAGTACTAGGGTCAGGCTTTCCACCTCCAATTTCATATGCCCTCCCCCTAGTGGTAGTAGCTCTAAGGCTGGTACATAGGGGACACACCTGGGAGCCAAGAAAGAGAA
Organism: Lophiomys imhausi; assembly: GCA_907164525.1. Taxonomy (NCBI): domain Eukaryota; kingdom Metazoa; phylum Chordata; class Mammalia; order Rodentia; family Muridae; genus Lophiomys; species Lophiomys imhausi. The sequence goes on from CAJQZJ010034110.1 coordinate 2,449,972, forward strand.
TGCTTCCCATGTTCCAGGAGGGGCCAATTGGCCCCTAACCCCAGAGCAGAGTGAGAGGGGAAGGCACTTGAGGACTGAGGTCAGTCAAGTACAGGAACCCTGCTCAGGTTCCCCATCCCAAACCCCAGGAGAGGTCCAACCCAGAGAACAGCAAGAAGACCATATAATTGTGTCAGTCTAGGCTTCTCTCTCTTTCCCTCTCTTCCACCTCTGTGCAGGTTTGGTAAAAACGACTACACCTTCAGTTGTTTGAAGCCTGTTCCAACCCTCCCATACCCTGAATCCCAGTCCATGCACTTTGGGGAGCTCAGGCACTGGACATCACAGCTGCCTTCTCAGGAGGCTCCCACCACACCAAGGTAGTCAAGAGGGACACAGTTCCCCAAGCTAGAAGCCAGAAACTCTCCACGACCACTATGGCGACAGTTCCACAGAAGTCACAGGGCAAGGAGGTTCGAGCTGAAGGGCTCTGCATAGAGCCCTAGTCCCAGGACACCCCAGCTTTAGGATTGCCAATACAACCCAGGTGTCAGGGGGCTGGGTGGAGCCCGACTATGGATGGAGGCCAGTGCCTCTCCCACCGAGGTCCACCCTTCCCCTTGGGGTCGTGAGATTACCAGAGCATGTGGATGGGGGCAAGAGGGGTGGAGGGCACCCAAATGAGGAAAGGGCTGTGGGTGAAGGGAGACTGAAGGGTGATGGGTGGGAGGGGAAGCCTCACTGTTCCTAAGCTGCCTGGCTAAGCTGGGCTGGTGTGCGGTGCTGTGATCTTACCCATGATACAAACCCTTATACCAACCATACACTGAGGTGTTGTAAGGGGAGCGTAAGCATCAGCTGCAAGCCAGCTGCGTGGTGGCTGCAGTGACAATAAGAACAGTCAATTAATACGGCGGCCCCTGGACACGCCGCAGCCCTGCCCACCCCCAGCCACCCAGCCCTACCCGAGTGGACGCCGCATAGCCTCAATGGGGCTTTGTAGCTGTGGGTGCTGAACATGCCCACCACATCACTGCTTGATGAGAACTGGGTGGGGACTGGGGTGAGGAGGTGGAGGGTCGGGTGGCCCAGCCCAGTTCTACTGGGGGGAAGAAAGGGCTGGTTAAAAGGCCAGCTACTCCAACCTGGTGGCCCCCAACACCAATGGGGGCCTACCGACCCTTCCCCCTACCTCCAGTTGGCCCCATACCTCACCTAGTGCCCTCCTGGCCCCTGAGGTTCAACGTGTGACACTTACCTCCCTGGGCTCACACACACGTTGTGGGGGATTTGGTTTTTGATTTTTAAAAAACACGTATATATACAAAAAAAAAAAAAAAAAAGATATATCAGAAACAGAGGGAGAAGAGACAATGCTAAAGTCAGGTACGGCAGGGGAGGGAACAGACGACGGGGAGAGGCTGGGCAGCAGAGGTAAGAGGGCCAGAAGGAAGGGCAGAGGCACAGTACTCACAATGCATGTCTCGTTCGTGTTCATACTCGATGAAGGCATAACCACGGGGTTTTCCAGAGCGCTTACTGTATACCATGTGGATCTGCAGGGCAGGCAGGAGGCAGTCAGCCCCACAAGTTACAGGGTGGCCCACCCACCCCATAACAACTTATTAACACAGGCCTTGGGCTGGGGGACACAGCAGTAACAGATCTGTCTGTCCTTCAAGAGTCCCAAGGGATTCTCACTCTAGTGAAAGCCAGAGTATAGTGGAAACCAGAGGGGCACAGAGGCAACACGTAGAAGGTAGAGGGTCCTCCAAAGCAGGCTGGAGAAGGCTGTGGGTACAGCTCAATGGAAAACTGAACATTCTGATGGTAGGATATCCTCAGATGAGGCCACAAGTCAGACAGGCATTGAGTCAAGTCCCCTCAGAGCCAGCCAAGTGTGAGGAATGAACAATGAGCTGAACAGAAAGGGCCACTGTGGACAGTCTATGTAGGGAAATAAGAATCTGTCTGCAACCATGGGAAGAAAGGCATGCATAGACAAGGCCTAGCATATGGAAAGGCAGGGAGGCTAGAGGACACAGAACACTTAAGGGCCCTCTGCAGGACAGAGCAGGGATGAGGGAGCATGTGACCACACTGTAAACGTCACATAAGCTCAAGCAGAAGCTTCTGGGTCCTGTGTCCATTTGAAAGGGACACAGGAGGCTTGAGCACAGAGAACCAGGATTCTGACAGGAATGCTGGGACACAGAAGTAGGGCAAAACAGTAAGACTTCTGGGAGATAAAGAGTATTTGATTGGGTTCCCAAGGAATGACTGGTCTTCCATGCACATTACTACCTCCCCACACATGGGTGAGTATGGTCCTAAGCTTGCTCAGGAATCTTAGGATTTTAACTCTACAATGTGCAGTCTTCAAAAGCCAACTGAGATTCCAAGATGACATGCCAGAGCCAGGTTTCATCAGGTCTTGGGGAGGGGAATAAAGGGGGACCAGTTCCTGAAACCCAGGAATCAGGGGTGCTAAGCAGCTTGTGTCCGTCATAAGCACCAGGTCTCACTTTGTTTCCCAGCAGAGGAAATAAGACACAGAGCAGTTAAGTAAGTTTTATGTCAAAGTTTTGCACAGCATCTCTTTCCTGTTTTTTAGGACAGACCTTCCTCTGTAACCCAGGTTAGTCTCAATCTTATGAAAATCTTACTGCCTCAGTCTCTCTAGGGCTGGGATTATGGTCATGAGCCACCATATTTAAAGTTAGCATGTTTTCTTTTGCCCAATACTTTATATTTAAATACTCTGAGATTATAATTATTTTCTCCAAACATTTCCATGCTCTTTCAAATTCATGGCTTCTTAAATTTTTAATTTTTAGCTGGAGGTGGTGGTACACGCCTTTAATCCCAGTACCTGGGAGGCAGAGGCAGGAGGATCTCTGTGGGTTCGAGGCCAGTATGATCTACAAAGTGAGTCTAGGACAGCCACACAGAGAAACCCTGTCTTGAAAAAATAAACAAACCAAAAAGTAATTGTTGGTACATATATGTGTTTGTGCATCCCTAAATATAACCTGCTCAGACCACATATACCCACGTTGTTTTCAGGGCTCACTATTTGGTACTGGATAACTAATTAGTGTGCTTTTTCCTACTTCCCTTCTATTTCTCCTGCTCATTACCCTCCCCTTTAGAGACAGGTTTCACTAACCGTGGCTAACCTGAACTTGGTATGTAAATCAGGGTGGCCTAGAACTGAAGAGATACACCTGCCTCTACCTACCTCCTGAGTACTGGGATTAAAGGTGTGTGGCACTACACCTGACAGCATATTTCTAGCAAAGGGTCAGAAAGCTTTTACCTCAGATTGAGGAACACACACATAACACATCCTGTCTTAGGTACCTACCTCTGCCTTATAGCAAAAACATCAGCAGATTGTATGGTAATTAACAAGTCTCCCTTAGCTACACAGCAAGTTCTAGGCCAGCCTGGACGACTTCGTAAGACATTTCAAAGTAAAACAGTAGTGGGAGGGGCTGGATAAATGGCTCCTCTGGGGTTAACAGCACATGGTGCTCTTGCTGAAACCCGAGTTCCATTCCTACCACCCACAGGACAGCTAAACTCCAGTTCCATATTGAGGGCACTGCTGTGACACTTGGTATACACTGATGCAGGCAAAACACACATCTTATAGAAAAGGGGGGAGGGCCATTTGGAATGGAGTGAGACACTGTCTTTTCACAATTAAATGAATAAAAAAAAATTTGTGAAGGGGCTGAGGCTATGGCTTAGTTGGGAGTGATTACCTTGTGCTCAGTCCCTAGCACTGCAAAATAAAAACTGTGGTGGTACAACCTGTAACCCCGGCACTCTGGAGGATCAAAATTTAAGGTCCTCTACACAATGAACTCAAAGCTAGCCTGGACTATATGGGACAATCCTAAGAACCTGTGAGATGGCGGGGTAGATCTCCAGACTCGAACTGCAGAAGAAGTCCGCCTAACAAGTTGTTCTTTGACTGCCACCCATGCCAACCCCACCCCCGTGATATAGTAAGCAGAGGACCCAAGTTTGGCTCCAAACATCTACATGCAGCTCACAACATCTGTAATTCCAGATATGGGGAGTTCCATACCTTCTGGCCTTCAAGGGCACTGCACTCATGTTAATATGCAGATATACATATATACAAACAGTCAGGCACATAAAATCTTTAAGAAATCTAATAAGGCCGGGCAGTGGTGGCGCACGCCTTTAATCCCAGCACTTGGGAGGCAGAGGCAGGCGGATCTTTGCGAGTTCGACGCCAGCCTGGTCTACAAAGTGAGTCCAGGACAGCCAGGGCTACACAGAGAAACCCTGTCTCGAAAAACAAAAAAAAAAAAAAAAAGAAATCTAATAAGGGCTGGAGGAGTGTCTCAGCAGTTAAGAGCATTGGCTGGTCTTCCAAAGGACCCAGGTTCAAATCCCAGCACCCACATGGCAGTTCACAGCTGTTTGTAATTGCTGGGCGTGGTGACACAGGAGCTCAGGAGACAGAGGCAGGAGGATCTCTGAGTTCAAGGTTAGCCTGGTCTACAAAGTTGAGTCCAAGACAGCCAGGGGATACACAGAGAAACCCTGTCTCTAAAAACAATTAAGATATGGTGGCGTGCGCCTTTAATCCCAGCACACAGGAGACAGAGGCAAGCGGATCTCTGTGAGTTCAAGGCCAGCCTGGTCTACAAAATGAGTACAGGATAGCCAGGGTTACACAGAGAAACCCTGTCTCGAAAAAAAAAAAAATACTTGATGCTCTTGCAGAGGACCTGGGCTTGGTTCCCATCACCCCACACAGCAGCTTCCAAGCCTGTGTAATCCCCATTCCAGGGGATATAGCAACCTCTCTGGCATCCTTAGGCACCAGTCACCAATGTAGTACACTTACTTATATACAGACAAAAGGACACTCATACACATAAAATAAGGATTTTTTAAATAAAGCAGCAGTAATAAACACAAGGGCTGGTGATATAGTTTTGGGTACAATGCTTGCTTAGCATATATACTAATGCCATGGGCTTAAGTCCCAGTCCTGGAGGCAGAAGAGAGAGGAGGACTGATAGGTTCAAGACCATCCAACGCTTTGCAGTAAATCTGAGGCCAGTCTTAGATGCATGAGACTACCTCAAAAACAAATTGTAAAAACCAACCAACCACCCACATAAACCCAACCTGACCTTAGCAGGCCTGCCTGACTGCAGGCAAACCAACCTACAGCAAGTTGGACCTTGCTAACCTGGGCTTTAAATCCAAAAGGACTCAGCACTTCTAACATTACTTCCGATATTAAAGCTAAAAGGAAACAAACCCAGGCCCAGAAAGACATGAGCCATGCCTGGGCTGGAAAGCCAGGGCTCTTCCTCTCTTCACGCTACTGCTCTGTCCTCCAAGCACCCCAATTCAAGTCTTCACGACAACCCACTTACTCTTTTGATGGGTCCATACACTTCAAACTCTCTCCGAAGCTTAGATTCTGTCGTGTCATAGTTCTACCGGAGACAAGGCTAAGTTAGACAGGAGAAGCACATTGTTCCAAAGCCCTTGAACCACCCAGGTCTAGACCCAAGTTCTCACAGCCTAGGGTGCCCAGAGCAGGAGCTGGGTACTTACCACCCTAGCCACGAACAGAGTCTTGAAGGCATCACCCTGAGCATTGGGATCATTGTGAGGGTCCCCTGTACAAGGAGAGAATCTTTTAAATATACAGTGCTCACAGTCTTGGTTGGAAAAGCGATAGGCAGAGGCTGAGGACATGAAGATGGAACCTAGGCAAGCCCACTCCTAAGAGGTCATAGTGACTTGGCAAGCTTGAGTACACACAGTTTCAGGTCTGGTTTCACCAAAGCTCAATGGCCTTTTCTAGTGACTGACAGATGGTAACAGCCTGCTGGGTGAAAACTGCAAACACAAAGGATGTGTCTGATCTCCATGCCATCTCGGAACTACACACTCGGGAGGGATGACTGGAGCTGGCTTGTCCCCTAACATATGCGGTACTGCCCCACACTGACAGACTGCAACCCCAGCACAGAGGGAAAGCGTAATACTAAGCAGCCTGGGACCCAAGATGAAGGAAACAGAGTCCAGGACAGGCGCAGTTTGATGGTGCATCCACTGAGGAGGCAGGTAGGACTCAGCCTGCTCTACATACTGAGTTCCAGGTCATTCAAGGCACATGTGAGACCCTGACTCAAAAAGAAAGTAAAGACAGTGAAAGACAGGTGCTCTCCTCCATACCCCACAGCCTTTGGAAGGGACTCTGGGCTACTGCTAAAGCAAATGATCAAGACCAAATGGCACAGATAGATAACTACCAAAGCCCTGGCCCACTTGGCTTCTGAGGATTAAGTCTCCAGAAAAAGACGAAGAATCTATTAACCAATTCTAATGAGCATGGGAGTGCTGGAACTTGTGCTACTATCCTGTGGCCATCTCACTTTCATCCAGCTCTCTCATCCTACGATCCTTAGTACGAGCTGGAACTGGCAAATAGAGAGATCATATAAGAGATAGGAACAGAGTTTAAGTGAAGGGAAAGTCTAGGCTATAGAAAGCAACCCTGGAAAAATAAAAATGAAGATCTTGGCCCTTTTCAGGATCATGGCAATCTGGAAAAACAGCATGTCTCAGGCCTTACAAAAGCAAGGGTACTTCTCTGTCTTCCACTGGCCCACAAGTATGTTTAAGCAGTCTGCACAGACTGTCCTTTTAACAGATTGTTTACCATCCTATTGACAGGTCACAGGCATTGGTATTTAGAGGTTTCTTCAGTTATCAGTTGTGACCTTCCTACCATCAGAGATACTAGATCCAAAGAATCAGCCACACTGGTAGTCCTTTCTAGCATCAAGGCAAGGCTGTTAATACAGGACTCGTCACTACATTACATTCAACCACACCTCCACTCAAGGGATGCCCCTCAGTGTTGCCAACCTCACCCCAAGAGCTGTTCTGCTACCTGGTCCTAGTCAGGATTCATTCCTAAGGTACAGAGAATTGGGAGAAGTGAAGAAAAAGCAATCAATGGATAAATATCTTGTCTCCTTTTCCTTTCTTTTTAAATAAATGTCACTTTTTGAGGCAAAAGGAACCAAGAAGCACAACTTTTACAAAGGAGTCAGGTGCGTAGCTCAGAAAAGTAAAGTTGGGAGAGCACATACACAAGATCTTAGATTCTGTAGAGCATAGCACCACATAAACAGGCTGAGACAACATGCCCAAAGGTGCCATGGTGAAAGTGGGCACACACATTGCCCACACCAGGCGTAGGGAGCAATGAGTATTACCTGTTTGGGCTGCCTGCAGGGTGGATAGAAGGCAAAGGAGAGCTGAGCCTGCATAAAGAGCAGCTAAGAGGTGCTCATCAGATCACAGAGGAGGAAACACCTCTGATGGGGTGGTGTTAAACATTCTAAATGTTGATTGGTCCTGTTTGCTGTATGTTATTTACATTATGTCCAAATGCTGAGGCCTGGAGATTGGGCAAAGACATAGGTAGGCAGGACTGGGGGTTTTCAGATAGAGAGCATCTTGGGAAAAAGAAGGCCGGAGGAAAGCCAAGAGTAAACAAGGAAGACACGCCATGGGGTAGATTAAAGAAGATCCATGTGGCCAGGAACATTGGCTTAGTGTGGAGAATAATAGTCCAAAGGGATGTATGTATACATGGGGTCATATCTGGGTAATAGAATTATGAGCTAGCTTAGATGGGCTAGGATTACACAACCCAGGCCTAGGCTTGTTAAGATCCACATGGTGTCTGTGTGTACTCATTTATAATGGTGGGTTAAGGATTAACACCGCTGACCAATTAAAGATAATATAAATACTGATGAAACAATTTAGTTATTTTTTTCTACACACCTCTATGCAGGATGCCTGTAGTTCCTGCTTACCACAAGGGTTGATGAGTGACTAAAGGTAGAAACCCATGGCACCAAATCAGTTAATAGTCCTCTAAAGTAACACATTATCTGATATATAGCAAACAGCTGGTGCCTACTACAAAGTGTGCTTGTGTGGTAGCCTGCCTGGATACTCAGCTGCACCTCGTAGCACTCACTGAGGACCCTGAAAAAGAACTAGCTCATAGGAAGCCCCAAAGCTAGAAAACTTCACTAGGCCTTCCAACAGTTGATGTGAAACCTCAAAACTTCCCCTCTTTGTAAGATATTCTAGGGCTGGAGAGATGGCTCAGCGGTTAAGAGCACTGGCTAGTGCTCTTCCAAAGGTCCTGAGTTCAATTCCCAGCAACCACATGGTGGCTCACAATCATCCACAATGTGATCTGATGCCCTCTTCTGGCTGCAGGTGTAAGATATTCTACCGTGACAAGCCACTACATTTTCATCTTGAAAATGGGAATAACCATTCCTGTTGCATGTAGAAGTCTCCAGGAGTCCTTAACATATTCTCCACCTAGTGCAAGGCACACTGGATAGGCAGCAAAGGGACTGCTTTTATGCTGAGGGCAGACAGGAGGGATGAGCGCTTGTCTTTGGAGAGACCCTTAGAGAATTTGGGCTGGGGAGATAAGTAAACAAGACACACTCCTAAC
>CAJQZJ010034110.1:2458523-2492394 GCA_907164525.1 Lophiomys imhausi
AACCCCAGCAGTCGGGCACAGCTCCAAAGGTCTTTGGATCCTACCATCTGAGGTAAGAAGCCCCAACTTAAGCCTAAGCCACACATCCTGTTGGTGATCAGCGCAGGAGCCTGAGTGGACAAAGTTTTCTGCCGCTGCCTCCTTTGACTCCCCTGTCACCCACCCTGCTGCTGAGGCATCTTCCACATTGTTAGAGCCTACTTCTTCAGGATTCCAGCAACACTGAGGGCCAACTAAGACAACCCGCCTTATGGACTCAACTATTAACAGATTCTTAGCCTTTCTGTTGAGAAACAGCCATTGTGTGACTAGCTAGACCATAGCCTGTAAGCTACTCTAATAAATCTCACACACATGCACACACGTTATACATTCCCATTCTGATACACACACACCCCATTCTGTCAGTTCTAATCCTTGAGAGAGAACCCTAACACAAGTGCTAAAGACAAACTGAACAGCAACATCTAGAAAACATCTTGCACACCTGGAAAACCATGGTCTCAGGGAAGGTAAAACCCCATAGGAAGAGAGAGAAGTGCTTCTGTGGCTTGGACATGCAGTATGATCTATCTAAGAATATACACATAGCCAAGCATAGTACTAGAGTTCCATGTGCACTAAGTACTCTTGAGAAAGGCCCCAGTTCTAAAATATGGTTCAAAAAGAAAAGATCTGCCAAGGCTGCAGACACCTGGTGGAGACAGGACTCATCAGTCTTTACCTACTGAACACTGAGATCTGATCCTTTTGTGAGTATGGTTACCAAGCACTACTCAAATCTTCCCTATCTGGAGGGGAAGCATCTCCAGTTCCAGGGTCTGGGAGCCAGGACCAACTGGCCAGATCACCTCATGGCTTACATAAAGACAGAGTGGAATGTGTTCCCTTACAGGAAGGGCAAGTGACTGGGGATCCCTACCTGTTAAAGGTCTGAACAACTGAAGATGGAGAGGTTGTTCAGCAGTGAGGAGTACTAGTTGTTCTTCAAGAAGGCTGGGGTTTGATTTCCCACAGCCACATAGCAGCTCTTAACTGTCCAATTCCAGTTCCAGGAAATCTTATGCCCTCTTGGTCTCTTACATGCATATAAGCAAAATACCCATACATATAAAAGATTTGCTGGGTGTGGTGGCACACACATTTAATAAAACACTCGAATCTCAACAAGTTCGAGGCCAACCTGGTCTACAGAGTGAGTCCAGGACAGCCAGGGTTTGGTACACAAAGAAACCCTGTCTCAAAAAACAAACGGGCTGGAGAGATGGCTCAGCAGTTAAAAGTACTGGCTGCTGTTCCAAAGATCCTGAGTTCAATTCCCAACACCCACATGGTGGCTCACAAGCATCTACAATGAGATCTGGTGCCCTCTTCGGGCCCCCAGGCATACATGCAGGCAGAAAACTGTCTACATAACAAATTTTTAAAATTTATTTTATGTACATTGTTATTTTGACTACATATATTTCCGTAAGGGTGTCGGATCCCCTTGAACAGGAGTTACAGACAGTTACAAACTGTCATGTAGATGCTGGGAATTGAACTCAGGTCTTTTGGACAAGCATCCAGTGCTCTTAAACTGCTGAACCATCTGTCCAGTCCAATAAATCTTTTTTTTATATACTTTATTTTTTATTTCTTCAAGTTACATCTCAATCGCAATCCCCTCCCTACTGTCCCACCCTCAACACCCCCCCTTTTTTTTTAAGTTTAAGGTATATCTTATTTTCCCCAACAGCTCCCCCTTTCAGTCTAATCTTTAAAAAATTAAACAAAAATAATAAAAGAAAACATACAGGAACATAAAAAAGAAAGCCTAACCAAGACTGCTGGGCTTGGCCAGTGGTTGCTAGGAAAGTGAAACTCTGCTTTGTCAAGGTCCTGGGAGGCAGTGGCCCGCCCATGTTCACCTGGAAGAGGAGCAAATGAGAACGAAAAAGAGATTTTGAGCTTACACATTTTCAGCTCTGTCTCCACTTCCTGCTGTCGCCGCTCAATCTTTTCCCGTCTCTGCCAGAACAAAGAAGAAAAGTGAGTGCACGTAAAAGTGCCTTGATGGCAGGGGCCATCTGGAAAAAAGTAGCTAAAAAGATAACAGTAAGACTAAGTAAGACATTCCAGGCGTGGTGGCGCACGCCTTTAATCCCAGCGCTTGGGAGTGGGAAACAGAGGCAGGTGGATCTCTGTGAGTTTGAGGCTAGCATGGTCTACATAATTCCATAACAGCCCATTTAAAAAAAAAAGAGCATCAGTCTATATGCCTGGAGACTGTTTTTTCATCAGATTATGACATAGGCAGCTGGAGAGATGGCTCAGCGGATAAGAGCACTTGGCTCCACCGGGCATGGTAGCACATGCCTTTAATCCCAGCACTCAGGGAGGTGGTGAGCAGATCTCTGTGAGTTCAAAGCCAGCCTGGTCTACAGAGCAAGTCCAGGACAGCCAGAGATACACAGAGAAACCCTGTCTCAAAAAACCAAAAAGAAAACAAAACAAAAACCAGAAACAAAAAACAATCCAACAACAACATACCTTTCTCTCCATGCGTTCCTCCCGGGTTTCTGCCCTTGTTGGAGGGGGGGCATCTCGAGGGTCCTAGGAACAAGAAGAGGTGACAGGGAAGGAATGATGATGGAAAACAGCAAGGCATGCTGCCAAAGACCCTCAGCTCTTCCCATACACAAATGCCAATAATTTCCTGTACTGACAGAAACCAGAGGGTGAAAAGATCCTTAGACCAATGGGGACCAGACTGCTGCAGGTCTGTGGAAAGGTCAACATAGAAATCTCTAGTGTTGGGGCTGGAGAGATGGCTTAGCGGTTAAGAGCACTGACTGCTCTTCCAGAGGACCCAGGTTCAAATCCCAGCACCCACATGGCAGCTCACAACTGTCTGTAACTCCTGTTCCAAACAATCTGATGTAACACATGTAGTCAAAACACCAATGTACATAAAATAAAAATAAATAAATTAAAAAAAAAAAAAAAGAAATCTCTAGTGTTCACAAACTTCTACTTAGTCCAAGTAAGTTTAGGTCTACTAGGTGTAACTTTTAAAAAATTGACTTGCTGGGCATGGTGGCACACACCTTTAATACCAGCACTTAGGGAGGCAGAGGTGGGCGGATCTCTATGAGTTCAAGGACAGCCTAGTCTACAAAGTGAGTCCAGGGTAGTCAAGGTTATACAGAGAAACCCTGTCTTGAAAAAAAAAACTTAAAAAAAGAGCACCAGCTGCTCTTCCAGAGTTCCTGAGTTCAATTCCCAGCACCCACAGAGTGCCTCACAACTGTCTTTAAATGGATCTGATGCCCTCTTCTGGCCTGCAGGTGCACATGCAGCAGAGCGCTCACCCAAATAAATAACCAACCTTTAAAAAGTTTAACGGCCCCCAAAAGACAGCTTATGACGTAGATGATATGGGTTTTACGTAAAGTGCAGCAGCTAAACTACACAGCTCCCATAGGCAGGGACCCTGCCGGTTTCCAGTTTTAAATGGGATTTACAGAGAGCCAAATGGTAGAAATGGAAATATGTCTGAAACAACAGTAGACAGGCCAGACTTCCAAAGTGAATCTGTAATGCCTCAGCAGGTCTTCAAATCCTTGGCAGGCTCTCATTAAACACTAATTGGCACACAACCTGAAAACAGGACACCACTGAGCTGTCCCCATTAACTAAGTTTATTGGATAGTAACATTTACCAAGAGGAGGTTCACCTAGGTAGGCAGGCAAATATCACTAACAAACCACCTTTCTGTTATCTAATACATTCTGCCTTTCCTACTCAGTGTCAGCATGTCTCTCCTGAGACTTCTCTGTTATACAGCAGCATTCCTTAGCTTTCCTCTAATGGTAGGGATGACAAACTTTCTGAGTGAAAGAACTGAGTCCCGGAGATAGACTCAGATATAGTCACATATACCCAGCAAGCACAGAGCCAAATCTCCACGTTCCCAGCCTTCAGCATTGTAGGACTCACTCTCAGCCTCAATAAACACTACCCTCCTTGAAATATTTTACTTTTACATTTGTGTATTCAGATATGGACGTGCCTGGTACCACAATGTGATAGGGTGATATTAAGCATTCTAAATGTTAATTAATTAGTTCTGCTTGCTGCCTGTTATATTGTCTGATTGGTTAAATAAATGCTGAGGCCTAAGATTGGGCAAAGACAGAGGTGGGCGGCACTAAAGCAGAGGTTGATGGGTAGAAGCCTACAGTACATGAAGCAGGAGAAACCTCCAAGAGAAGAACAAAGAACAGGAAGAAAGACACATGCCATGGGTTAGAGAAAAGAATCTCATTCCATGTGACCTGGAACATCAGTATAGTGTGGAGAAAAACAGCCAGGGGACATATGTATATTATACGGGGTTTTATTCAGAAATAGAATTAAGAGCTCGCCTAGATGGGCCAAGATTGCTCAATTCAGGCCAAGGCTTGTTAAAATCCGTGTAGCGTCTGTATGTTCATTTATAATGGCTGGTTATGGATTAATAACCGCTGAACCAATTAAATATAAATACTAAGTAAATTATTTAATCAGCCATTTTTCTACACAGTGTGCATGGAGAAGTCAGAGGACAACACACTAGAGTGTATCCTCTCATTCCACCCTGTGGATTCTAGGAACAGAAGTCTGGTTTTTGACAGCAAGCACCTTTAACTGTTAAGCCATATCCTCCACCCAACACTGTCCTCATAATGACAAAAAAAAAAAACAGTAACTAGGGGCCGGGCATGGTGGCACATGCCTTTAATTCCAGCACTCGAGAGGCAGAGGCAGGCAGATTTCTGTGAGTTCAAGGCCAGCCTGGTCTACAAAGTGAGTCCAGATTAGAAGCTGAACTCTTCAGTACAGCCTGCTGTCAACCAGATCCATACCCTCCTAGTGTGCTCAGGGTACTCACCTCAAACTCTCGGATGTATGGTGCAATGCCACAGTAAGGTTGGTTGTGGTGTTTTTCATGTGGCAGCTTTTCCAGGGGAGGCAGGTACGGGATGGGGTCTCGAGGTGCAAAGAGGGCCAGAAGGTTGGGAGGCAGAAACTGCGTCATCTTGCCAAACCTAGGACCATAAATCTTACGTTAGAGTGCTTCAGCACAGGTTCCCTCTGGGACTCCTTCACTCAAAAAGAAGAACAAAAATAAAACAGGCAAGAGATTTCGAGAAGGCTACTGCTATCCCGGGTAAGGATATTTGCTTGAAAAAGGAAGATCTTGGCAGGAGCTGAGAAATGGGACTAAAACCAGGAAACAAGGAGGAAAAGGAGTCAGGAGCTGTAGGACCCAGGGATCCTGAGGCTCCAAGCTCTGGTGGTTGCTGGCTTCATACCTTGAAGAATATTATGGGGTAGGAGTCTCAAGGTAGGCCACAAGGATCATATCCCGCAAGCCAATGGCGTCTGCGTAAAATATCTAGGATCTCAGAAGCGAAAGGAATTGTGGGTAGAGGTCCAGGATGCGACCAAAAAAAAAAAAAAAAAAGCGAGGAAACAAAAAGCGAGGAAAGAAAAAGGCAACACGCAAACCGCAAGGGACTATGGGTAGGGAACCGCAGGGGGGGAGGACGATGAGGGATAGAGGACTGGAGTGCCCAAAGGACTCTGGGAAAAGAATGGGGAAACCAAAGGAGAAAAAGCTGAGGCGCTGACCGGGAAGTGGGCCACAGCCGCGGGGAAAGGGCTCGGGGACCCCGCAAGGGCTTGTGGGTAGCGGCCCCGCACCCCGTTAAGACCACTCATTCACTCACCGCGCGGCGCTTTCCTCGGCCTGACGTTAGTCTCAGGCCTCGCGGCCGCCGTTCACACACAGAAACTCCCGCTCTGGCTTCCACTTCGGCGGCGTCCGCGTCAGCCGTCCTCAGAGGTCCGCGCGCGCGCAATCCACGCCGCTCCTCGCAGTCCGCGCGACCTCACCTCGCGACCAGGACCTCGAGCGGACGCGACTCGGATCCCTCCGCCGTTCGCACTGCGCACGTGCCGCCGGAATCGAAAGAAACCCACACAGAGCTCCGGGCCCTCCCGCGGGTGCTGCGCACGCGCGGAAGGCAGCCTCCGTGCTCGGAACCCGCAAACGCCTACGCTTCCGCGGTCCGCCGAGCGTACTGCGCGTGCGTGCTCGGCCCTAGGCCGGCCTCCACCGCGCGCCCAATCTAACCGCCTAGCACCACGAGACACTTACCGATGCCCCACCCCTTTTTCTTGCACTTCCAGGACCTTGGACGCATAGCCTACTACCATATCCTTCCGCCGCCTGTCAAAGAGTGCCTACCTGCACAGGGACGCTGCTTCTGTAGTTTATCGAAGGAATAACTCTTCCCCCCAGGTTTCTTGTATGTGCTAGCCCCTGTTTGGACTGTAGGGACACAGCACGCCACAAAATAGTCTTCTCCTTCTTCGAGCTCCCATTGTTTGGAGAGAAGACACATTTGGTGGGTTTTTTCTTTTGTGTGTGTTCAGTTGTCTTTTTCTTACTTTTTTTCCAGGCAATGCTTCACTAGATAGCCCAAGATGATTCTGCATTTTTAAATCAACATGTGTATATATACATATATTTTGTGTATATATATTTTTGTTGTTGAGTTTTTTGTTGGTTTTTTGTTTGTGTGTTTTGTTTTGCAAAACAGGGTTTCTCTATGTAGCCCTGGCTTTCCTGCAACTCACTATGTAGACCACGCTGGCCTCGAACTCACATCTGCCTGCTTCTGCCTCCTGAGTGCTGGGATCAAAGGTGTGTAGCACAATCCCGGCTTTTTCTTCTTTCACCTATTTTTTTTTTTTCCTTTTTACTTTTGTCACAGTGTGGAAGCTAGAGAGATGACTCAGCAGTTAAGGCTGCTCATCCAGAGGTCCTGAGTTTTAATTCCCAGCAACCACATGGTGGCTCACAACCATCTATAATGGGGTCTGATGTCCTCTTCTGTTTGATGCTGTCCTCTATCATGCAGGCATACATGCAAATAGAGTGTTCATATACATAAATAAATAAGCCTTTAAAAAAAGACAGTGCCCCACATAGCCCCTCACACTAACCCTCCTGCCTTCCCTCCCATATTGCTGGGATTGCAGGCTCCCAGATTATTTGGTGTTTGGTATTGAACCCAGGGCTTCTTGCATGGTAAGATACTCTACAAACAAATCTTCTCCATCCTGACCTTTAAGTCTTGGCAATTCCCCTAACTTGGTTTTCTGTGTGCTGAGATTACAGAGTTTTGTCACTACCGAGGGTTGGTAGGTTAAAGGCCAGCCTGTACTACAGAGAGGCCTGTCTCAAGAAAACAAACTAAGGAGCCTGGGAGATGGCTTGTGTGGGCGCTTGCTGCAGGCAAATGAGAACTGAGTTCCACAGCCCACACTGCCACCCAGTAAAGGGCCTCAGGATTGATAGCAACACATTTGGAGAGGGGAGGATCCCTGAAACTTAGTTGCCAACCAGTCTCATTCCAGGCTTAGCAAAAGTACTGTCTGGATAACTAGGATGGAGAGTGACCAAGGAGAACCAAAAACCTGGTGGGGCATTGACCTCTGGCCTCTACCCCAACATGCAGTGCATGGCGGCACACACCTTTTATCCCACGAGGGAGGAAGAGCCAGGTGGATATCTGGGTGTTTGAGGCCAACCTGGGTTACATATTAAGTTCCAGGACAGCCAGAAGCAACATGAAGCCAGAGTAACATGAAACCCTGTCTCAAAAACAGATTTCTGCCGGGCATGGTGGCGCACACTTTTTTTTTTTTTTTTTTGGTTTTTCGAGACAGGGCTTCTCTGTGTACCAAGCCTTGGCTGTCCTGGACTTGCTTTGTAGACCAGGCTGGCCTTGAACTCAACAGAGATCTGCCAGAGTCCAGGACAGCCAGGGCTCTGTTACATAGAGAAACCCTGTCTCGAAAAACCAAAAACCAAAACAAAAAAAAAAAAATCAAACCAAAAAACAAAAACCCAGGGATTTTGTTTTGTTTTTTGTTTTTGTTTTTGTTTTCCAGACAGGGCTTCTCTGTATAACACCTCTGGCTGTCCTGGACTCTCTTTGTAAACCAGGCTGGCCTCGAACTCACAGAGATCTGCCTGCCTCTGCCTCCCAAGTGCTGGGATAAAAGGCGTGCGCGACCACCACCTGGCTCCCAGGGATTTCTTTTGAAGAAAAGGTAACCCACTAAGTCAGGATGGCATTGAATACCCCATGTAGTGACAGATGACATTGAATTTCTGGCCCTTCTACTTCTGTCCTCCCAAGTGCTGGAATTACAGACTTACTCTGACAGTCTCAGTTCAGATAAGTGGGGGGATTGAACTCAGGACTGTTTGTTGTTTTGCTTTTGTTTTTGAGACAGGGTCTTTCTATGTTGTCCTGGCTCACTATGTAGACCAGGCTTGCCTCTAACTCCCAGAGATCCTGCCTGTGCTTCCAGAGAGCTTGTATTAAAGGTGCGTGCCACCATGTCTGGTGAATTATGGTTTTTTTTTTTGTTTTGTTTTTTGTTTTTGGTTTTTCAAGACAGGGTTTCTCTGAATATCTCTGGCTGTCCTGGACTCGCTTTGTAGACCAGGCTGGCCTCGAACTCACAAAGATCCGCCTGCCTCTGCCTCCCAAGTGCTGGGATTAAAGGCGTGCGCCACCAACGCCCGGCTGAATTATGGTTTTTTGTTTGTTTGTTTTGGTTTTGCATTTCACATTAGGTAACTTACTTTATTGGATGTTTGCCATCACAGCACTATCTTATGCTGAGACTTCCCTCAGATACATTCAAGTGAGTGGCAGGATAGTGCAATAATTCAAGTCCCTTTAGTATCCTTCAAGTTGTTCTCAAGGCTGGTAAAAATTCTCATATCCTACTTTCCCAGGTGAGATCAGTCTTAGGTGGTCCCTCTCATTCTATTAACTGGAGACAGGCCCTGAGAGAGGCATCCAAGTCAGCTCTGGTCAGGGGTTGGTTCCAACATCTGTTGGCCTCGGGCCTGGTGGTAAGCTTCCGGGCTACCCACGCTCCAAATCATATCCATCAACCACTTCTTTGCTCTGAATGGTCCCACCACAGTGACTTGTGTCTGGCCTACGGCTGTGTACCATGTCTTCAGTTGAATGAGAGTGTTGCTGTGGACCTCGATGCATTGGAGGTATAAATCTCTATAGCCAAATATGTGTTCCTCTTGGCTCTCATCTATGAAAAACACAAGTGTGGTCTCAAAGTTTTCAGGGAACATCCACCAGGCATTCTTGTTAGCAGCATTCATTTCCATTTAAATATCCCTTCAACTTCAGAACAAGGTAAGTCCAAGCAACTGATTGAAGAACGCTCAGATTATGTTTTTTAAATTGTGTGTGTGTGTGTCTGTCTGTGGGTGGGGATGTACACATGGGTACAGGTGCCCACAGAGGCTAGAAGAAGGTATCATTCTTTGGAGCTGGAGTTACAGGTAGTAGCTGGCAACTGAGGTCAGGTCATCTGGGAGAGTGATGTATGTTCTAAATCCCTGAGCCATTTTCCCAACCTGGACTCAGGGCTTCTTACATGCCAAGTAACCTAATCATATCTGCCTACTCAAGTCATGCTGTAGAGCGGGCTGGTCTCCAACTCACTGAGCCTCTAGGGTACTGGGAATACAGCCAGGTTTAATTTTTTTTTTTTTGGTTTTTTCGAGACAGAGTTTCTCTGTGTATTGTTGGCTGTCCTGGACTCACTTTGTAGACCAGGCTGGCCTCGAACTCACAAAGATCCGCCTGCCTCTGCCTCCCAAGTGCTGGGATTAAAGGCGTGCGCCACCACCGCCCGGCTCAGGTTTAATTTTTTTAAAAAAACATTTGTTTTTATTTTTTATGTCTGTGTGTGCAAATGCCCAAGAAGGCCAGAAGAAGGCATTGGATCCTCTGTGGAACTGCTGTTACAGACATTGTTAGTCACTCAATTTGGATGTTAGGAACAAAACTCAGGTCTGATCCAATAGCAGCAACTGATTTTTTTTTTGGGGGGGGGGCTTGGTCTCTCGTCATTTTTCTGAGACAAGGAGGTATTTTGCTTGCAAGTATATCTGTGCACAATGTGCATGCCTGGCACCCAAGGCCTGGTGCCCTTGGGTGCCGGAGGACGCTGGGATCCCCTGGAACTGTAGTTACGGATAGTTGTAAGGCCCCTGTGTTTGCTGGGAATCAAACCCAGGTCCTCTGTAAGAGCAGCCAGTGTTCTTACTCTCCAGCTCTGTGTCCAGTTTATGGAGGGTTTAGGGTTTTTGGGGTTTTTTTTGTTTGTTTTTTAAAAGATTTATTTATTTATTGTGTATACAGTGTTCTGCCTGCATGTATACATTTACTCCAGAAGAGGGCACCAGATCTCATTGTAGATGGTTGTGAGCCACCATGTGGTTGCTGGGAATTGAACTCAGGACCTTTGGAAGAACAGCCAGTGCTCTTAACCTCTGAGCCATCTCTCCAGCCCTAGCCAGTGGTTCTTAACCTCTGAGCCATCTCTCCAGCCCTAGCTTTTGTTTTTTTTTTTTGGTTTTTGTTTGAATACTATTCAAAGGAGTTTGAAACTATTTCAAAATTTGTTTCTTAGAGGGTCTGTGTTACAATATTGAAGGATGAAATCCCACCGCAATTTACTCTCAGATATTCAAGAAAAAAATGATAGCATGCTGAAGACATATCTCAGTGGTTAAAATCAGTTGCTGCTTGGGACCCTTGTCCTCTACTAGGTTGCCTAGTCCAGCCTTCATATGAAGAGAGGTACCTAATCTTATTGCAACTTGATATGCCAAGTTTGGTTGATATCCCTGGGAGACCTGCCCTTTTCTGAAGAGGAATGGAAGAATGGATGGAGGAGGAGGGGGAGGAGTGAAGTGGGAGGAGAGGAGGGATGGGATACTGCAGTAGGGATGCAATATATGAGAGAATTAATAATAAGTCTAGCCGGGCGTGGTGGCACA
The DNA here is from genome assembly GCA_907164525.1 of Lophiomys imhausi. NCBI lineage: Eukaryota > Metazoa > Chordata > Mammalia > Rodentia > Muridae > Lophiomys > Lophiomys imhausi. The sequence goes on from CAJQZJ010034110.1 coordinate 2,469,452, forward strand.
TACCTTTAATCCCAGCACTCAGGAGGCAGAGGCAGATGGATCTCTGTGAGTTCAAGGCCAGCCTGGTCTACAAATTAGTCCAGGACAGTCAAGGATAAACAAAGAAACCCTGTCTCAAAAAACATAAAAAGAAAATAATAATAATAATAATAAATCTAGCAGCCGGGCGGTGGTAGCGCACGCCTTTAGTCCCAGCACTCGGGAGGCAGAGGCAGGCGGATCTCTGTGAGTTCGAGGCCAGCCTGGTCTACAAAGCGAGTCCAGGGCAGCCAGGGCTGTTACACAGAGAAACCCTGTCTCGAAAAGCCAAAAAAAAAAAAAAAATAATAAATCTAGCTTGGCTTGGTGGAACAAACCTTTTATCTCAGCACTCAGGAGGCAGAGGCAGATGGATCTCTGTGAGTTCAAGGTCAGTCTGGTCTACAGAGCAAGTCCAGGACAGTCAAGCCTGTTACACAGAGAAACCCTGTCTCAAAAAAACAAACAAAAAATTGTAGCCAGGCATGGTGTGCATGCCTTTAATCCCAGCACTTGGGAGGCAGAGGCAGGTGCTCTGAGAAGTCAAGGCCATCCTGGTCTACAAAGCAAATTTGGACAGCCAAGGCAGTTACACAGAAAAACCCTGTCTCAACCTCCCTCCCCACCAAAAAAAAAAAAAAAAATGTTTGGCTCTTTGTTTTTTCTTTTTCTTTTTTAAAAATGTTATTTGTTTATTCATCTATTTATTTATTTTTGGTTTTCGAGACAGGGTTTCTCTGTGTAGCCCTGGCTGGCCTCGAACTCACAGAGATCCATCTGTCTCTGCCTCCCGAGTGCTGGGATTAAAGGTGAGAGCCACCACACTCAGCCTAAAAAAAAAAAAAAATTGTTTTAAGAGCCAAGTGAATTGCGTACCTATAATCTATCAGGAAAAAGGTAGAAGGATTGAAGGTTTTATTGCGGTCAGCCTGGGTTATATAGAGAGATCCTGTTTCAAAAGACTGATACAGGTCTGGAGAGATGGCTCAGCAGTTAAGGGGGGCTTACTGTTCTTCATGACTGGAATTCTGTTCCCAGCACTTTGGGTGATTCACAACCACCTGTAACTCCAGCCACAGGAGATTCAACATCCTCTTCTGGCCTCCTCCAGCACCCATGCTTACACAGGCGCGCGCACGCGCACTAAAGGCCAATTCTTGAACACCCGTCATTCAATTCCACATATATTCATATCTCATTATGCCATCCTTAAATGAAAACAAGCAGGCACCGGGCAGTGGTGGCGCACGCCTTTAATCCCAGCACTTGGGAGGCAGAGGCAGGCGGATCACTGTGAGTTCGAGGCCAGCCTGGTCTACAAAGTGAGTCCAGGACAGCCAAGGATACACAGAGAAACCCTGTCTCGAAAAACCAAAAAAAAAAAAAAAAAAAAAAACAAGCAGGCAAACACCTGAAGTTAATACAGTCCAGATGTCCAGCTTTTCCACATCACTGTCTGAGCCTGGGGATCTGCCTTCTCTTCTCTCCCTGCCCCCAGCCTTAGGGTTTCAAAGGAGTTCTGCTGTATCCCCCTCTTGACTCCGATGCTGGGGATCAGAATTCAGTTCCTGATGTCTGCTTGATGTAGATACTTTAAACACTGAGCCATTTGTGAACTGAAGCAAAGGCTCCTAGAGGTTGTCTAGGCTGGAGCTCCTGGAAGACTTTTAATCCTTCTACCCCCATTTTACTAGTCCTAGGATTACAAGGATGCACCACACAGCCAGTATAACAGGTATCTTAACAGTTGAAATCCAGAACCCCTTCCAATATGTAGCTCCTTTCCCCAAGTTTTCCCTGTCTACATCAAGGGCCCTGTCAATCACCCAGTGGCTCCAGATACAAAAGTAGGAATTAAGCTTATTTTAGAGAGAAGGTGAGTTACATTTTAAAATATCACACTGATCTTAAAATAGTTTTTTAAATTAAAGGTGTCCACCACCATGCCCGGCCTGGCTACAATTTTTTAATTTTATCCATTTACTATATATTTTGAGTGTTAGAGATAGAACCTAAGACCTTGCAAATTCTAATCAATACTATAAATAATCATGCCACCAGCCCCTCACTGAGGATTCTAGTTGAGTGTTGACCATATAGCCACACACATATCCAGCTTCCTGCTGTTCTCTTGTAAACACCAGTAACTTCAGATAACCAGGAACAATATTCGCCCACTCAAAACCCTTCACTTAAGCTTCTCATTGTCTGTCATATGAGGTAAGAGTCTACGGTCCCAGTGATTAGGATATGACATCTGCTCCCACTCTAGACACAGAACTAGGAGCAAGGGTCCCAGCTGTCTTAGTCAGTGTCCTATTACTGTCAGGAGACACCGTGACCACGACAACTCTTATAAAGGAAACATTTAACTGGGGCTGGCTTATACTTTCAGAGGTTTAGTGCATTGTCACCATGGCAGGAAGCATGGGAACATGCAGGCAGACATGGTGCTGGAGAGGGAGCCAAGAGTTCTCCATCTGGATCCGCAGGCAGCAGGAGGAGATAGTGAGCCACTAGGCCTGGCTTGAGCTTCTGACACCCCAAAGCCCAACTCCCAGTGACACATTTCCTTCAATAAGGCCACATCTCCAATAATGTCCCTCCCTATGAGTCTATGGGGGCCATTTTCATTAGACCTACATACCAGCCATGCATGGGCACAACAGGAAGGCGGGAGGGAGCATGCTGAGCAGAGCCATGGTCCTAGTCTGTGCAGGACAAGATCTAACTTTTCAGAGGAGGACCAGGGCAAATGGTAGCATGGCTTCAGGCGGACGAGGTGTTCTAATGTCATTGTAGCTTCCCCCGCCCCCACCTGCACAAAGTATAGAGGTGAGAGGTTTCACTAGGGTTGGGTTGACACACAGCACCTTCAAATGCTGGTAGGTAAAGAGCTAAAGACACACGCGGTGGGTAGACTGGAGAGATGGTTCAGCGGTTATGAACACTGGCTGCTCTTCCAGAGGACCTGGATTCAATTCCCAGCACCTACATGGCAGCTCACAGCTGTCTGTAACTTCAGTTCCAGGGGATCCAATAACCTCTTGCAGATGCACTGCAGGGAAAACACCAATCAACGTTCATGAAATTAAAAAAAATGTTATTTTTAAAAAAAAATGACACACTGGGAAGGAGCCAGCTGAGATGGCAGGCTTCATCCCAGCCACTCTTCAGGCTGAAGATGGAGGATTGCCAGTTCAATCAGCCTGGGTAACTTTAGCAAGACTTGTCTCAAGATAAAAATGAAAAACCAAAAAGGACTGGAGAAATAGCTCAATGGTAGGGCTCTCTTTCAGTTGGTAGACACTGAGTGTCCTCTGTCACTCTCCATATTGCTATTTGAAGACTGTCCATCTCACTTTGCTAGATTGGTTGGCCAGGAAGTGCAGGGATCCTCCTGTCTTTGTCTTCCCAACACTGCCATGACCAGATTTTTTTAAAGACACAATCTCACTAGTCAAGCCTGTCTTCAAAAACCCAGGCTGGCCTCAAACCCAAAGGTCTGCTTGCCTCTGCCACACAAGTGTTGGGATTAAAGGCCTGTGACACCACATATGGTCTCATAACTGACTTTTTTTGGGGGTGGAGTACAGAGGCAGGAGGATCTCTGTCCCAGAAAGACACAAAGCTGGGAAGAGAAATGGCCAGGTTTAGCTGGGAATCACACCTCTTGGTGCAAGTCTCCCTCCCACCAGCAGAGGGCATACGGGATCCCTTTCACCGATCGTGACTAGGTATCAAAGCCCTTTGCTACCACCCTACTTCATCAGATGGGACTATTTTTTACCCAGTGTCATTAGACACCGGTGTCTGGAAAGCTGTCTTCTGTCTGCCCTTCGGCTCCTGACAGCGACCCTGCGCATCTCCCAGGCTAACTCTAGACCCTTCCAGGCAAGCCCTGCCTCCTTTGGTGCCATTCTTGGCTTCAACCCAGGCTTTACTAATCCTAAAACACAAAAATTCTTATTTCAAACTCCGGGGCTCTCAGTGGCCGAGGCTCTGGCGCACATATGCAAAGGTTCATAGTTCCAAAAGAGGCTCCAAGAATTTGGCGAGTAACAGGACAGCCCCAGAGCCCCTTAGAAGTGATAGTCAGAGACACGGAGGAATAAGTACATGACCCCAGACACACACAAAGAGATTCATTGAGAGATACTAAGAGAGAAAGAAAGTCCACAACAAATCCAGGCATGGTGGTACACATCTGTCATCCCAGTATTTGGGAGGCAAAGGCAAGAGGATTGCAATATTGAGCCAGTCTGAGCTACATTCCTAAACCTAGTGCCAGTAAAAAAATAATAATAAGAGGCAGAGAGATACAGAGGCTCCCAGCCAGAGGGACAGATGTGAACGACAACTGGTAAACAACACACACACACCCCACCATCACCACCACCACCACCACCATCACCACCACCACCCCACCCTCACAGCCCCAGGCAGAAACCCAGGAGGACAGACTAGAGACTAAGAGACGGAAACTGGAAGAAGGAAACAGATGCTGCAGATAGACGCGGTGGCTTCTGGCCGTCACCCCAGCAATCCGAAGGACTAGGAAGAGGATCGCCACGAGTTCGAGGTCAGCTTAAGTCACAGGCTGAGAAGATTGCTTAAAAAACAAACAAACAGCCATGATGCCATACGCTTGCAATCCCAGCATTTGGGAGGTGGAGGCAGGAGGATCATAAATTCAAGGTCATTTCAGCTACACAGAGTTCTAGGCCACATTGGGCTACATAAGACCCTGTGTCATGAAACCAAAAGCCAAACACAAAATAGATGACTACAAGGGAAGGCTCAAGAGACCCACGGAAACACGCGCGGGTGGCAGTGGGGAAGGGCAGGTGTGGAGACGGCAGAGGGCGCCTCGCGCCCTGAGGGGTCACGCCGCCCCCTCCCCCGCGCCCTGGCCGGACTTTCCAAGCTATTTTTACGCGCGGACACCGGACACCCGGCTGGGGCGGCTGCGGCACCAGGGCCGGGCGTCGGGGCCACACGGCGAAGTCCGTTCGCCGGTCGCCCGGGCTGGGCTGTGCGCGCCATGGAGCCCCGGTGCCCGCCGCCCTGCGGCTGCTGCGAGCGGCTGGTGCTCAACGTGGCGGGCTTGCGCTTCGAGACCCGCGCGCGCACGCTCGGCCGCTTCCCGGACACGCTGCTGGGGGACCCGGTGCGCCGCAGCCGCTTCTACGACGGCGCGCGCCGCGAGTACTTCTTCGACCGACACCGGCCCAGCTTCGACGCCGTGCTCTACTATTACCAATCGGGCGGGCGGCTGAGACGGCCGGCGCACGTGCCGCTGGATATCTTCCTGGAGGAGGTGTCCTTCTACGGGCTGGGCGCGGCGGCGCTGGCGCGGCTGCGGGAGGACGAAGGCTGCGCGGTGCCCCCCGAGCGGCCGCTGCCGCGCCGCGCCTTTGCGCGCCAGCTCTGGCTGCTCTTCGAGTTCCCCGAGAGCTCGCAGGCTGCGCGCGTGCTCGCCGTCGTCTCCGTGCTCGTCATCCTGGTCTCCATCGTGGTCTTTTGCCTCGAGACGTTGCCAGACTTCCGCGACGACCGCGATGACCCGGGGCTCGCGCCGGTGGCAGCGGCCACTGGCCCGGTGAGGGGCGGGGACTTGGGGAGGGCCAGGGCGGGGCCTTGGAAGACCTGGCCAGTCAGAAAGTGTGGCGAGGGGGCAGGAGGATTGGAAGCCGTAAAAATCAAAGATGTAAACTGAATCTGGTGTGTCGACAGAGACAGGAGGATTGCCACGAGTTGAGGGGTCAGTCCGGGTTACTGTATGAGGGAGTCTGCCTCGAAACAGCAGAACAGTGACTGAGAATTGCCCAGAATTTCCCAGCGAGGGACTGGGGCGTGGCTAGATGGATCGGGCTACGTTGAATCACAAAGTGGCTTGGGGATGGGAGTTGTGTGGCCCAGTGGTAGAACTCCTGCCTAACACTACTCACTGAGGGACCTAGAGAGATGGCTCAGCCATTAAGAGCACCACTGGCTGTTTTTCCAGAGGACCTAGGTTCAATTCCCAGCACCTACACAATAGCTCACAACCATCTGCAACTCCAGTTCCAGGGGATCTGATGCCCTCTTCTGGCTTCCTCGAACACCAAAGCACACACATACACGTAGGCAAATCATCCATTCACATTAAAAAAAAAAAAAACCCCAGTGAGAGGTGTGGCTCAATGATAGATCCCCTACCTAGAATCCCCCACTGAGGAGTTTGGGGCATGGTTCATTGGAAGAGCTCCTGCCTAAAATCCATCAGTGAGGGGCTTGGGGGTTGGAACAAGGAGCACAGCTTGTTAGGCAAATATTCAAGGCCCTGGGTTCCACCCCTAGCAGCCCAAAATGAACATGTGAGACCAAAGACACTGAAGGACTGCAGTGTCTGGACATCAGGCAGGGAAATAGGAAGAAGGATGAGGGGTCAGGCAGGGCTGACTGCCAGTCATGCTGGAGCACGGTAGGTTGAGATTTAGGATTGGGAGCCGAGGTAGCAGGAATTTGTACCGAATCTGGCTGGGGCATGGAGCTGAGGGCCATACAGCAAAAGTTTTAACCATTTTGAACCATTAGAGTCTGGTCTGGGTTGAAGGCAACAGGAAAGGCATGAGGAATGCAGAAGGGCCCTGAGCTTGGAGATTCAGCACTGAGAGGCAGGGCAAGATACTGGAAGGAGAGAGATTCCCCCTAATCAACCGTGTCATCAGGAGTTCCCACCATCGGAGGAGAAGGACTGTATTTTGGTTAACTATTTTTAAAATTTATAGACAAGGGAAAAGATTATTTAAACAGCGTCTCACAGCTGGGCGTGGTGGCGCATGCCTTTAATACCAGCACTCGGGAGGCAGAGGCAGGCAGATAGCTGTGAGTTCGAGGCCAGCCTGGTCTGCAGAGTGAGTCCAGGACAGTCAGGGCTACACAGAGAAACCCTGTCTCGGAAAAAAAAAAAACCAAACCAGGGCCTCACGATGTAGCCCAGGGTGGCCTGGAATTTGCTATGCAGACAAAGGCTGGACTCACACTCACAGAGATTCAACTGTTTCTGCCTTCTGAGTGCTGGGCTTGAAGGCATGCACATGATAGTTGGCCTTATTTTAATTTTGGGTGTACTGTGGTACAATCCAAGGCATTAGGCAAGCACTCTACCACTGATCTAAGTTTCCAGACCCTCCCTCACTAGGTGATGCTAGACAGGAGCAGTTCTATCATTGAACCACACCACTAGCCCCTCGCAGAGAGGTTCTAAGCAGGAACTGTGTCAAAGAACTACATCCCCAACATTTTCACTTCTTTTGTGTGTGTGTGGGGGGGAGGGCTTTCGAGACAGGGTTTCTCTGTGTAATAGCTCTGGCTGTCCTGAACTCACTTTGTAGACTGTGCTGGCCTTGAACTCACAGAGATCCTCCTGCCTCTCCTGAGAGCTGGAATTAAAGGCATGTGCCACCATGCCCAGCCTCTTTTCACTTTTTTTTTTTTTTTGAGATAGTCTCATTAGTTGCCCAGATCTGCCTTGAAATTACTTTTCCTGTCTCAGTCTCCCAAGTATGGGGTGGCAGGCTTGTACCACGAGGCCCAGGGGACACCATCTTTTTTTTTTTTTTTTGAGACAGGGTTTGTAGACAAGGCTGGCCTTGAACTCACAGAGATCCACCTGCCTCTGCCTCCCAAGTGCTGGGATTAAAGGCATGCACCACCACACCCAGCTAGAGACATCATCTTTTTGCCCATAGGTCTGAAGAACAGAAGTCCAGCCATCCAAAGATGGTTCCTGAAGTTCTGAGTTGTGTAGGACAGTCAGATCACCAGGGAACCTTGGGAACAAGGGTACTGGGACTTTGATACTGAAACAGTGACCAAAGGTGTTGGCCTGGTTCTCTGACCCCTTTCTGTCCCCTCTGCAGTTCCTTGCTCGGCTGAATGGCTCCAGCCCCATACCAGGAGCACCTCCCCGCCTGCCCTTCAATGATCCATTCTTTGTGGTGGAGACACTGTGTATCTGCTGGTTCTCCTTAGAGCTGCTGGTGCGTCTGGTGGCCTGCCCGAGCAAGGCCATATTTTTCAAGAATGTAATGAACCTTATTGACTTCGTGGCCATCCTGCCTTACTTTGTGGCATTGGGCACTGAGCTAGCCCGGCAACGGGGTGTGGGTCAGCCTGCTATGTCCCTGGCCATCCTAAGAGTCATCAGATTGGTGCGTGTTTTCCGAATCTTCAAGCTCTCCAGGCATTCAAAGGGCCTACAGATCTTGGGTCAGACACTGCGGGCTTCTATGCGTGAGCTAGGTCTCCTCATCTTCTTCCTCTTCATCGGTGTGGTCCTCTTTTCCAGCGCAGTCTACTTTGCTGAAGTGGACCGGGTGGACACCCACTTCACCAGCATCCCAGAGTCCTTTTGGTGGGCAGTGGTCACCATGACCACAGTTGGCTATGGAGACATGGCACCCGTCACTGTGGGTGGCAAGATCGTGGGCTCTCTGTGTGCCATCGCGGGTGTGCTCACCATCTCTCTGCCTGTGCCCGTCATTGTCTCCAACTTTAGCTACTTTTATCACCGGGAGACAGAGGGTGAAGAGGCAGGGATGTACAGCCACGTGGACACACAGCCCTGCATCACACTGGAGGGCAAAGCTAATGGGGGGCTGGTGGACACTGAGGTGCCTGAACTCCTACCACCACTCTGGCCCCCTGCTGGGAAACACATGGTAACTGAGGTGTGAGGGACAGCTGGGGTCTTCAGGAAGCAGTGGGGTGGGAGGGAGGAGGGAAGGCAGGGGAAGGTGCTGGGTTAAGGACTAAGGTGGCAACGAAAGAGAACAGACCTGGAGTTATGTCATGTGGTAGCTCCTAGTAGGACCTTATGTAGACATGAATGGCCAGGATTTGGGTTGAGTCCAGGGGTCCCCATTGGTTGTGCAATGTCACATAGCTGTGCGAATGTCCAGGGTCCCTATGGGTAACACTTGGTCTTATGTTGTGAGTTTCCTGGGTACATGTGGGATCCCACTAGGGGCAAGTGATGAACAGTTAGTTATGTGGCTTTAAGTCCCCTAGGACCAAGTTGGCTTCTGTAGGTCTCTACAGAACTGTTGAGATTGAGTATGTGACTACATGGTCATACACAAGGTTGTGTGGAGAGGCACAGAAGGCTGTATGAATTTGTGCTTCTTTTTTTTTTTTTTTTTTTTTTGGTTTTTCGAGACAGGGTTTCTCTGTGTAGCCCTGGCTGTCCTGGACTCACTTTGTAGACCAGGCTGGCCTCGAACTCGCAAAGATCCGCCTGCCTCTGCCTCCCAAGTGCTGGGATTAAAGGCGTGCGCCACCACTGCCCAGCTGAATTTGTGCTTCTTCTAAGGACTCGAGTTATTTTAGGTTCTATGAGCTCTGAAGTCTTGCAGACAGAATGTGATCACTCTGGATCAGGAGATGGGGAAAACTGGGTTAGAATATAAGAGGAGGAGGAAGAGTCCTAGAGAGAAAGGGACACAAGAATCCCAAGCTGTAGTTCTCTGTGTTGTATAATGTTACAGGGTTAGAACTTTTTTAAGGCCATGCAAAGCTGAGATGTATGGAGAAGTGTGACCCTGTGAGTCTCCTAACAGTCATGACAGTTGAGTCTGATGACTCCTTTGGTCTCACAGAACCAAACTGAGTCAAGTCACTATGAGTCCTATGGGAGTGATGGCTGAATTTGACTGTATGTGAGGACCATAGGGCCATTTTAAAGAGTAGCATCAGGACGTAAGGGTCACAGCACAGATAAAACTAACCTGCAAGGCAGCAAGCATGGCGCAAGTGTGTGTGGCCCACTGAAGAAGCTTGCTCAGGGATGTACACTCTAGAGCTGGTAGTTTCTGTCCCCCTGGGTTCCCCTGTCCCATTCATCTGGAGAGACTGTGGGAACTGGTAGTCAGCTTACCTTGCTCATTTGGGACCCAGCTCTATGCTGCCCCATACTATAGCACAGAGATTCAAAGTCTGGAGCCACAGGGAAGAGAAACACAGTGAGGAAAGAGTAGGTACCTGGACCAGACATGACAGGGGGACAGAGAGAAGAGAGGAGAGGAAGGAGAGAAGGGGAGAGAGAGAAAGAGGGAGAGGGAGGGAAAGAAAGACCCAGAGAAAGGAAAGAAACCAAGAATGAGGGATGGGCACCCAGTGATGGATATCAGACATGCAGGAGGGAGAGATGCACTAGAGAGAGAGAGAGAAAGAGACAGAGAGAGCAGAAACCATGGTAGCCTTGAGCCCAAGGGTCACCCTCTGTTCTGAGTCATGACAGACTCTAAGCCATGGCGTCAGCATCCCTCACAGCCAAGGAAGGTCACCACACTCCTGGAGGTGCTCTATGCGTCCTAGGGCAGAAACCCAAGGCTGTAAAATGCTGTGGCTTTCCCAAAGGTCACCCAGAACGTCATAGGGCCAGGACTGGTGGCAGGTGGCCTGCCTGTCACACCCCCACAGCTTCTGGTATACAGGTATTGCCTGAGGCCACTGGTCCTGTGTCTTTTTGTTTCATTTTATCATTTGAAACAGGGTCCCTCTATGTAGCCCTGGCTGTCCTGGAACTCACTGTGTAGACCAGGCTGGCCTCGAACTCAGAGAGCTCATCCTGCCTCTGCCTCCCGAGTGCTGGGATTGTAAAGGTGTGCACCACCATGCCTGACAAGGCCCTATCTCTTGTAGAGGATGGAGCTGACTTTGGAGAGAACAGTATTATCTTATTCTACAGAGAAACAATTTTGGAGTCTTCTGGGACTGAGAGACACTTTAGGGAAGACGAGAGGTTACAATCACTAACAGAGTTCAAGGTATTTGACTGGTATTAGCTTATTAAAGCCCATTCACTGGTGCCTAGTGTTGAGTTATTTTTGATAACGATGTCACCTGCTTTAGTCATATGAACTCTTGCTTAAGATCTGAGGCTGAAGCATATCAGGAAGGCTGCTGGGAGGAGTTGCCTCCTGTGAGCCAAAGCCATCAGACATCAGGGAAGGGATGGGAGGGGAGCCCTTTTCATCACCAGTCATCTTGCCATATGAGAGAGGAAGAAGAGGCGGTGGGAAGAGTGTGATGGTGATGGACATGATAGAATCTAAGGATGGACACTTTGCTCTAACATACAGAAAAGCTCACTGCCACAGAAGCAGAGACTGATATGCACACAGGGACCAAAGACAGATGTAGAATGACTCCAGACATAGACTACAGGGAAGAGGTGATGGGTGCCAAGGGGAAGCATGACCTCAAGGGAGGACTGGTGTCAGGCAGAAAGAAGAGAAAGCAGAGTTCAGAGAGCAGGAGGCCCAGGAGAGGGAAAGAGAGAGTAAGAGAGCAAGAAAAGAGACAGATTTTCCCTTTCTTCTTTATAGACTTCTCCCTCGACCCCTAGAGACTGGAGTTGGAGTCCTTTGGTAGGGATGGTCCCTGTCAGGAAAGAATGAGAGGTCAGAGAGGTGACCCAAATGGATCCTGGGACTAGGAAGTGTCCCTTCCCACCTCCAGTAAACAACTGGAGTGGGCTCTGAGTCACCCTGGCTGGGATGGCAACTTGAGGGGAACACCCTAATCCGGGGACACCCTTCCTGCCACTTTGCCATGCTATATTTAGGTTGGGGGGATGGGTGCTGGGTGACCCCCCCCCCCAAGGCAAGTGTCAGCTTTCCTCCTAAATATAGTTCAGGGGTAGGGGAGCCAGAGTCCCAGAGTGGGGGCATGGGAGAGCAAAGGGCCCTGCCACCCAAGGGCCCTGTCCAGCTGCAATGACACTAGCCCTGTTTGAGGTCTCTCCAGCATCCTGCCTTCCTTTCTGAGGTCCACTTCTCAGGGTATTTCCCTCTCTCTAGGGCTCTGTCTTCTCTGGCTGGGTTTTTGTCCCCCTCTGTCTTCTCTTCCCCATGGGTCAAAGCCGGCTGTTTTACCCAGACAGGTCACAGTTCTGGTGACCACTGGAGCCCACCATGGTCTCCTCACTCTAATTACCTTGAAGTTTTCTTATCCACCCCAAGACTCCTTGGTCCCCAGCCAGGAAATTCCAGGATAGAAGATGATGTGGGGGAGCCCCCACTGTCACTGTCTCCAGGCAATTGGGCCTTATCATTGCACAAGCCCAGCTGGCTAATGTCTGGCAGGGAGATCCAGGAGGGAAGACAGGACCAGAGGGTGGGAACCTGCACTAGACACCACAGCAATCCCAGCCCTGCATCGCCGTCTCAAGGGAGAGGCTGGGGCCTGGACCCCTGGCTCTGAGGGAGGAGGACTGGGGTCTGGCCCCCTGCGTCTGGAGAAGGAGGGCTGGGTCTGAGGAAGGAGGGGCGTGGTCTGGACTTCAGCGTCTGATGGAGGAGGGCTGCAGCCTAGACTCCTAAAACCAAAGTGGCCGAGGTCGGGCTTCCGAGGTCCCGCCGGCAAGCGCGAGCTAGGCGGGATCCCCCGCCCCTTCTCCGCCGTCGGGCGCCGCCCCGCCTCCTCCCAGACCCAGGCCCTCCCAAGCGCCAACGGCGGGCAGCCGGCGAGCAGCGGGCGTCCGAGCTGCCAGCGAGCCGGAGGAGGAGCCGCGGCGGCGCCAGGGGCAGCCGGGGAGCGGAGAAGGGCGCCCCAGGTAAGAGCTCCGCGCCTGCTCTGGCAGATTCCGAGGTCCCGGTCGCCCGGCCCCCGGGTAGGGAGGGGCGGGGGCGTGGCCGACGGGGGCGGGGCTTGGCGGAGGAAACTGAGGCAGGACGGAAGTGTCCCAGAGATGGAGCGGATCCGCCTCCGACCGTTGCCTCAGGAGCAGGGGTCTCCAGCTCAGTTTTCCTGGAGGTGGAAGCAGGAGTCCCATTTATGAGCACTTTGAAGGAGGGCCCGCAACCCTAGAACCAGTGGGTCTGAGGGAGGAGGCGGCTGGAGTCCAAGAAACCTAGTCTGCAGGAGGGGGCATCTGGGGAATCAGGTCACCCTCGCTGAGGGAGGGTGGTTCTGAGGGTCTTGGGCTCCCGGGTCTGAGGAAGGGGACAGCTGTGGACCCGGACACCTAGTCTGAGGCAGGAGGCGGCGGGCACCCGCACTCCCTGTACTGGTGTGGCAAACCTCTGCCCCTGATCACACTTCCCATTCCTCTATCTCGGAGCCTGGCCAGCCAGACACTCCAGGTATGCGCACTCGGAGGCTTGGGCGGGCCCCGGCCTGTCCTGCGAGAAGCGAACATTCCAGGAAGCAGCCCCGGGGACCCAGAGCGTGGGCCGGCGGGGACCCGGGTGTCCAGGCCGGCCCCACCCCCGCCGCGTCTAGAGGAGGAACAAGGAGGAGGGGGATGTAATCTCTCCCAGTTGCCTCACCTGCCCCTCCTCTCCACTCCCCTACCCCTCCTGAGCTGTCACCTGCCCCGGGAAGGGGGGGGGACCCTCTGGAGGTGGGCGGGACTTCTACCCTAGGGCACCCTCCGCTTTCAAAGGCTCTGCAAAGGCGCTTCGTTTATTATTTGTTTATTTATTTATTTATGGGGAGGCCGTGCCCTTCCCCCGTCTGCCTATGTAACCAGCTTCCTCCCTCCCACAGGTGGTTGCCCCCCCCTCCTGAGATGTCAGGGAGGAGGCTACCTGTATCCTGCACAGGGCCCCCACGGAGCCTGGGGGCCCCCAGCCCCAGAGTGAGGAGGCGGAGGTGCTGCTGCTGAGGTCTGGTATTCACTCACCTGCTGCTTTCCAGTCCTGGCCCAGTTTCTAGAACCTTCTAGTCTCTCCCTCCGTCTCCCAGCACCGGGATCAGCCTCGCGCTCAGGGAAATCAAGGCCGGGAAAAGGCTCCTCCTCCGTGCCGTAGGCACGCCAGGGCCAAGTGGCATCGCTCAGGGTTTCACATCTTAACCATGCCACTTGCTGACCGACCGTGTGACCCGGTAGAAATCATTTCTCCTTGTGTTTGACGGTGCGGCCCTGGCTGGTATGGAGATCGTGTGTGAAATGGGGCAGGCCTCAAATTGGTGGCCACCTTCCTGCCTCTGCTTTCTGGTTGCTGAGGTTATAAGTGGGCATCACCACACCCAGTTTGGGCTGTTAATGTACACTAACTGAATAATAATTATTATTATTAACCTAAAAGTTAAGCATTCCCCGGGTTCTAGAACACAGGATGCCCCCAAGGTCCTCCCACAGTCTGCCAAGCTGATGTCTTCCCTGGGGTGGAGCAGGAGGCAGGAGGGTCCCCTGGCTTCTGTTACCCGGGTGTTTTCCTTCTGCTCTAACGACAGCCTCTTTCTCCGTCTTCAGGTGTGCAAGCCATGCTCCCTCACCCCTCCTGCTCTCTCATCCTTTTCCTTTTCCTCCTCCCCAGTGTCCCCATGGAGCCCCAACCCCCATCTTCCACCCTGCCCCCATTTCTGGCTCCCGAATGGGACCTCCTGTCTCCCCGAGTGGCCCTGTCAAGGGGCGCCCCTGCCGGGCCCCCTCTCCTTTTCCTGCTGGAGACAGGAGCCTATGGGGAGCCGGCAGGGGCCCCAGCCAACCGCAGCCGGCGCGGGGTGAGTGAGACAGCGCCCGCAAGCCGGCGGGGTGAGCTGGCAGTGTGCGACGCAGTGAGTGGCTGGGTGACCGACCGGCGGACGGCTGTGGACTTGCGTGGGCGCGAGGTGGAGGTGCTGGGCGAGGTGCCTGCAGCAGGTGGCGGCCCCCTGCGTCAGTACTTCTTCGAGACGCGCTGCAAGGCCGAAAGCGCTGGGGAAGGTGGCCCAGGTGTGGGCGGAGGGGGCTGTCGCGGTGTGGACCGGAGACACTGGTTCTCGGAATGCAAGGCTAAGCAGTCCTATGTGCGGGCGCTGACTGCAGACTCGCAGGGCCGCGTGGGCTGGCGCTGGATTCGGATCGACACAGCTTGCGTCTGCACCCTCCTGAGCAGGGCAGGCCGGGCCTGAGGTCCATCCAGGCTTGAGAACTGCTCAGATCGAGGAAAGAAAAGCGCTGAATGCTGAAAGGACCTCAGAGGTGGCCTGGCTGCGTTACCGTGCCTCTGACTGGGAACTGAAATAACCACAGAATCAAATCTCTCTCATTTTTGAGAGCTCAGTCTGGGTGGAATGAAACCAAATGGGGTTTCAAGTGATGAACAAGAGTTCTCCTGGAAGAACTTGACACTAATAATAATAATAATAATAATAATAATAATAATAGCCAATGCTTACTAGCTACTGTTTATCAGGCCTAATACATGACCCTGCTGACCATTCCAACATCAGAGGAGCCTGGCTCACCCTGGCAAGAGGGACAAAGAAAGAACATGGGACAGAATGATGAATGAGCAGGGCTGTGCCTCTGTTTCTGTTTGCCAAGCATACACAAAAGTCCTGGGCTCTGTCCTGAGCCCTGCATTGGAAACCATGCATGGTGCACATCTGCAATGCCAGCCCTTGGGAGGTAATTGCGGGTAGATCGGGAGTTCCTGGCCATCCTTAGCTACATAGGGAGTTTAAGGCCAGTCTGGTCTATATGAGAACTCTCCAAAAAGAGAGATGGGGTGGCTGGGTGTTTTAATAGTGTACCTATGATCCTATTGCAGACAAAGGATTTCCTAAGTTCCTGGGCAGCTTGGGCTACATAGTTAAACTGTCCTGTTGGGGGAGGCAAGAGCGAGTGGGTGAGATGGAGAAACAGTGGAAGCAATTGGCCCCAGAACCTTCAGGGTGTGTGCTCAGTGAAAGGCCTTGAAGCACCTGGGAGCCTGGGTTTAAAGGTGAAGTCTGACCCAGCCAAGGCAGACAAGTGTTGGCTGGGAATACAGCATTCTGTTTTGAGTAGTGAGGCCAGCTGTCCAGGGAGTCAGGGAGGCTCGGATCTCTTGCATCCAGAATAGACCCTAGCCTTTTTCGTCTAGCTTTGATTTTGGAGACAGGTCTCATGCAGCTCATTGGAGGGGTGACCTCGAACTGTTTTTGTTTTTTGGGTTTCCTCAGACAGGGTTTCTCTGTGTAGCTCTCTGGCTGTCCTGGACTCGACCTGTAGACCAGCCTGGCCTCGAACTCACAGATATCCACCTGCCTCTGCCTCCAGAGTGCTGGGATTAAAGGTGTGCACCACCACTGCCTAGCTCAGCCCTGAACCTCCGGCTTCCACCTCCCAAGTGCTGGCATTAAAACTTTCCCAGTGCTACACAGAGAAACCCTGTCTCGAAAAACCAAAAAAAAAAAAAAAAAAAAAAAACTTTCCCAGTGCTGGGGATGGAGCTCAGGGTTTCCTGCATGCTAGGCAAGCACCCCATCAACTGAGCCACACCCCCTACCACCTTTTTATGTTTTGGGACAAATTCTCATGCCTCTAAGACTGGCCTAAAACTGCATGCAATATGTTGCTGAGGATGACCTTAATCATTTAAATTTTTTTTCTTTAATTTTATGTGTATTGAGTGTTTTGCCTGCATGTATGATGTGCACCATGGTGTCTGCAGTGGCCAGAACAGAGCATTGAATCCCCTGAAATTGGAGTTACTGAGAGTTGTGAGGCACCACGTGGGTGCTGGGAACTGAACCAGAGTCCCCTGCAAGAGCAACAGGTGCTTTTAACCGCGGATCCATTTCTTCAGCCTCAACCTTAATTTTTTTTTGAGTTCCTGGATCACAGGGGTGTGCCTGGGAGACAGGGTCTCTCTAGAGTCCATCAGGCTGGACTCATCTCTCCAGTGTCAGAATCCTTAGTATTGGAGTAACAAGCCTATGCCGCCATAGGAGGGTGTATAAATATATTCGCTGAAGGCCAGCTTCTCCTGCCCGAATGAGCCTGGACCACTAGCCAGCCAGAATCTACCCCTGATGCTCTGAGGGTGGCCCTATTTCCACCCTCTAACCACTTCCTTCTCAGTTTCTCTGACTTCCCATCTCTTTTCTGAGGAGACCATGCCCCCCCTTTTTTTCTAAGTGTTTCCTGGTGTATTTCTTTCCCTCTGCCTCCCAGACCCCATACCCAGGTAGAAGTTTTCAACCAAATGAAAGGCAGGCAGGACTGGGGACGCTCGGCCTTCAGTCTTCATAGACAAGAGCTGTCTGGAAACTGTTACCCCCGAGGTGGGCAGGCCTGGTAGAGGAGGAGGCAGCCAGAGGGCCGGGGGCCCAGCAGGAAAGGGGCGCATATTTCCCCTCCCCCCGAGTCAGCCTGTCTCCCTGTCTGCTGTATCCCCTCCCCTGACCTGTTTCTTTTCTCCTTCTCTGTTTGGAGTCTCCACCCTTCCCCATGTGTCTATGTTTTGGCGCGGGTCTTTCTTAGGGTCTCCTCGATCCTCTCTAAAAGTCCTAGTCGGGGGTTCTCCGAAATCTCCACACGCCATTGGCTGGGCTCAGGGTGGGCGGGTTCTGTTACCAGGGGCAACAGCTACAACAAGCCTGCTTCTGGGCTTCCATGAGAGGGTGAGGACCATGGCAGGTCGGACCCTAGCTCTGCGATATGGGCCCCCTTGGTACCCCATTTCTGAAACTGAGATGCCTGGAACCTGGCCCAACTGGCATCTCACCAGCAGTGGGGTCGCCCACCACAGGATCCCACCGGCGCCCTTTCCTCCGCCTACTCTACGGGTGAGAGGGTGAGACCTAGGCAAAGGGGACACTTCACAAACTTGCTTGTGGGGCGGGAGAGGACTAGGAGGAGGAGGGGTCTGGGAGCCTGGATGCCAGGAGCTGGAAGAAGGAAAGGGGGATGGCTTCATTGGTCTTTTGGCTGATCCTTCTTCCCAGTCTACGGTCGAGGCGCCCCTGCTTGCAGCGGTGAAGCAGGACCCACGGATCTGGGATTTTGACGAAGTCATCAGCAGATGGGAAATCACCTCACGCTCCACATACACGACCAAGAGGCACGGTGGGCCCTGTGCTCAACCCAAGGCAGCAGAGTATGAGGACCCCAGGCGGACACTAGGCATCAAGTCTTTGGCAGAGAAGGTAGGATTCTGGGATCTTGCAGTCCGGGGGCCAGAGAGCTGAACACTGGAGCTCCTGCTCCCTCATCTTTGGGCTGCCTTCTTATAGATAAGAAGACACGAGGGCCTGGGTATCCCCCTCACCACAAAATACCAGATCAGCGAGACGAAGGCACAGTACCCAGGCTGGCCAGGCTTGGACTACAGTGACCCTCTCTTTGTGGAGTTCCAAGCCCCCCGAGCTCATTGATCATCACCGCGGGGGCTCTTCCCAGGTACAGTAGGATATATGAGCACTGCGGGAAGAAGCCTGGGCTGCCCAGGGGATTAGGATCACACTGAGCCGCTGGACTGGAGGAAGCTTGCACTCGAGGGCGTAGCTAGAAGATACTTAAAAAAAAAAAGATTTTATTTATTATGTATGTTCTGTCTGCATATCTGATCGGGGGTCAGGGTACTGAGGCTCGAATTGCAGGGGAGACAGAGCCGGAAGGCTAGGAATGCTTTTTCTTGAGGCTGTGGAGTGCCAGCCAGTGCAATGAACCGAGTTAGGTAGTTGCTCCCTGGAGCTGGACTGGAGGTATTCTGAGACAGGGTTGGGCTAGTAGATGAAATTAGGTTTTCTTAGTGATAAACAGGAATTGTCTTCCAAGATAGGCTTACTGTCCAACATCAGGGTAACTGTTTTGACTAGGAGGTAAACTGGAGAGAGGATGTGGCTGCAGCTGGAGTTTGGGTTCTTGGCCACGAAGTCTTTGGATAGGGTCCAGGACTCCCAAGGACTCTGATTTGAGGCACAAAGCCTATGACTATGGGGGGCGGGGGTGGCTTTGAACAGAGTACCCAGTCTTGTCCACTTCCTTTCCCAATACTCATTAGGCCCTAGTCCCTTGGACGAGGAACCCCGAGCTGGCTGGCCAGCCCTTTACGGTGGACAACATAGGTATCCTGAACCGCCTCCAGCCCTATCTGACCACTTCCACACAGGACTACCAGAGGTGAGCCTGCGCCCTGCGGGTGCTGGTGTAAGCGAGACCCTCTTGGGAACCACAGTACTGAGCTCTTTAGCTCAGAACTCAAGAGCCTCCCCCATAGTAACAAGAACCCATTTTTGAGGCCCGAGAGGCCCCTGGAATCTGAACTCTGCGGCTCTTGGTCCTACCCCTAGGAAGAAGTTGTCTGGATACTCCTGCCAGGAATCAGTGTCCTGCTGGAGCTGGCTCACTAAGTCTCAGGGATCCCGCCAACCTGGACTACGTGGAGGTCTACAGAAAGTGTACCCAGCCCGTATGCACTCAGTGCCACCGACCGTGCCGTACCTGGGGGCCCTACCTCTGACTCAGGAGTCCTATGGGCCCCCGTTGCACCCACTCCGCAGGGTGGAGCACTTTTGCCCACCCTGGGGCGGCCCCCACCGGAAGCCAGTGCCAGGCATCTACAGTGTGCCCAAAGCCTACGCACTGAGAATTCCGGCTACAGGAGTGGCAGGGCAGAGCTGGTGTGAGCATGTGAGCCCCACTCACCGGACAAACTCCAGCATCGGATTTGTGGGTGGGTCAACCCGGACATACCCTTGCTTGCAGAAGAGCCTCCGTCAGGTGGAACTTACTGATCAAGGAGTTTTTTTTTTTTTTTTTTCCATGTTCTGATCAAGGAGTTTTATAGCTGAAGTCACACCCATTTTTTTCGACCCAGTCCATGTATCCTGATTGGGGGGGCTGGGTGAGGAGTGGCGCTCCACCTCAGGTTGGATGTACATTAAATTTGGAGACCTACTCGGCATGGGCGGAACCTAACGCTGAAGCCCTGCCTTCCCATATGGTTGCGCCCAAGCATGAGTGGGCGAGCCTACAGCGATTGATTTGAGGTTCACTCTAACATCTTAGGAGCCAGGTAGCAGCCTGCAGAGTCCTCCCTTTTCCCGTTTCTGATGGGGTGAAGGTCTCAGGGGTCCTTCCTGTACCGTTTCCTATGCTTCCTATCTATGTCAGCTAAGTTCAGAGACCCAGGCTGAGTGTGAAGCCAATCACTGCCGACACTGGAGCTGGTCCCTCACCTCCCTGACCTTGTCTGTCTCTCGCCCCCAAAGAGATTAGTGTCTAGGTTACCCAAGCCTGCAGCCGCTGCTTGGTGGCCTTGCCACCCCCACAACCCGCAGGTATAAAGCCAGGTGGCCAAGGTAGGGAAGGTATCAAGAATGGAGAGACTCCAGGTAAGACTTGGGCCCGGGGCACCTCCCATTTCCACTAGACCCTAACTGGCATAGCTGGACCTGGGGGAGGGTAGGTAGGAGCGGGGTTCCCAGCTGGTGGACTCCAAGCAGGAGAGGAATGGATTTGACAGCCAGTGATGGGTCGCGAAGGCCAGGATCTGTATTCTACTAAGAGGTCCCCAGCCTGGGATGGAAAAACCAGGACATAACCCACTGGCTATGTCCCAGGGGTTGCTGCTGTGCCTGCTGCTGAGCCCAAGTATGATGTGGGCCTCCAGAGGCCCCCTTCGGCCACTGTGCCGGCCTGTCAACGCAACCCTGGCTGCAGAGAATGAGTTCTGCCCAGTCTGCATCACCGTCACCACCAGCATTTGTGCCGGCTACTGTCCTAGCATGGTGAGATGACCAGAGGGGCAGGGACATCACTTCTGACCTAAAGTGCTGCCACCTCAGCTAGACCCAAAACAGGTGGTGGCAGTGGGGTACAGAGAGATGGCACCTGGGCAGGGATCACAGCTATGGTTGGGGGTATGGAGGACTAGGTGGGCCAGACCCAGGGGGCAGGGACACTCAGAGGAAGACTTTTTCCACCCTGGGCTCAGGTCCGAGTCCTGCCAGCTGCGCTGCCTCCTGTTCCCCAGCCAGTGTGCACCTACCGTGAGCTGCGCTTCGCATCTGTCCGCCTCCCTGGCTGCCCACCTGGTGTGGACCCCATGGTCTCCTTCCCTGTGGCCCTCAGCTGCCGCTGTGGGCCCTGCCGTCTCAGTAGCTCTGACTGTGGGGGACCCAGGACTCAACCGCTGGCCTGTGATCTCCCCCACCTCCCGGGCCTCCTCTTCCTCTGAGGCCGGCCCCTAACCCCTCTATCTCCTGGAGCTAGCAGGTGGTCCAACCATCCCTCCCAATAAAGGCTTTATGACTGCACTCGGGTGTCCTTCTGTGGGCTCTGAGGACAGAGCAGAACTCCAGTTTCCAACCATTTTATACAAAGTCACAGTGTCAGGAGTTATAGAAAACTGGGTGGGAAGGGCTGGCATGAAGTCTCGGCTCAGGAGGTGTCCATCGTTTCGCCTTCTGCAGAGAGGGAAAGGCAAGTGTGAGTGAGGTCCAGTGCTCCCCTGGAGCCCTCTCCCACAGGGGCAGCAGCCTAGGTGGCACTCACTGAGCTCATTGAAGAGGAAGGCATCCTGGTATTCCTTCATGTACTGTGTGGAGCGGGACTCATCCAGGAAGAGGGAGTACACTCGCTTGATGTCATCCACTTGCACCTCTGTGCCCTGGGAGCAGGTAGGAAGTGGCTCACGTCAGCCTGGGGCCATGCACCCTACCCCCGCCCAGCCACAGCTTTTCCTCTAAAATGGCCAGGCACCTGCTATGTTTCTTAGTCCCCACTAAATACCCATGGGCCATGGCCAGTGGGGCCATCCCTCAGTCCTCCAGGCTAACTCGCTGGCTGACCTTTCGTTTCCGGCACACTAGGCTGGCCGCAGTGATCAGCTGGATGGCGTAGCGCAGGGAGGTCTCCAGCCCAATGCGGGTCAGCACCGTGTAGGCATCCTCACTCATCTCCACATCCTCCTCCTCACAGCTGTGGGGACACAGGCCTCAGCCACGCAGGAGTGGCCCACCCCATCCCCATAGCACCCACGGACACCCAGTTTCAGAACCACAGCCAATGAGGCTAAGAGAGCTGAGGCACAGGGAGGACCTCACGAAACCCCACTCCCATGCCTCCACCCCCACTGCTGGGATGCCTCTCTGGTCTTCTCAAATGCCACACCGGATGCGCAGGATCTGCTTGGTGTCCTTCTCACTGTAGGGGGATGTGGACACAATGAGCAGGCGGTCTAGCAAGTCGATTGGAATGCCATGGGGACTTTGGTAGCTGGTGCCTCGGATCCTAGGGGTCAGGGAAGAAGGTTAATGGATGCTCGGGGGAACCTGACTGGCATCTGTGTGAGCAAAGGGTCTGCTCACCTTAAGCAGCCCCCCCCCCCCACTGGCTATCCTGTCCTGCTGCCCAGGCAAGCCCAGACAGGTCTTGGTTAGGCAAGGGACCCATAGCAATTTGTTCAGCCACAAACATGAAGTGTTGTTCTTCATGGAGGTGGCTCAGGACAGCTCCCAAGAGCCAGCCTACCACTCACACACTTTCAGGGACTGATGGGGGATGGCAGGTGAACATCAGCTAGCAAAGGAATCCTCAGGACTGGCTCCCCTTCAAGCCCTGGTCTAAAGCTCCCTCTTCCTCCCACCCTGCCACCGGTAAACCTACGGCCCTGGGCAGGTTGCTCAGCTTTGCTGGCCCTCTCTGTGAAACGGGAGTGATGGAATGGAGTGGGGAAGGTACCCAGGTCCCCGCCTGTTAGAGCTCTTTGTCCTCTGCCTTCCTCACAACCACATGGAAGTCACAGAGAAATCTGACACCTCTTGTGGCATCTGTGGGCACCACATGCATTTGTGCATACACACACACACACACACACACACACACACACACACACACACACACAAAAGTACATCAGAAAAGGAGACTGGAGAGATGGTTCAGAAAACATACTGAATGCCAGGCGTGGTAGCACACCCCTTTCATCTCAGCACTCGGGAGGCAGAGGCAGGCAGATCTCAGGGGTATTACACAGAGAAACCTTGTCTTAAAAAATTTAAAAAAAAGCCGGGCGGTGGTGGCGCACGCCTTTAATCCCAGCACTTGGGAGGCAGAGGCAGGCGGATCTTTGCGAGTTCGAGGCCAGCCTGGTCTAAAGTGAGTCCAGGACAGCCAGAGCTGTTAAACAGAGAAACCCTGTCTTGAAAAACCAAAAAAAAAAAAAAAAAAAAAAAAA
>CAJQZJ010034110.1:2500709-2546150 GCA_907164525.1 Lophiomys imhausi
AAAAAAAAAAAAAAAAAAAAAAAAACAAGAAAGGGGAAAAGTAGGGGTTGATAGATTAATATAAGTTAGATTTAGTGAATATCTAGGTTTCTGATACAGTCTCTTAATTCGGGGCATGAAGATCAACTTGGCTGTGAGCAATTAGCTTATCAGCTTATGGATGAAGTCACGTGAAATGAGGGGAGACTCTTTGGACTGAAAAACAAGGTTGAAGCCAGGTGAGACAAGGAAAGACTTTATGGCCTGGCATTGTTTTCAACAGCTAAGTGGGCAGAGCCCAAATTAAGCTGAAGCAGGTGGAACAAGGAGCGATCCTATTTAAGGACAAGTGGATGAGCCCGGAGAGCTGCATGATGAGGGCCCCCGATATTAGAGAGCTCCGAGCGTACTGCTGGATAAAGTGCTGGTAGACCAATGGCCAGATCTCCCTGAGACAGAAAGAAGCTGGTGAGCAAAAAAAGCCTCAGCAAGACAGCAAAAGGTCAAGGACTAAACCGTGGCTCAGCTTTTGCCTAGAGGGGTTTGACCTGTCCGAACAGTGGCCTGAACGGAACTGTGGCCAGCTTTAAATACTGAGGTTGAGTGGCAGAGTGGCTGATATGAAGGAAATAAGTTGGCCTACAGAAGCTGAGGTCTCCCAGAGAGAAGAAAGCCTGAAGCCTTATTTAAGGTGAGACTGCCATAGCCAATTTACCCTGACGAACCTGCATCTGAGATATTCCAGAGAAAGGACGGCTAAGTGCATTAAAGGGTCTACCCCAGAGACTGTGTTCCTGACGACTGAGGACCTGCCCCAGAGACTGTATCCTTCTAAAAGGTTATGAAAATAGTTGTAATAGTTATCAATAGGTTTAGTGGTTAGGTCTTAGGGGTTGTAGGAATTTATAGGAATAGTAATTAAGTGCATTTGTTATAAGAGATATATTTGTTAATAAATAAGTGTTTAATAATTAAAAAGTATGGTTTCATCTGGCTGGACAGCAAGTCCTTTACCCACTTAGCCCCATCCCAGACCTACCTGTACTTTTAAATTTAAAGTACTTTTATGAAATAAAACAATTGGGCAAGTGCCTAACATACATGGGGTCTTAGGTTCGACCCAGCACAGCGAAAAGAAAACAGAAACTCCCTTCAACCAGGCAGAACAAAACCAAATACCTGACAGACACAGCAGGGTGACACTGGAAGCAGGAAGTAAGGCAGGGAGGTCTGGGAGAGCCAAAGAGAAGGAGCTCTGGGGGAATGAGAGCTCTAGTCCCAGGTGTCCACGATAACTCTTCAGCCCACACACTCATCTGACTTCTCATTTTACAAGAAAACATCCACCAACCCTTAGACACCCTCATTGGCCCTGTGATACCCTCCATCAGTCCTGTGACTCCTTCCGTCGGCCCCACCCTTTGCCTTTTGGCTGGAGGTGGCTTGGTAATGAGCAGGGTGATGAGGCCTCAGAGACTCACGGTGCCTGTGGCTGGCCGGTCGATCTGGATCTCCACAACCTCACCTTCAATGATCTCTGTCTCCTCCCTGGTGGGACAGACAGCAAAACCTGGGTCAGGCCTTCCCCTCACCCCGGTTCCCTGAGCAGGACTCTGGGCAAACAGTGGATGTCCCATAGGACACTCACTTGATACGGACACCAATGGAACGGCGGAAGGCTTGCGTCAGAGCTTCGGTCTTGCTCATCTCCAGAGAAAAAATCTCACTGCCTGCGATAGCTGTGAATGGTGTGTCGGGGCCCAGCGCCTGGGCCATGCCTGTGGGAACAGTGGTCAGGCAGTTATGGCTGCGGGGGCCCCCCAGCCTCCAACACAGTGGTGGTCCATGTTTCCTGACACTCTCAAAACCATCCATGCCTCTACCCCACACGTGACACCATCAGTCACTTAGTCTCCACATTCTGTAGTCTTTTAACTTGGCACATGTCACCTTGGGGGCATGGTGACATAGCTGTTTTGTAACTCTTAATTTGGATTGTTGCTGTCTTAATAAAATGGGGAGGCCCGGTGTGGTGGCGCAGGCCTTTAATCCTAGCACTCTGAGTTCAAGGCCAACTTGATCTACAGAGTGAGTTCCAGGATAGCCAGGGCTACACAGAGAAACCCTTTCTAGAAAAAAATAAGTAAAGCCAGGTGTGGTGGCGCACACCTTTAGTCCCAGCACTTGGGAGGCAGAGACAGGAACACTAGATAGAGACCTGTCTCAAAAAACCTGAAAATCAAACAGCCTCTACAGCATCAGCCACCCATGGAGCACTATGTGCTACAATTAGAAATGCAGAAGCACACAGGCTTTCCTACAGGGCAGCTTTGAGGGCTGCACACCCTCTCTTCCTGGTGCCTGGAGTACAGTGGGGAAGGATGGAACTTAGCCTTCCTGGAGTACAAGGTGATGCTAACATGGAAGCAAGTGCAGAAAATGTTGAGGCGAAAAGACAGGGGACCTCATGTAACTGCTCAGTGGTCCTGCACAGCCTTGTTCTGATGTTTCCATATGACTGTCTGTCACAGGAGGGCTTCAGTGGCACAGCGGACAATGTCGGCCCGGTGAGGAATCTTACCCATGGCAATGGCTGTCTTCCCAGTGCCTGGCTGGCCAGCAATGAGGACAGCCCGCCCTGCAATCTTCCCTTCTCGGATCATCTCCAGCACCACGCCAGCTGCACGCCGGGCAGCTAGCTGCCCCACCATCCCCTGGGAAGCCTGGAGGGTGAGGGGTGAGAGGACATGGGACTGACTACCTCCAGAGCCAGCACTGTATTCCCACCGCACCCTGGCACACACCCTGCCTGCTGGAAAACAAAACAAGACCGTACTGGTTTTCTTTTTTTTCTGTAGACCAGGCTGGCCTTGAACTCTCAGAGATCCAAGTGCCTCCGCCCCCCCAGCCCTGGGTTACAAGTGTGCATCCCAGTGGCTGAAGTGCGTCAACACAGAACCAAGAAGACAGAATAGCCCTGCCCAAGCCTAGAAGGAGCAGCCCACATACCCAGCCCCATGGCTCTACCTGTCTGGGCTCCAGGGCATCATCCAGTCCCAGACCCCGGATGTGGGAGTGAGCACCTGTGTGGGAGAAAGGGAAGAAGAGTCACTGGCTGGCTCTAGGCAACACTGTGTGGCCTAAATCAAGGGCTTCCCTTAGAGCTCAGGCTGCCCTCTTGGTCAAACAAGGCCAGGAAGATGCCCCAGTGTGGTTACACGCTCAGCATCCGAGAGCTGGATAAGGTACTGGGCCCAAGAACTCATGGTGAGGGTCACGGGTCACGGACCCTGTGGGAGGATACTGGTACTGTTTTTCCACATTACCCTGACAAGTCAGAGCTTGTTACCATTCCTGGACCCATCCACAGGGACGGGGAGAGAGCACAGACAGCACAGACAGGTTAGAGCTCCAGCCCAGATGCCATCCAGCAAGAGCTAATGGCAGGAGCCCTGTGCAGGGGCCACTGGCTCTGTAATAAAGCTCAAAGCAGCCGGGCACCAAGCCCGCTACACCCTGCCTCCATGCCATGTCACACTCTTGCAGTGAGCTGGAAGAGGTGAGATTTGGTGAGCAGCGGGACAGACCTCATGAGTCTCTGGGTTCCAACCCAAGCATTGGGAGAGGGAGGTGTTCCATTTCAAAAAGGTAGAATTTATTAGCTGTGATCAAGCACTCTGGGAGGCAGAGGCAGAGGCAGAACCAGGAGTTAAAAGCTATCCTCAGCTACACAGTGAGTTCAGGGTCAGTGTGGCCTGTATTAGACTGCCTCAAGGAAAAAAACAAGGCCAGGCGTGGTGGTGCAGGGGCAGAGGCAGGCAGATGGATCTCTGTGAGTTTGAGGCCAGCCTGGTCTACACACTGTGTTCCAGGACAGCTGGGGCTACATAGAGACTATGTAGAAAGATCACAGATGGGCTGGAGAGATGGCTCAGCGGTTAAGAGCACTGGCTGCTCTTACAGAGGTCATGAGTTCAATTCCCAGAAACCACATGGTGGCTCACAACCATCCATAATGAAATCTGGTGCCCTCTTCTGGCCTGCAGATATACCTGCAGACAGAACACTGTATACATAATAAATAAATCTTTAAAAAAAAAAAAAAAAAAGAAAGATCACAGAGCCCCCCCAGGGGCCTGTGCTTGGAGCCCACAGCCTCTACTGTGTCTTAGAGGTGCTGAGTGACCGCTGACCAAATAGGTGGGACCTCTTGAACAGCGCCTGTCTCCACACCCCAGCTTTGCTGCAGGTGCTGACTGTGGCTCCGAAAGGCTCACCACTCACTGTTCTGAGATTTGCTCACCTTAACGGAGAGAGGATGATTGATGGACTCTACACTTCCTGGGGTCAAAGGACACGCCCATTATGAACACTCATGAATCCGATGGTCACCTGCCAAGTGCTCTGCAGGCCTGGGGCCCGAGGCACACCAGGAATGAGGCAAGCATAGTGCACCCTTGGGGAGCATTTGACCATACACACTAGGAGTTCAAATACTCCTTGAACTTACAGAAACCCCATGGAGGCAGCAGGCCTATAGCAGCATAACTATAGGCCTATAGCAGGTGACTAGGGCCCCACCACATCGTTGTCTGCCTGCCTGTCTGTCTGTCTGGGCACTCAGCAGTAATGCTCTCCCCTGACCCTGATCACTTACCGATTCGCTCGATTCTTGTCACATCTCGAATCTCAGGGACTTTGGTGGTGGATGCCTGCAGGTGAGGACAGATGTGTGAGAAGATTCCCACTGGTGCCACTGTCATCTCCCCCCTCAAGGTCCTGCTGCTCCCCAGGAGCTCCCTTACGCTCCTTCCCTCATAGGCAGGCAACATGCCAACAACAGCAGTCACCTCCACCCTCTGGGCTGTCACTAATGGCAGGGCGGTCAGCTCCACTACAGAAGGCCCAGGGATACAGGATGAGTTTCCCCTCCTGGAGCCCTAGCATGATCTGGTGCAATGATAAGGAAACCCCCATCCCTATAACATCCAGCTCTGTAAGGATGGCAGGGAGACTCTCAGACCAGTGCCCTGGTTCCCAGTAGGTACCTACATGTCCAACAAAGGGCACAGTCTACACCTCTCTGGCACACCGTGGACTCCATGTTGGCAACTCAACATATCAGAGTGCTGAGCTCATCAACTATCTACCAGGGCCCCTTGTGCTTCTGTGCTCCCGAGGAAGCAGCTAACACTGCCCCCCCTGAAATGAGTAAATGAGCATGAGTAAACACCTCCTAGAATGTTTGAGCCCCTGGGATCCCCACAAAGCAAGCACATCAATGTTTACAACAGCCAAAAGCCACACGCAAACGTGTGTCCACTGGGCAATGGGTGAACATGACATGGTCCATTTATATACGGACTATTATTCAGTCGTAAAAAGGAGGGGAGCTCTGGTACCTGACATGCCTGGGAGGAACACTGGAGAGTGCTAACCAAGTGGGCTCTACACATAAAGACTCCATGTTGGGGCTGGAGAGAGGAACTCATCCAGTTGCTCATCCAGGGGACCTAAGTTAAGTCCCCCGCACACATGTGGTGGCTCACAACTGCCTGTAATTCTAGTTCTGGGAGATCCTATACCCTCTTCTGGCCTCTGCAGGCACACACATGGAGGCAAGAACCCAATACACATAAAATGATGTAAAAAACCCTGCATGTTGAATGATTCTTACATAAAGTATCCAAAAGAGATTAAGTCAGAAATAGAAAGTAGATTAGTGGCTGCCAAAGGCTCAGGGGAGGTGTGGGAACACTGCAGGGTGCCTGGTAAGACGTGTGTCTAGGAAGAGTGCTGCAAGTCTCGGGCTAGCCCAAGCAACAGAGTGCAGCAAGAGACGGAGAAATCCAGATAGTGGACCCTTGCCCATCTTGTAATATACTTTATGACCCTAAGAAACTATAACGCTAGGCAGCCCTCGGCCACTGTGGCTCAGCGTGCCACCCCTCTGAATCAACAAGGACTTCCAGGACACTCTGTGACTGTTTACAGCCTGTCTCTTGCTACGTAATCCTTCCAATTTACTCTCTTCATTGGAAGCTGGATGGACTTCAGGAGCACAAGTTCATCTACTACCCACAGGCCTTTCATAAGGCAAGCAAAGACATGCTCCAGGGACCCCAACTCTCCCCAGAGATTCCTGGTAAGACCCTTCCTTCCACAAGGTCAGTTCTGCACACTGCTGAACAACCCTTTTAAAATTCAAGAGCCAGCAAAGTATACGTCAGTGGCAGAACTCCTGTCTGCTGCGTGTGAGGGACTGTGTTCCACCATGTGACATTTCATATTAATTTGTCAACTTGATGGGAGTATACAGTCACTATGGAAACAAACCTCTGGCCATGTCTGAGAGGAAGTTTCTAGACTGGGTTAAATGGGAAAACTGCATCAGCGTTCATCACTCTGGTCCCTCACTGAGGATGCAATGTGACCAGCTGCCTCAGGCTCCTACTGCCAAGGGACTAATTCCCTCCAACTGTAAGCAACGAAATAAACCCTTCTACAATGGTCAAAAAGACACAACACAATTTAGTCATTAGGGAAGAAAAAAAAACTTTTTTTTTTTTTTTGGCTTTTATCAAGACAGAGTTTCTCTATGTATCACTGGCTATCCTGGAACTCTTCTCTGTAGACCAGGCTGGTCTCAAACTCAAGAGATCCGCCTGCCTCTGCCTCCTGAGTGCTGGGATTAAAGGTGTGTGCCACCACCACCCAGCAGAAGAGAGAATCATAATTGAGAAACTGTCTCCATAAGATCTGACTGTAGACAAGTCTGTATTGTATATTTTTGGTTGATGACTGATGTGGGAGGCCCCAGCTTACTGCAGATAGTGCCATGCCTGGCAGCGGTCCTAGAGTGTGTAAGAGAGCATGCTGAGCACGCCATAAGGAGCAAGAAACCAGTAAGCAGCATTCCTCCCCCCAACCCCTGCCTCTGTTTCAAATCCTGGATAATAGACTATAAGTTGTTAAAATGAAACAAATCCAAGCCAGGCATGGTGGTGCATGTCTTTAATCCCAGCACTCAGGAGGCAGAGGGAGGTGGATCTCTAGGAATTCATGGCCAGCATGGTCTACAGATGAAGTTCCAAGAGACCATGGAGAAACCTTGTCTCGAAAAACAAAGTAAAACAAAAACCAGATGAAACAAATCCATCCACCCCCAAGTTACTCTTGGCCAAGGTGTTTGATCACAGCAGCAGCCAAGCGACATGAGACACCTTCCCTGCACCACCTTCCTTATGTTGCTTTTGTCACAGCAAAGACAAGTAACCAAGGAAGCAAACACAGCCTGAGTGACGCTTGTACTGAGGACACAGCAGCAACGACAGCACTTTCACACACACAAGAGGACATGTAGCATCCCCAAAAACATGGTGGAAAAATACCAGGCTAACAATGTAGCAGCAAGAAAATTAAAGGCTGCTATGCTCACGCTGGCAACATCCTTGGGACTCAGATCCAGTTACACTGGCTCCCTAGTGCCAACATGGGGCTCAGGAAGAACTGTCTCCATAACACAGAGGGACTAGTCCCCTATAGTAAAGGATTCCATACACACATCCCCAAAATGTGGAGGCTGTGGATCTGTCACGAGGCTGCTGAGGTTGCCACAATCTATAAGACTTTTTTTTTTTAAAGATTTATTTATTGTGTATACAGTGTTCTGCCTGCATGTATACATTCACTCCAGAAGAGGGCACCAGATCTCAATGTAGATGGTTGTGAGCCACCATGTGGTTGCTGGGAATTGAACTCAGAACCTTTGGAATAACAGCCAGTGTTCTTAACCTCTGAGCCATCTCTCCAGCCCACAATCTATAAGACTTTTGTCCATGGGACTCCTGGCAGTCCAAGGGCACCTTCAGACTGGGGGCCATGCTTTGAAATCCTTTGAGGCCATTGGTCAGAGAACGGGGCCCAGGTGAAAGGAAAGAATGACCACAAGAGTCAAGGATCAGAGTGACAATGAGACTTCCAAGGAGAAGTGTGCTAGGTGGGGACTCTGGGAGAACCAGCAGGTAAAGGTGCCTGCCTTCAAGCCTGACCACTGGAATTCAATTTCTGGGACCCACATGGTGGAATGAGAACCCACTCTGACAAGTTGTTCTCTGATAGGTAATGTACATGTGTCCTAGTAAGTGGTCACCCACACAAATATACATACACAAACACACTCACTCACACACACTATATATATATATATATATACATATACACATGGCCTGGTATGGTGGTGCAAGCCTTTAATCCCAGCACTTGGGAGGCAGAGGCAGGCAGATCTCTAAGTTTGAGGCCAGCCTGATCTACATAGTAAATTCCAGGACAGCCAGGGCTATAGAGAAACCCTGTCTTGAAAAGATAAAAAAATAAATATATGGACTGGAGAGATGACTCAGTACTTAAGAGTATTTATTTACTCCTCTTGCAGAGGACTCAGGTTCAGTTTCCAGCTCCCACACAGCAGCCCACAACTACTTGTAATTCCAGTTCCAGAAGATCTAACACCCTCTCCTGGCCTTTGAAGGGTCTTGCACACATGTGGTACACATAAACTCATACAGGCACACACACACAAATAAGTAGACTGACCTTTAAAAAACTATAACTTGGGCTGGGGAGATGGCTCAGAGGTTAAGAGCACTGGCTGCTCTTCCAGGAGTCCTGAGTTCAATTCCCTGCAGCCACATGGTGGCTCATGAGCATCTATAATGAGATCTGGTGCCCTCTTCTGGCTGCTGGTGTGCATGCAGGTTGAGCACTCACATCCATAAAATAAATAAATATGTCTAAAAAACAAACAAATAAACTACAGCTTGAGGCTGGAGAAATAGCTTAATGGCTAAGAGCATGGCCTGCTCTTCCAGAGGACCCAGGTAAGTTCAATTTCCAGCAGCCACAGCCTACAGATGCAGCTCCAATCCCTCCTGTCCTTTGTGGGCACCAGGCAAACATATGGTGTACAGACACACATATAAGCAAAACATCCATACAAATAGCAAGAGGGGCTGCAGAGATGGCTCAGAGGTTAAGAGCACTTGTGGCTCTTTGCAAAGGAACCAGGTTTGGTTCCAACATAGTGGCTCAAATTCAAAATTCTAGTTTCAGGAGATCCAATGCCCTCTCCTGGCCTTTTATAGGCACTACATGTGCACGGTGCATATACGAGCTCATACACATAGAATATACCTAATACATGTAATAATAATTAAAAAAAACCCAAAAACTTAATTGAAATGACCTCCAGGACCCCTGACCTGAGCCTGAATACAGATGAAGTCTTGCATCTGTACCATATTGTAAGGAAGAATATAAAAAGCAACTAACACAAATCGACAGCCCCGCCCATGTCCTCACCCAAAGCTAACAGGACAGAAGTTCAGGTGCACCTCTTTTCTCCTACCTCCCTATGTTACTCCCCTTCCTCCCCCTCACATGTAACAGCAATAGACGCTCACTGACCTTCCTACAACTAGACTGAGCTCAACAGTGGACTCTGCACTCAGGAGCACCACACAGGCTCCCATTTGCTACCCTTCCCCTGAGCCCAGGGTAACAGTCTCACAATTCTCACAGGCCACTAGGACAAAAGACTTCGGAGCTGGGCACTGGCTGCATCAAGAGGAAGATGGAGTTTCTACAACATGATATGGGAAAGAACCAAGATTCCGCTATCCCAGGTTCTCATGTCTTCACTCATTCAGAGAAAGCCTCTTCCATCACACCGAGGTTTCTTTTTGTTGTTGCTGTTTTTCGAGACAGGGTTTCTCTATGTAGCCCTTGGTTGTCCTGGAACTCAGAGAGATCCGCCTGCCTCTGCCTCCCAAGTGCCAGGACGAAAGGCGTGTGCCACCTCCGCTGGTAGAACTAGGATTCTTCCCCCCTCCCTTTGGTTTTCCGAGACAGGGTTTCTCTGTGTAACAAAGCTCTGGCTGTCCTGGACTCACTTTGTAGACCAGGCTGGCCTCGAACTCACAGAGATTCGAGTGCTGGGATTAAAGGCGTGTGCCACCACGCCCGGCGATTTAGGATTCTTAATATAGTTGCCTTCTCCATCAGACTCTAAAGCCACAACAAAGCTTTCTCCTTCCTCAGAGGTCGTTACCGGCCTCCTCCTTCAGACCCAGGAGTCCAGGTTTAGCTCTATTCCATTAGGTCCAAGCATCTTCCCCAGCCCTCCTCCTCCTCAGGCCTCTTCCAGTCATCCTACCCCAGACCCAGGGATTCAGGCTCCAGTCCTCCTCCCTCAGAACTCGGTATCCTCTTCTCCAACACTTGCCTTTGACTCATGAGTCCTCCCAAGCCCTCCTCCTCGAGAACCAGGCGACTTCCTCGCCATCTTCCCTCAGATTCACGCATCCTCCTCTGCGCTCCTCCCTTAGACACATGCATCCTCCTCAGTATCTCTTGTTCAGACCCAGGTGTCTTCCTCAGCATCCTCCTTCAGACTCAGGGATCCTCGTCAGCCCTCCTCCCTCAAAGCTAAAGCTACGTATCTTCCTTATCACTCTTCCTTCCGACCCAAGAATCCTATCCAGTCTCCTCCTTCAGGCTTCGTAAGGAGGGTTATTCTCAGTCCTCCACATGCACCCAACACTTACCACGGTTGCCATGATGCACACCAACCGCCAATGCCTCAGCGGAAACGGAAATCGGCTGGGAGCGCGGCCTTTGTCCTTATCTAGGCTCCCCGGTCATCCAGTCATCTCTATGGTTCATAAAACAGGTAAAACTCTCCCGGGGGCGCGCACTAGGCGGCGCCCACCCTGAGAGGCTAAACTGGAAGGCGGGTGTCTGAATCCCGGGCGGGCTCCTGACGTCTCCTGCTCCTCCTCCTTGTACCCAGCCCTCCCCCCGCGCCCCCGCAACCGCTAAGTCCGATTGCAA
The DNA here is from genome assembly GCA_907164525.1 of Lophiomys imhausi. NCBI lineage: Eukaryota > Metazoa > Chordata > Mammalia > Rodentia > Muridae > Lophiomys > Lophiomys imhausi. Next base: position 2,511,579 of record CAJQZJ010034110.1, read on the forward strand.
AATTCTGAACACTTTTTGTAGCAACCACACGTCCGCCACGATCCCTTGCCTCTCCATCCACCCTTCCTCACCAAATTGTGGCCTCCAGCTGCGATTGACCGCTCAATCCACCAATTACGTCCATGCTGAGCAGCAACAAGCCCCGCCCCCAGTAGCTCCCCGGGAGGCTCCGGCCAAAGAAACTGGATCCCGTCCGCCAATAAGAAGACTCAGCAGTCCCTGCCCCAAAGACCCGAACCAATGGTGCCCGACCAGCAGGGCGGGCAGTGCCTCCTGGCGGTCGCAAGGCCTCGCTGCAGCTGCCCGCCCGACTCAGTGTCGCTGCGCAGCCTACCTGAATCGGAGCGGTACGGAGCGGGGGTGCGGTCGTGCAATAGGAAGCGGAGTGCCTTGCAAGCTTCCCGTGGGACACCGGCTAATCCAACCGGTCACCAAGCCCGGTGCATTCCCAGCGACCTCTCCGGTTTACATTCTTGGTGCTCGAAGTCCCCTGCCCGTAGCAGCCATGCCTCTCAGCCGCAGTCTCTCCATGTCCTCGCTTCCAGGATTGGAAGACTGGGAGGATGAGTTCGACCCGGAGAACTCTGTGCTTTTCGAAGTAGCCTGGGAGGTGGCCAACAAGGGTGAGAACGCCAGCGTCGGTCCCTTGACCGAGGAGGGTAGTCGAGGATGGGGGCCCGAAACTCCGATTCAGACGGGGACAGAGCTACGTGGAGGAGGACTCTTGGGTCCTGGGAAAAGCGCCTGTGACTTCTATGTCCTTGTGGAGGGGCTGGAATAGGCGTCCTAGGCCTTGCGGGGAAGGGACAAGAGACTGCTCTTAAGATGGAAGGTTTCAGGTCTTGCGATCTAGGGAAGAGGGCACGAAGAGAAAGATCTCTAGGTCTTGGAGGGAGGTTTTCGAGGGCCAGGAGACCTGGGATCTAAAAGGGGAAGGAGCTGATATATCTAACCCTGGGGAGCACTGGAGATCTAGAAGATGGGACTGTGGACAAGAAAGAGTGCTCCTAAAAGTTGAGATTCACAGATTTTCAGGGAGTAGAGCCGGCTTGACCACTGTAGTGTAGAGATGAGAGAGGCCTGGAGACTCAGATTCTTAGATCCAAGGTGGGAAAGAGTTGAGATCGTGCATGCCGAGTGTGAAGGGGTCCAGGGCCTGAGCCATGGCCTCCTAACTGGAGAGGTGCCTCCCGTCACACTGGAATGGGAATGCTGGAAGTCATAAGTTGGTCAGGGGCTGGGCCCTAGCATGGGAGGAACCCACAGCCCATAGTTCGGGTGTCTAGGACCACCAGCTTCTTACTCATGAGGAGGCTCGGCTGGAATCCCCAGGAACTGGGCTGTGTGGATCTTGAAGGAGAAAGAGACTGGGTCCCACAGCATGATGGGAGTTGGCAGGCTCAGGCCTGTGTACTGCCAGGGTGCTAGTTCCATTGAAGAAACTGAGGACCCAGATTCCTAAATCTGAGGTGGGGTGACAGGAGGGGCAGGGCCCAGCATGCTTGTGCCCCAGCCCAGGGTGAGCACAGTCAGGGCTCCTGAAGGTGAGGAATGTTAATTCCAGCTTCCCTTAGGTGACTGTGGGAAGCCCGCCGAATGGGGCCATGTACCATTCTCCCCAGTGCATCTGAACGTTGGGAGCTTTAGAACCTGGGTCCGTAATCCCTGCACTCCCAGCTCCTAACTCTCTCAGACTAGGAGCCCTTCCTGTCCCAGGACCAGGAATCTACTGGGAGCCTGCCCCTTCCTCAGCATCCGGGTCTCAATCCCTTTCTCCCTAGATCCAAGAGGGCTGTCCCTCAGCTTTCCTTTTCCATGACCCAAGCCTCCAGCCCAACCTTCTCTGATTCCCAAGTAGTATGGGCTCCAAGCCAATCTCCTGCTCCAGCACTACACACACACACATCCCATCACCCCCCAGGTCTCAAAGCCATGGACCAATCGTGGGGTTGTCTGTCCTTTTGCACTCTGGCCCACAGTGGGTGGCATCTACACTGTGCTGCAGACGAAGGCGAAGGTGACAGGGGATGAATGGGGTGACAACTACTATCTGGTGGGACCGTACACGGAGCAGGGTGTGAGGACGCAGGTAGAGCTGCTGGAGCCCCCAACTCCTGAACTGAAGAGGACTCTGGACTCCATGAACAGCAAGGGCTGTAAGGTGGGACACAGCCCTACCCAGGGGGTGGGAACATGACCTGCCAGCAGGGGCCTAGCAACGGGTGAAGAAAGGGTAGAATGGAAGCAAGAGGCATGGATACCTATGGGTAGCACTTTCCCAGTGGGCCTAGGGAAGAAAGTGATAGACAGGTATTGGATCTGGTGAAGCAGGCCAGTGGGTACCAGATGTCTGAAAGACCAGATGGATGGAGGTGGATCTAAGCTGAAATCCTCAGACTCAGAGGGTAGAAACAAGCCTGAGCTAGACAGAAAGACAGAGTACTTGGGAAACTTAGGCAGGAGGATTTGTGTGTTCAGAGCCAGTCTGAACCGTAACAAGACACTTTCTCTAAACAAACAAACAAACAAATAAATAAATAAATAAATAAATAGTAATAATAATAACTACCAGACAGGTAAAAAGATGGACTGTATGTAGATGGAGAGAGGAGAGACAGGGAAACAGAGCTTGAGGTGAGCAGATCCAGGGAGGAAAGGGTGTGGCTCAGTGGTAGATCCCTAAAATCCCCCAATAAGGGACTAGGGGTGTGGCTCAGTGGTGGAGCCCCTGCTTAGAATCTCCCAATGAGGGACTAGGGGTGTGGCCTGGTAGTAGAGCCCTTGCTTAGAATCCCCCAGTTAGGAGCTGGGATTGAGGCTCAGTGGTTGAGAGAGCCACAGTCAAGAATGGTTCCATCCTAAGAACCACTAAGAGAAGCCGAGAGCTCCCAGCACTCAGGGAGGTAGAGGCAGGCAGATCTCTGTGAGTTTGAAGCCAGCCTGGTCTACAGAATGAGTTCCAGGACGGCCAAGGCTACACAGAGAAATCCTGTCTCTGGGGGAAACACACACACACACACACACACACACACAAAGAAAACAAAAAGAGAGGGAAGGGGAGAAGGAGGAAGCCTAAAAGAGATGTGTGTGGACGGGAAGATTTATTCACAACCTGTGCTTGGGATGGGCTCCAGCATCCAGTCAGGCCAGACCATGTCCCTACAGGACCCCAGAGTGGCCACGTCCCTCCCGCAGGGCAGCTGTTCCTAATAATAGACCCCTCCCAGCAAAAGGGCAGACAACAGCTGGGAGGGGGAGGGGTACCCCAGTGAGGCTCTGGCAGGACGAAGCATGTCCATCACTGAGATCAGTGGCCGAGAGCCATACCTGTGGTTTCAGGAGGAAAACGGCTAATGAGGACCGAAATAGAACTTGGAGTTTTAGGAACATGTCGATGGGCAAGGAAGTGGAGTCCCGGTTGTTAGACATGTGACTACAGATTACAAAACAGGCCAATGGGTAGAGGACAGAATAGCGGGTGACCATTACACAGAGGCACAAATGAAGCAGTGGGTGAGGGAAATCAAGCTGAACTCAGTGCCCAGGCTGGGGAAATCAGGCAGAGTGGGAGCCAGCTGCACTAGGTGTTCTGAGCATCCCTTTGCCTCTCATTCAGGTGTATTTTGGTCGTTGGCTGATCGAGGGGGGACCCCTAGTGGTGCTCCTGGATGTGGGGGCCTCAGCCTGGGCCCTGGAGCGCTGGAAGGGTGAGCTTTGGGACACCTGCAACATCGGGGTACCCTGGTACGACCGTGAGGCCAATGATGCCGTCCTGTTTGGCTTCCTCACCACCTGGTTCCTGGGTGAGGTAGGCCCTACTGCAGACCCTACGGCACCTTTTCTACCCAGACTCGAAACTATAATCATCACTCCTTGGGCCAGAGGGTGGGCTTCCCCTGGGCTTTCTGGGAGTTGTCGCCTGCTCTTTAATCCTAGGACCAACTCTGATTTGGGAGGACATGAACCCCCAGGAGCCTAGCTTTTCTCAGAGACCAGAACTGCCAACCTCAACTTCAATTTTACTCTAAACTTCCAAGTGTAAACACACAGAAGCATGGCTTCCAGGGAGTCCTGTCAGTAGAGGCCCGGCTCCCAGGAATTCTGGGAGTGGCCCTCTAGTTTGATATCCATTACATCTAAACACTTGGAGGGGACTTTTGATACTTACCGATCTTGGTTGGTTTCAGATCCAGGAATCCAGGCCTTCCCCACCCCATATTCATTCTAGGATTTTAAAAAGTTCTAGGAAACTTAATTGGAATGCCCTAGGACAAACAGGAACTACTTGCTTCAAGGAATTCTGGGAATTGTGGTCCTGATTTTTGCCCATAAAAAGTCTACCATGGTTAGATAGTAGAATGTTAAAGTCAGGTGCCATATACGTATGGACTGGACATTGGGAATGTATGCTAAGCCATATAACTCTCAAAAAAAAAAAAGTCTACCATTGATTGAAATGGCTGAAATGTCTCAGCCGGGCATGGTGGCTTTAATCCCAGCTCTTGGGAGGCAGAGGCAGGTGGATCTCTGTGAGTTCAAGGCCAGCCTGGTCTACAGAGTGAGTCCAGGACAGTCAGGAAAACACAGAGAAACCCTGCCTTGAAAAAAAAAAATGAACAAACAAAGAAAGAAAATAAAAGGAATAAAGAAATATCGAGTCTCCTGGATTTGTGACCAGGACTTAGGGGCATCAATATGTTGGTCCTTCCAGTTCAATCGTGCCATGATTCAGACATTGTCAAAAAACAAACAGAAACACAAATTCCCATCAACCTCTGGGGATGAAGTCAGCTGATGGGCCTAACTTAGGGTTTCCTTCCTTGCCTCCCTTGTCTGTGGGAATGCTGCCTGCTCTGTAGGTAATGGCAGTGGCTTCCTCGCCCATGCTGGGGATCGCTAGTTCCTTTTGTGACATGTGGAAACACAACGACCCTGTCCCTGTTGCCCCATAGTTCCTGGCCCAGAGTGAAGAGAAGCCATATGTGGTTGCCCACTTCCATGAATGGTTGGCAGGCGTTGGTCTATGTCTGTGCCGGGCCCGGCGCTTGCCAGTGGCAACAATCTTCACCACTCATGCCACACTGCTGGGGCGCTACCTCTGTGCTGGTGCGGTGGACTTCTACAACAACCTGGAGAACGTGAGCTGGGAGCGCGGGGGACACAAGTATTGCAGGACAGCCCAAAGATCTGGCAGGGAATCATGCTTCTAGGAGTCCAACTCGCCCACCATCAGACACGGGGACAGACCCTGGCCCTCGTCCCTCAGACCCAAGTGTCCTCCTTGGTCCTCCTCAAACCCAAGAGAACAAGCCCAGACCCTTCTCTCAGAGTGCAGCTCCCAAGTCCAACCTCCCTCAAGACCCTGCTCCTGCTTAGCCTCACTCCGCCCCTTCCTGCGCAGTTCAACGTGGACAAGGAAGCAGGTGACCGGCAGATCTATCACCGCTACTGCATGGAGCGCGCGGCCGCACACTGTGCCCATGTCTTCACCACTGTGTCCCAGATCACCGCCATTGAGGCTCAGCACCTCCTCAAGAGGAAACCAGGTAGGGTCTGAGCTGTGGTCCCTACATATGGATCAGGTAAGAGACTATGCCAAGGCCAATACCAAGTCTATTTTACCACAGAGACTAGAGCAGCAGCAACTCCCAGAAGTCCTGGGTTGAGATGGCAACTTGAAAATGGAGTTGCCACTCCCTATCCTGAAAGAAAATCGGAGCTATTTTCTTTTCTTTTCTGTTTTTTTCAAAGATTTATTTATTTATGTATTTCATGTATGTGAGTGCTCTGACTTCATGAACACCAGAAGAGGGCATCAGACCCTGTTACAAATGATTGTCAGCCAGGATGTGAGTGCTGGGAATTGAACTCAGGACCTCTGGAAGAGCAGCCAGTGCTCTTAACCACTGAGCCATCTCTCTAGCCTCTTACAGTTTTTTTGGTTTTTCGAGACAGGGTTTCTCTGTGTAACAGCCCTGGCTGTCCTGGACTTGCTTTGTAGACCAGGCTGGCCTCGAACTCACAGAGATCCTCCTGCCTCTGCCTCCCAAGTGCTGGGATTAAAGGCGTGCGCCACCACGCCCGGCTTTACAGTTTTTTTTTATTCTAATTTTACAGTGGCTAATATATATGCTGATCTTCTGAAAGAAATGCAAATATAGAGGGCCTTATTTATTATTAATTTTTTGTTTTTGTTTTTTTTGAGACAAGGTTTCTCTGTGTACCAAGCGCAGGCTGTCCTGGACTTGCTTTGTAGACCAGGCTGGCCTCAAATTTACAGAGATCCGCCTGCCTCTGCCTCCCGAGTGCTAGGATTAAAGGCTTGCACCACCACACCTGGAAGCTTTATTTTTTTAGTAAGGTAAACTTGGAATTAGGTTTGTTCATCCTGCCCCATATGCTCCTAAAACTTCGCCCTAGGTCCTGATTAGGGTTGTAATTTTTTGTTGATTTGTTGTAATTGTGTGTGTGTGTGTGTGTGTGTGTGTGTGTATGTGTGTGTGTGTGTGCCCACCAGTATATATTTCCATTCATGCATATGTGGAGACCAAAAGAGATTGTCAGCTGTTCTCTCTGTGACTGACTATCTGCCTTTTTTATTTATGTTATTTTTATTTATGTATATGTGTGTGTCCTTGTGAGTACGTTCATGCTCACTTGAGTGTATGTGTTTCTGTGTATGTTCACAGAGGGCTGAGGAGGACTTGGATCCTGGCCTTGAGCCGGAGTTCCAAGCACTGTTAACTACCTAAAGTGGGTGCTGTGAGAGCAGTAAATTCACCTGACCGTTGAACCGTTTCTCCAGCCACAGCTCCTTCTTTGCTGAGGCAGGCAGGGTCTCTCGCTGAACCTGAAGCTCACGTTTTTGCTTAGGCTGTTCAAGCTCCCAGGATCTCCCTCCCTTCCCCCAACCCCAGTACAGGGGTCACAGGCACATTTAACCATGCCCAGCTTTTATAAGGTTGTGAGTTGGATCTTGGGTCTGTTTACAAAATTCTAAGTTAATATTTTCCTAAGGATAACTCTCAGTGAGTACCTGGGCGCCTACAGATGGGTGCTACATGGGGGCCTGATGTGCCCAGGAACTGTGGGAGGTGCGGTTTTTTCATCTGTCCTTCTCCTGCACCAAAACAGGAATGGAAATACCATCGCTGCTCTGCTTCTCCCAGGACGTATGCTCTCTTTGTCTTTTATTTCCTGTTGTGAGCCAAGGTCCCACTGTGCGGCTCTGGAGTAGCCTGGAGCCCAGGGTTCAGTTACTGCAATGCTTTTATTATTACTCTGTCGCACTTGGCTCACGATCTACTGTCTACTTTCGTGCCTCCTTTAAGGACTCGTCCATTTTCTCCCCTCATGTAATTTAAAAAACTTTATTTATTTATTTGTTTGTTTGTTTATTTATTTATTTATTTGTGTGTGTGTGCGCACAGGCATCTGTGCCCCTGAATGTAAGAACAGTGGTTGGTTTTCTGGAGAACCCAGGTTCAATTCCCAGAATTGTGGCTTGCAACCATCTGTAATTCCACTTCCAGGAGATCTGACACCCTCCTCTGGCCTCCACAGGCAACAGGCACACACACGGTGTGCACACATACATCCAGGCAAAACACCTATACACATAAGTTACAAGAATAAATCTAAAGCCGGGCAGTGGTGGCACACGCCTTTAATCCCAGCACTTGGGAGGCAGAGGCAGGCGGATCTTTGTGAGTTCGAGGCCAGCCTGGTCTACAAAGCGAGTCCAGGACAGCCAGAGATATTCAGAGAAACCCTGTCTCGAAAAACCAAAATAAATAAATAAATAAATAGATAAATAAATAAATAAATAAATAAATAAATAAATAAATCTAAAACAGAAACATTAAGAAGGGCCAAGTATAGCCGGGCAGTGGTGGCGCACGCCTTTAATCCCAGCACTTGGGAGGCAGAGGCAGGCGGATCTTTGCGAGTTCGAGGCCAGCCTGGTCTACAAAGTGAGTCCAGGACAGCCAGGGCTACACAGAGAAACCCTGTCTCGAAAAACCAAAAAAAAAAAAAAAAAAAAAAAAAAGAAGAAGGGCCAAGTAGCAGAGTTGAATCGGTCACCATGGAGCTGAGTTCACACAAGGCCATCCATACGGAGGAGTTATGACAGGAAAGTCACCTCACCTTCCCTTAGTCACCATGGCCGTGGTCAGAATGAAGAAACAAAACATGGGACCTTCTCCCCAACCCTAGATATTGTGACTCCCAACGGACTGAATGTGAAGAAGTTCTCTGCCATGCACGAGTTCCAGAACCTTCATGCGCAGAGCAAAGCGCGGATCCAGGAGTTTGTGCGCGGCCATTTTTATGGGTATGTGGGCTAGATGTCTAAGAGAGGAGGGCGGGGATGGAGAAGCCCCTGGGTCTGAGGAGGGGGTCTGTGCTCAGGACCCCTATCTCTGAGGAAAGAAGACTCCCAAATTTCAGGAAAGAGGTTGGGGGCTTTGGATTCCTTGGTCCTTCAGTCCTGGGACAGTCTCTGTTATTTTTTTGATATCTAGAGCTATGGGATGAGTATTAAAGTAAGTATACCCATCTAAGGAGAAACCCTACTACTTGCACGTATCCCTCCGAAACCTGGGTATTGTAAAGTTTCAGTGGCTTTTGGGGTTTGTAGGCTTCAGAGCACGCTTAGGAGCTGGGGCCTCACTCTCGCCTGTGGCCTCTTTAGGCACCTGGACTTCAACTTAGACAAGACCCTGTATTTCTTCATTGCTGGCCGCTATGAGTTCTCCAACAAGGGAGCTGATGTGTTCTTGGAGGCCTTGGCCCGGCTCAACTATCTGCTCAGAGTAAGGCCTGTTCCGTCGAACAGAGTGAGGGGGAGCAAATGTATGCATAGCTGGGGAGAACAGAGACCTGAGAGGTGATTATAGAAATCCTCGGGGGCTGGAGAGATGGCTCAGAGGTTAAGAGCACTGGCTGTTCTTCCAAAGGCCCTGAGTTCAATTCTCAGCAACCAAATGGTGGCTCACAACCATCTATAATGTGATCTGGTGCCCTCTTCTGGAGTATAGGCACACATGCAGGCAGAATACTGTATACATAATAAGTAAATCTTTAAAAGAAAAGAAAAGAAAAAGAAACCCTTGGGTAGGAATGGAGCATAGAATCCTAGAAAGGTTAGAAATGAGATCTGGTGACACATGTCTATTATCCCAGTGCCTAGGAGGCTGACTCAGAAGGATCAAAAAAAATCAGGGTCAGCTTTTGTCCATAGAATGAGTTTAAGATCAGCCTGGGCAAATTTGAGACTCTGTGTCAAAATAAAAACAGGTCTGGAACATGGCTTAGTGGTAGATCCCCTGCCTAGAGTCGCCCAGTTAAAGGGTAGGGGTGTGACTCAGTGGTAGAGCCCATGCCTAGAATCACCCAGTGAGGGGGTGAGGACATGGTTCATTGGTAGGGCACCTACCTATGCAAGAGACTTTGATTTTAATCTCCTATATTGTTATAAAAAAAAAAAAGAAAAGAAAGCTAGAAGTCTCATAATTCTTAGTAGCAGTGGCGTGGCTGAGTCCAGCATCCTGACATCCCTCTACTCCCCGTCCCAGGTGAATGGCAGTCAGCAAACCGTTGTTGCGTTCTTCATCATGCCGGCTCGGACCAACAACTTCAACGTGGAAACCCTGAAGGGCCAAGCTGTGCGCAAACAGCTATGGTCAGCAGTCCTTGGCCAGGACCCTGTGGGCCCCGTATCTGCTGTGTCCACGGGCATATCTCTCTGTGGCTATCTCTGACATGATCAGAGTTCCTAGTGAACTCACCCCTAAAAGCATGTGACCCTGGCTAGACAAGTGTGAGCATGTGGTCAGGGCGGATGTCACACAGTAAGGTTTCTGACCTGCCACCAGCTGTGGCCTTCCTTGTTATGAGCCACTGCATCCTCTCTGAGCCTACCTCCTGCCCTCTGAAACCCGCCCATTTATATTGTCCACCAGTCTCTGAATATCTGCCACAAAGTGCCACAAAGCAGGCATTGTTTTAAACTGTGGGCAGAGCAGATACGTGTTTAAGAAGTGAGGAGGAGCTGGGAACAACGCAGCTCAGCTGGTAGCGTGCCTGTTCAGCACTGCACAAACAATGTGGTGGTCCATTTTTCTAATCCCAGCCCTTGGGAGGTGGACACAGGAGGGTCTGAAGTTCAAGGTCGTACTAGGCAGCTTCCCGATGTCAGGCTCACAGGGCATGGAGGTGGGCTGCGTAGAGGGAGAGAGAGGAAAGGGAGGAGAGGATCAGCATGTCCCAGGGAGGACATGAGCCACAGCCCTGGGAGAATTGTCGGTCATGAGACAGTGGGGTGATAGTCTTTCCGAACTTGTGTGCCAAGATGTTCCTCTCTCAGAATATTGTTCCTCTTGTTTATAGAACAGGGCCTTAGCATCACTCTTGTCCAAAACTCATCCTAATCCTAATAATAGCTGACATTTCTGGAAGGCTCTCAGTGAGCTGGACTTTCTCCTGACCTCTGAGACTCCTGCAAACTCCTGAGGATGGTTCTATTTTTACACTCATCTCATAGATCAGTCACTGAAGTCGGGGAGGAAAGGCCACCTGTCCCCAGCCACACATCTCAGGAAACTCAAGCACCCTCCCAGTGTGAAGTCCCCCCAGGGCAAGACTTCTCAGCCCAGGCCTCAGTCTCTCTGTTGCCCCCAAGGCCTGACAGTAAATAGTAGTTGGTGTGTACGTGATATTTTTCCTCTCTCCCTTCCAGGGACACAGCCAATACAGTTAAGGAGAAGTTTGGGAGGAAGCTTTACGAATCCTTGCTAGTGTGAGTGTCCAGCCCTGGCTCTGTTCCCATTATTGGTGACCTGACCTGTCTGGTCACTTCATTCCCAAATGTCTACCCCTCCCCTTGCAGGGGGAGCCTCCCCGACATGAACAAGATGCTGGATAAGGAGGACTTCACTATGATGAAGAGAGCCATCTTTGCCACTCAGGTATAGTCTTCACCCCTGAGCAGGGTGCTGGCCATACCCAGCATTTGCTGAGGCCTCTTGCCCCAAAGGTTTCTGGGAGTTCTGTTCTCTTTGGTGGCCCTTTATAAAGGGTCCAATCCTGAGATCCACAGAAATGTCAGTGTAAAAACACAACTTCCACATCAAAGAGGGTAAGAAAGTTTATTCTGAAGCCAAATGTGACCATAGACCGGGAACACACAGATTCAGGTTGTTCCATGTTCCGACATAGTAAAAATTTTGTGACTTTTTATGATAACAGAACAAAGAAAGTAATGAATTAAGGCATTTTTAAAATAATTGGTGGATGGGGGCTGGAGAGATGACTCAGTGGTTAAGAGCACTGGCTGCTCTTCCAAAGGACCCGGGTTCAAATCGCAGCACCCACATGGCAGTTCATAGTTGTCTGTAATTGCCGGTCGTGATGGTGCATCCCTTGCCTTTGGTGCACGCATTTAGTCCCAGTGTTCAGGAGGCAAAGGCAGGCGGACCTCTTGGAGTTCAACGCTATCCTGGACTCACTTTGTAGACCAGTGAGGGATACACAGAAAAATCCTGTCTAAAAAAAAAAAAAAAAAAAAAAAGCAAAAAAAAACCGTTGGGGGAGACATCAGGTTCAGAAGAGATACAGCAAGGGGGAAAAAATCTCAGCTATAGGTATAAAATACTGCTGATGACATTTCTAGTCTTGTGAAAACCGGGGTTTCCTTAAGTTAATGCATCCTAAAAGGTTTTAAGTCACGGCTCTTTAGATCAGGGACAGGTGCCAAGGAGTGGCTATTTAGGAGGCTGAAATAGGCCAAAATAAATTTCTGTTGTTGTTGGTTTTGTTTTGGACCACAGTTTCTCGGCTTATCCTTAAGGTGTCCTTGAACTCTCTCTGTAGACCAGGCTGGCCTGGAACTCAGTGATCTGCCTGTTTCTGCCTTTGGTGCGCTGGGATTATAACTGCGCCACCACACTCGGGTTTATTTGTATACGATAAAGTCTAATTAGATTCTATACCCGCCACACTTCAACATCTCCACAATCAGTCGGCCTTGCAGAAGGTTGTTCACTGTTTAGGTACATTTCTTTCCAGGAACTTTAGTTCATCCGAGGGTCAGAGGCACTGAGGTGACAACTTCCGTTTCTGCAACACTTTGGGCTGTTTGTTTTCAGCAACATCCTCTCACATGGGATACTGGGAGTTGTGGTTTCTTGCGTTAGTGAGAAAAGATTCAGGACGTTGAGAGTCAAGATCACTGCAAAAATCTCCCTGATCATTGCCACGTACTGGTTTCTCTGCTGCCGCTGGGGGCTGCTAAGAATGGTAGCTTTAGGAGCCTTTAGGGGATGAGAACCAGGGAAGCCAGTATACACCTAGTGTTTACTGGAGAACACGAAATATCAAAGGCCAACATTTCTTGTCCCGCGGCTGTGTCGTTTTGCTTTTCTTTGTTTGTTTGTTTGGTTTGGCTTGGTTTGGTTTGGTTTTTGAGGCTGAGTTTCTGTGTAGTCTTGCTTGCCTATAACTCGCTTTATAGACCAGGCTGGTCTCGAACTCAGGATCCACCGAGTTCTGACTTCTGAGTGCTAGGATTAAAGGTGTGCACTACCAAGCCCGACTTTGTGCCTGTGTCTAATTTCCCACAGGACCCTCTGATCCTGAGGTTGGAATTAAATGGATGGATGGGAAATATTTACGATGTAGCTCACAAAATAAGAACTACAGCTCCCATCAGTCCCAGGGACATTTTGCGCTGTATTGACTGACATCCTTTGCCCCTGAAGCTTTTGGGAGTTAGAGTTCTTTCATTTACTGTGGATCAAGGGTCTTTTGTGCTTATGGTTGGCATTGATGAGGCTGGGTTTTGGAATCTAGACAGCTAACATGCACTAATTAGATAGAATATACTGTTGGACAAAATACTTCTGAAGTGAGGCATCTGTTTTCACTCATGAAGAATCCTAACATGGCACTGCTGGCAGATGTAGTTTTTGACCCTCATACACTGCTGATGAGTAGGCCCTTTAATGAAATGATGAAACAATAAAGAACTCTTCATGATAGAAAGTACTGGAATTTCCTATCAACCTATCTTTGCGTTGCAGCTGAGACTCCTGAAATTGTGCTTCCCTTCCCTAGGTGGTGGTGAAGTATGAATTTTCATTAAAAAAAAAAAAAAACTTACAACTCCCAGCTGCCCTTGCAGCTTGCTGTCAAATGGCTGCGGGCATTTAAAATTCCTTGTGGCTTTTTTTCCCCCTGAAGAGGGTCAATATTCTGCTGCTCTTCTGGCTTATGTTACATGGTAACATCAGCCAAAATGGCAGTGAGGTCATATGGTTACTTCCATCTTGGTGAGGTTCTTTGAGTTTTCTTTTTTTAGTGACAGACAAGAGTATATAACTAATTAGACACTTCCTCAAAATCTGTGGAATGCCTTAACGGCGCTGCGCTCCAGTCTTGAGTGTGTTGACTCTGTTGGTGGCTTCTTCAGATCCCTGACAGCATCATGGCCCATGAGCAAATTGCAAATCGCCTGTCCCTCCCTTGATTCCCCCCCACCTCACTTGTGATTTCTACAGCGGCAGTCCTTCCCCCCCCGTGTGCACCCACAACATGCTAGATGACTCCTCAGACCCCATTCTGACCACCATCCGACGAATTGGCCTTTTCAACAGTAGTGCGGACCGTGTGAAGGTGAGGGCTGGCCTGTGGCTGGTTGGGTGTGGCAGGGGAAAGGGTTGTTCCTTGGACATCACACTTATCTCCCTAGTTTGTTGACTTATCTATTTAAAAGAACCCTGGCTTTCGAGGCCAACTGTGTAAGTCTTTGGCTTGTTGATTTGCTATGTGTGTTTAGAGTAATATATCCTCTCTGGGCTACTCTGGGTGGCTAGGAAGTAGCTAATCCCTTCTCTTCTATTGACAGGTGATTTTTCACCCAGAGTTCCTCTCTTCTACAAGCCCTCTACTCCCAGTGGACTATGAAGAATTTGTCCGTGGCTGTCACCTTGGAGTCTTCCCCTCTTACTATGAGCCCTGGGGCTACACACCAGGTAAGTGCAGGAGGTGAGGGGTGGCAGAATTTTGGGGTCACCTTCAATTCTGACATTAGCCTGCAGCATAGGTCCTCAGCTTACGGATGATTGTCCTGGCCCATCCTGTTCTAGTGTGTATTTTTGAGACACAGAAGTTTACAGGACTCAGGACTAGAAGAGTGGTGTTCATTTCCAGTGGTTGTCCCTGATGACGTCATCTCCAGCTTGCTGATGTTTGATCACCAAAATACATAAGCTGCCGATGAGCAAAACTGTCTGCAGTGTCTCTCAGACTTTCTGTGTGGCCGAGAGAGACCTGTTTGTATAGTGCTGGCTGTCAAAACTGGGGCTTTGTGTACACCAGGCAAGCCCTTTCCCAGCTGAACTTCCTCTCCTGGTCCCCAGTGACTTTCAACTTCCTTTTCCTCTCTTCACCTCTCTTCAGCCCTGAACTCTGAGATGGAACTGCTTGTGTATAGTTCTCCCTCACCGAGGGGAGACTTTGGGGTTTTCTTGTTTACTTTTAGTTTTTAGGCCTTTTTGTTTTGTGAAACCCAAGCTGGCCTCATGCTCACGTGTATCTGAGGATGACTTCTAACTCTTGACCTTCTTACCTCTACCTTGTGAGTGCTTGTATTTTAGGCATGTTCATCAAATGTGACGCGCACACACAGTGCATTTATTGGGCTTCCTTACAGAGTTTGGATGAGGGGTTAATCTGGGAGATGTAGAAAGGAATGGCTAGAATCTCTAGAGAGGGTCTAATGTCCACCCTCCCTTCTGCGAGGGAACATCAACAGGTCCTGGTCTTGAGAGTCACTTGGAAATCATATCGTTAAGTTACAGTTAAGATAATAGTGGGGCCAGGTAGTGTTGGCACACACCTTTAATCTCAGCACTCAGGAGGCAGAGGCTGGCGGGTGTTGCTAGTTGTTGGTTTCAGGTGCCAAAGTACAGAGAGAAGCTTATAAGATGCTAAGCCTTCAATATCCAAAGGAACAGAGGGGTTCAGCCTCCGTGGAAAAGACTGACACCCAGCTAGCTCACTCCATTTTCTTTATTCAAACATCATACAAGGTTAACTGGGGCTGGGAAAGATTCTAAGTACCAAAGTTATCTTGCCCTTGCTTCCCATGAGAGCAGATAACCTACACAAATCTCAGTCCCTTTTGACCATGGCTGGCCAGAATCAAAAGTAAGAACTCCAGGTTTACCAGGAGTATCTTAGGGCCAACGTTGGTGCAGCTGTGAACTCTCATGTAGCACCAAGTGAAGATTCTATAAAGAGACATTTCTTCAAGGTTCAAACAGTCTCAAAACAATTTCTCAGCCTCTAGTGTAGCTTCAAAGTCTCACATAGCAAAGGCCTTGTTGAGACATTTCACCCAAAGACAGACACAAAGGCTAAAGCCTTTCATTTCGCCACATCTCTGAGTTTGAGACCAGTCTGGTCTACAGAGAAACCCTTTCTCGAAAAACAAAACAAACAAACAAACAAACAAAGATGGTTGTTATACTTGGAAAACAGTGTTCTGCCATGGGGTCTTGGGTCCCCAGGCTTGAACTCATGGCAGCCTTTGCCTTTGCTCCCTGAACCTGACTGGGATCACAAGACTACCATTATATCTCACTCTGAGATCTTTTCTTACCTCTAGTGGAAACAGACTGTGAGTGAGCTGAGTGTGGAAACACACTGGGGAAGCTGAGGCAGGAGAGTCATCATTTCACAGCCCGGGCTACATAGTAAGACCTTGTCTCAAAAAGACAGACTAACCAGCAGATGGCATGTACACCTCTAATGCTAACTAATGGTATGCAGAGGTGGGAGGGTTAGGAGTTCAAGGTTGTCCTTGGCTACATAGTGAGCTCAGGGCCATCCTGGGCTACATGAGATCCTATCTCAAAAAGGGGGGGGGTGGCTGGAGAGTGGAGAGGTGGCTTAGCAACTAAGAACAGTGACTGCTCTTCTGGAGGACCCAGATTCTATGGGTGTGGTGATGCACGCCTTTAATCCCAGCACTCAGGAGACAGAAGCAGGTGGATTTCTGTGAGTTCAAGGCCAGCCTGGTCTATATAGTGAGCATTAGGACAGCCAGAGCTACATAGTGAGACCTTATCTTAAGAAAGCCAAAAATAAAATAAAATAAAATACAGTATCCAAATTTTAATTCCTAGCACCCACATGGCTGATAACGATAGTCTGTAACTTTAGTTCCAGGGGGCCCACCACTTTCTTCTGGCCTCCACAGCCAGAAGAACACAGTGAATACATATAGTGCAGAGACACCCATGCACATAAAAATTTAAAATAAATTACTCTTAAAACAATAATACAAGCCGGGCGGTGGTGGCGCACGCCTTTAATCCCAGCACTTGGGAGGCAGAGGCAGGCGGATCTTTGTGAGTTCGAGGCCAGCCTGGTCTACAAAGCGAGTCCAGGACAGCCAGAGATATTCAGAGAAACCCTCTCTCGAAAAACAAAAAAAAAAAAAAAAAAAAAAAAAAAAACAATAACTACAGCCAGGCTTGGTACTGCATGCTTTTAATCTCAACATTTAGGTGGCAGAGGCAAGTGAATCTCTGTGAGTTCAAGACAGCAAGGGCTTGTTACCTCCTCTTCCAGAGGACCAAGGTTCAATTCCCAGTACCCATATGGCAGCTCATGACTGTCTGTAACTCCTGTTCCAGGGCATCCTACACCTCACACATACAGGCATTACATCAGTGTACACAAAAAATAAAAATCGAAAAAACAAAAATAAATAAAAAGGAAAAACAACAACAAAAGAAAACCTAGTCTACAACTCAAGTTCCAGGACAGCCAGTACTGTTACACAGAGAAACCTTGTCTCAAAAAAAAAAAAAAACAAGCCGGGGGGTGGGGGTGGGGGTGGCGGCGGCGGCGGCGGCGGCGGCGCACGCCTTTAATCCCAGCACTTGGGAGGCAGAGGCAGGCGGATCTTTGCGAGTTCAAGGCCAGCCTGGTCTACAAAGTGAGTCCAGGACAGCCAGGACTACACAGAGAAACTCTGTCTCGAAAAACCAAAAAAACAAAAACAAAAACAAAAACCAATAACTACAAGCAACCTGACCATAATCCAAAGAGTGTACTTTGGTACACATACAAAAAAAAATGTGTCTTAATGTTGTGATGGTTAAGAAAGTTACTTATGTGAGCCCAGCCTTAGTCAGTGTACCATAAATGAGTATCCTCTTCATCACGGACTTTTTTATTTTATTTTTTGCGGGGTCACTTTTTTGAGTCTGTTAACTTGGCTTCAGACCGGGGCGGCCCTCAGCACCCTTGCAGGCAGCGAGGGCGCACTTGGCTGAGTTGCCAGCAGGGGGCGGTGTGGAAACATCTCTGGCGGGACAGGCTGCTGAGTTCGCAGTTCCCACTCTTGGCCCTACAGCGGAGTGCACTGTCATGGGGATACCCAGCATCTCCACCAACCTCTCCGGCTTTGGCTGCTTTATGGAGGAACACATCGCGGATCCCTCCGCTTACGGTCAGTGCAAAGGGAGGACAGAGCAGGGGGTCCTGGTCCACAATTCAGCCTTTTTTTTTTTTTTTTTTTTAAAGATTTATTTTATTTAATGCATATTTGTGCTCTATCTGCATGTACACCTGCATTCCAGAAGAGGGCACCAGATCACATTGTGGATGGTTGTGAGCCACCATGTGGTTGCTGGGAATTGAACTCAGGACCTTTGGAAGAGCACTAGGCAGTGCTCTTAACCGCTGAGCCATCTCTCCAGCCCCCAGCCTTTTTTTTTTTAACCAACCCTAATTCTTGCCTCTATAGGCATTTATATTCTGGATCGGAGGTTCCGCAGCCTGGATGATTCGTGCTCCCAGCTCACCTCCTTCCTCTACAGCTTCTGCCAGCAGAGCCGGCGACAGCGTATCATCCAGCGGAATCGCACAGAACGTCTGTCAGACTTGTTGGATTGGAAGTACCTAGGACGGGTAGGACCAGCTTCCTATTCTTAACCTCCTCTGGTTCTGTCGCCTTAGGAGGATGGAGATAGCCTGATGTGGTGGCACACTCCTTTAGTCCACCGCTAGGGAGGCAGAGGCAGCCTGGACTATGGAGAGAGTTCCAGAACTGCCAGGGCTACACAGAGAAACCCTGCCTCAAAACAAACAAACAAACAAAAAACCCTAAAACAAACAAAGAGGCTGGAGATAGGGCAGGATTCCCTGCTTATAATGGTTGCTGTCTCTTTTAGAAATTAATGTGCCGGGTGGTGGTGGCGCACGCCTTTAATCCCAGCACTTGGGAGGCAGAGGCAGGCGGATCACTGTGAGTTCGAGGCCAGCCTGGTCTACAAAGTGAGTCCAGGACAGCCAAGGATACACAGAGAAACCCTGTCTCGAAAAACCAAAAAAAAAAAAAAAAAAAGAAAAGAAATTAATGTCAGCTGCGCGTGGTGACACATGCCTGCCCTTGGGAGGCAGAGGCAGGTGGATCTCTGTGAGTTTAAGGCCAGCCTGATGTACAGAGTGAGTTCCAGGACAGCCAGGGCTGTTACACAGAGAAACCCAGATACCTGGGGCTCACTAGAGAGCCAGCACCCTATTTATGGCAAGCCTCCATCTCAATACACAAGATGAAGGCCCGGTGTGGGGTTGCACGCCTTTAATTCCAGCATCTCACAGGCAGAGACAGGTGGACTGCTGTGAGTTCAAAGCCAGCCTAGTGCATGTAGCAAGACCTAGTCTCACACCAAAAAGGGGGGGGGGGCTGTATTGATGGTTCAATGTGGACCACTTGCTGTGTAACTGTGAGGATCGGGGCTCAGACAGCACTCACATAATCTGGCATCCAGGAAACACTTGTGCTTCCAGCTCCAGAGACTGAACGCTCTCTTCTGGTCTCTGCACACACCATGCATACACGTGTTCATACACTCACACATACGTAAATGAATCTTAGAAAACAAAGCTCAAGCCAGGCTTGTGGCGCACGCCTTTAATCCCAGCACTCAGGAGGCAGAGGCAGGTGGATCTCTGTGAGTTCGAGGCCAGCCTGGTCCACAAAGTGGGTCCAGGACAGCCAGGGCTACACACAGAAATATGCTGTCTCGAACAACCAAAATAAATAAATAAATAAAAGCTGCTCAAGATGAATAGCGCCTGAGGACTAACACCTGCAATGTCCTCTGGCCTCCCGTGTACACACACACACACACACACACACACACACACACACACACACACATACATACACATGCACCAAAAAGAAAAGAGCCAGGTATTGTAGTGCACACCTTTCATCCGAGCACTTGAAAGCAGAGGCACGTGTGTCTTTGTGAGTTCATGGCCAGCCTATTATTCTACATAGCCAGTTCCAGGACAGCCAGGATTATATAGAGAGATCCAGTGCCAAGAAACCAAACCAAAACAAAACAAAAATCTAGAAATAGCGTCTAGCCAGAGTTCTCATTTGCATATAGGGTGTGGCCAAAATAGCACTTGATTTTTGAGAATTCACCCGCCCCGTAGTAAGGTGTGTGACTAGAGGACTGTTGTTGCCTAGCCCGGACGGAACATTACATTTACATAGTGACATTTACACAGGAGAGATGAGGTAAGTTTGCCAGTGTGCTCATTTGCGTAAAGGAATAACAAATGGAGCCTGGCTGGAAGTTCAAAGTCAGCTGCCAACTCAAAACAGAAAAGACAGTAAGGTGTGGCTGGCTGTCCCTATTGGCCCAGGCCTGTCTTCCGGTTTCCTGGAAGGGTGAGGCAGGAGAACTATCTGGAGGTCAGTCTAGGTTAATTATCAAGTGAAAATTTGTTGGGGATGTGGCCAGCTGTAAAGTCCCTGCCTAGCCTCCACCAGTGACAGGGATGGTGGCTCAGGGTGGAGCAGGGGAGATGGGAGGGCCATCAGGTTTTAGAGGAGATGGCTAGTACACTCTGCCTAGTGTCCCCCAGTGATGATGGGTGGGCCGTTGTGGCTCTTGTTTAAAAAAAAAAAATGTAGCTGGGCTGTGGTGGCGCACACCTTAAATCAAAAGCGCTGGGGAGCCAGAGGCAGTGGATCTCTGAGTTTGAGGCCAGCCTGGTCTACAGAGTGGGTTCCAGGACAACCAGGGCTACACAGAGAAACCCTGTCTCAAGACAAAGCAAAGCTGGGCATGGTGGCACATGCCTTTAATCCCAGCACTCGGGAGGCAGAGGCAGGAGGGTCTCTGAGTTCGAGGTCAGCCTGCTCTACAAAGTGAGTCCAGAACAACAAAGGATGCACAGAGAAACCCTGTCTCGAAAAACCAAAACCAAAACAAAAAATGTGGCTGGGATTTATCAGTTGGGAGTATAACGTCTGCCCTCTTTCTGCCCAGTACTACATGTCTGCACGACACATGGCTCTGGCCAAGGCCTTTCCGGATCACTTCACCTACGAGCCTCATGAGGTAGATGCGGTAAGTAGAGCCAGGACCAAGGCTGGGCCAGGAGTAAAGGGCTAGGGCAGGCTGGTTTGGGGCTGAGGGTTAGTGGACACCTCTAGGGACTTAAGTGACATCCATTCACTCTGGCTTGTGCCTGCTCTGGGGTATGCAGACTCAGGGGTACCGTTACCCACGGCCAGCCTCCGTGCCGCCATCACCCTCACTGTCTCGACACTCCAGCCCACACCAGAGTGAGGATGAGGAAGAGCCTCGGGATGAGCCCCTAGGGGAAGACAGTGAGCGGTATGATGAGGATGAAGAGGCTGCCAAGGACCGCCGCAACATTCGAGCACCGGAGTGGCCACGCAGGGCCTCCTGCTCTTCCTCCACAGGCGGGAGCAAGAGAAGCAACTCGGTTGACACTGGGCCCTCCAGCTCACTCAGCACTCCCACCGAGCCCTTGAGTCCTACCAGTTCCCTGGGCGAGGAGCGGAACTAAGCCCTCCCCCAACTCCCTTCCTATCCTGGGTACCTCTTGCAGAGGGCTCGTGCAGATGGGAGGGTGCCCGAACCCCACTTCAGATGCTGAGTGGGACTCGTTCCCAGTGTGGTCCATAGCCCAGCCTCCGTTTCAGGCACTCCAGCCCTTTGGCTCCAGTCTTGGAGTCTCCGCACTCCACGCCGCTGTGCCTTTCTTGGATTGCAGAATGGATTCTTTGTGTTCTGCTCTAGGCTTAGACTGGGTCCCAGAGGCCAGGGATCCTGCCATTGTTCTTCAGGGCCAGAGGTTTTAGGACTCTTGGTTTATTGTTTTCTAGGCTGTGGCTTTTTCATTTGGTCCTACAACCATATAGAGTATGCTATGCTCAGGCGTCCCCCCTCCCCCATACCTCATGTTAAAATCTGCTTGGCTTCCCTGCAACTTAAACAGCCAAGTTCCGAGTTAAGACACTTCAGGGATTAGCATAATTGAATGCAGGTTGGAGGGTTAGCTCAGTTGGTAGGGTGCTTACCTGGCATACCTGAAGCCCTGGGATCTAGCTCTAACACCTCATAGACCTGGTGTGGCGATGAGACACTGTCTCAAAATCAAGCAAAGTAAAGGTAGCAGAATGCTTACAGTCTTCCATTTCAACCCATGACTGGAATGCCAGGACAGGCTGCAAGGTTGGCCTCCCTAGATATGTCCTGTTCATTTCTTCAAGGGAGCATGTGGAATTGGACCAGGCACTTTTTCTGCCTTTTTCTGGACCAGACCTTATTCTTCCCCTTGGTCCAGTGTCCGCTCTAGGGAATGCTTCGGTACAGGACAGAATTGCTGTCAACCTCACAACTGCTCAGCCCACTGTGAAACCACTGGACTGGGCTCTGGGTCCCAGTGGCTGAATAGAGAGGCTTGTCACTGGGCTACCCTGCTCTCCTTTCCTGATTTAGAACCGAGCCCACTGGCTTCTTGAAGCCCCACATGTACCTCGAGGCCTTTCTGCCTGCAAGCTTCGTCCTGCCCCGAGCTTCAGTGAATGGGCAGGCCCCTCACGTGTGCTGTGTCTGGTCTGACACCCTTGGTGTGCATTTGGGAGGGGGGGGGGCAGAAGGTGTATGATTGGAGTGTGTCCAGAGATAAAAAAAAATACACCTGTATTTAAGAATCCCAACTGTAGCTGGACATGAGCTCTTGTGGTATGGTGGGTCTCCTTCCTCACTTCCCTAGTCCTTACAGATAAGAGCTCCCACACACCCCAGAGTGGTTCAAATTCACAGTGGCCCTGCCTCAGCCTCTCAGGTGCTGGCTTGCAGACACTTAGCGGGAGTCCCAGCTTCCTCCTGGTTTTAGTTCTACCTTTTTTTTTTTTTTTTTTTTTTCCCCAAGACAGGGTTTTTCTGTGTAATAACATAACCCTGGCTGTCCTGGACTCACTTTGTAGGCCAGGCTGGCCTCCAACTCACAGAGATCCTCCTGCCTCTGCCTCTGGAGTGCTGGGATTAAAGGCGTGTACCACCACGCCTGCTTTATTTCTGCTCCTTGTGCTTCCATGGAAAGACTCTATCTAATGTTCTGAGATTCCAGTGGTGTTGTTAGGAAAGTTGCATCTAACTCTTAGATGCAGGTGACAGAAGGTGGCTCCCATGACCTTGGGTAGAAAGTGGCTGACATGGAAGATGACAGGGAAGTCCCAAGTGCACACAGCAAAGGATCCAAAGTTCAAAGCCTACCTGGACTGTTTGGTGAGACCCAGCCTCAAACAGTGAAAAGCAGCCTAGGGGTGTGGCTAAGCAACCAATCAGTGTGAGAACCCAGGACTTAAACCGGGTCTCGGTAATGCTGGCTACTTGTGGACGTCACAAGCAGATTTGCTTTAGCGGGTTCCCAGGACTCCATACTTCTGGCTTCAGTGACTTGTGCATGGCTGAGTTCTAATCCCCAAATGGTCTGCACAGATGTCATGGAGTAACCTTACTAGAAAGCTATAGCTGTAGTGAGTTATCTTTCTCCCCACACGACTGCCTCACCCTCAGAAGTCACCAGTGCCGTGGCATGGCTAGGGTGTATCATGTGGTTTCATACGATCCCTGGATTCCTCCCTCTTGCATGTTAAAGGGTGTGAGCTGACACAGCAGGTTGGCCAAAGTCCCCCTTTCCACCCACTCTTGGCAAGGTTTTAGTGCCCATTTGGGCAATGGCCTCAAAGTTTCACATCCTCTTTCTGATGGGCCCCAACCTTTAGGTCAGCATCCAGCAGACACTGTCCCTAGCTACCCCACCCTCCCAGCATGCCTTGCATTGGCATTTCCCAGAAGCCAGGTTTCAACTTGTGATCTTCACCTGTCCTTCTATTTGTTATCTAATGTCCCTTCAGTGATAGGGGTGTGCTCACGTCTGAACTTGGATGGTGAGGCCCTCCCCTACACAGTGTAAAGACTAGACAGATTACAGATTCCCAGAATCCATATCTGCCACCTGAGAAGGAAGGTACCACCATGGAGGCAGAGATCCCTGCAAGTCCATCACATGTGTGTTCCCACAGAGATCGGAGTGGGCCACCTCTCCTTTCCCAGGGGTACCCTCACACAGGAAAATCACCAGCAGCTGTTTCAAAGGCTTTATTTTCACTTGGTCCAAGACTTGGGAGGGGCTCCAGGGCGGTTACAAAGCTGCCTAGTGGCTGGAGAGGTTAATTCAGGTGGAGGTCCTTTGACAGGCTGGTGCAGAGCAGAGGGAGCCCCTTGGAAGGCGAGGAGGCCTCCTAGTCGTGCTTCAGAGTGAGGCGCTCAAAGAGATACTCGCCCAGAGATGGCGGTGGCACACCAGTCTGCTTCTGCGCTGGCTGTGACCCAACCACCCTGCGGAGGTTGGTCAGGTGGTTGCCCATCTTCTTGATGGCCTTCACCTCCTTATCCAGGAAATGGCTTTCCAAGAAGTCACAGAGCTGCAAAAGAAGGAAGGACAGACATCAAAAACCCACTTCACAGAACTGGTGCTGAGCAGGAGGCTCGGCGGAAAATCTACCCCCACGGGCAGTGAGTACTGGGCGGAGCCGCTTTTGTAATCATAGCACTGGGGTTGAGGCAGGAGTACTCCAAAGTCCACAGCCAGCCTAGGTCTTTTATGAAAGGAAAAAAAGGATTAGCAAGGCACTTACATGAGGGTCCGTGCGCGCAGAGGCCAAGGAATGAAGATCCAAGAGGGCCTGGTTCAGGCTCTTCTCCAGGGCCAGGGCAGCTTCCATGGCCTCCTGGGTTTTACCCCACTCATCTTGAGATGGCTTCTACAAACAAAAATAGCAAGTCTCAGAAGTAGCCTTACATCCTTCACCCAGCCAAGAGTCAAACTGGCTACAAAGGGAACTGGGTACAGTGGGAGGGAAGAAACCATAGTCTAACATCGTTGAGTTCCATGCTAGCTAGAGCTACAAGGGGAGACCCTGCTTCCCCAAAATCACAGCAGCCCTGTGGTCCTCACTGCATTTCCTAGTTTTTGAGATTCTTGTGCGTTTAGCTGCTACACGTTCTAAGTGACCTGGCGTGTGACACCTGTTGTCTTCAACGTTCTGCCAACTCCCAGCCCCACCCGGCAAGATTGGGACTCAACTTCCCAGCAGTCCCCCAAGACCTATCCGGTCAAAGCCAAGGGATCAAAACGCGAGCATGGGCATGCTCGGTGGTGGCCGCTGTCCAAGGCTCTTACCTGCACATCCAGGAAGACTGCGCGGCCACCTCGATCGTTCTGCATCTTGAGGAGACGCTCAGCGCCCTCGTGCTTCTCCTCAGCCAGTTCACGGAAGAAGTGGCCTACACCCTCCAGAGCCACGTCATCCCGTTCAAAAAAGTAGCCCTGCGGGGAGAAATGTCACAGAAAGTGAGCGGGACGCCGTGGCGGGCACCTTTAGCCGCCACTCTCAGAAGGCAGCGGCAGGTTAAGTCTGATTCTACACAGTGAGTTACAGCCAGCCAGAACTACCCAGTTGAGAGCACGTCTCAAAAATAAACAGGAGCCTTATGGCGAGAGGAGGCCGGGGCGCCGTCCTTCCCACCCGCGATGGAACAAAGGGGGCCCGCGCATGCGCAGGAGGGTGGCGGAGGGCCAGCGTGCGGTATTCACCAGAGAGAGGTAGGTGTAGGAGGCCCGCAGGTGCAAGTTGACCAGGCGGTTCACGGCAGCTTCCACTTCGGTGGAATAGTTCTGACGAATGTGGCAGGTCATGGCTGATCCGCAATACGGAGCTTAACCGCGAAGGGTCGGTGCTGGCTGGTCCGAGGAGCCGAAGGCGGCGAGGACGAGGAGATGGTCCGCGAGGGAGTCGCCCGGGTCTGTTCCGTCCAAACACTGTTGAAGCAAGACACAGATCCACGGGTCCTCCGGGGCACTGCTCCGCGGCGGAGACGAGCACAGCGCCTTTTATAGCGTGCTGACCTAGGGGCGGGCAGGCCGGCCGAGGGCAGGGACTAGCCAATCGGCGGCGGCGTGAGGCGGAGCCGGGAGGGTGCTGCCCACCAATCCCGAGCTGAGCGAGCCTCGGGGGGTCCGCCCTCCCCGTGAGGGGATGTCACGCGCCCGGAGCGCGAGGCCGTTGTGAAATGGAGGTCTGGGGGAGGGGCGGGAGACGGATTCGAACGCTGATTCTGGAGTCCAGAGGCACTGGGGAAGGGGTGACTCTGACATCTTTGGGGGGGGTGCGTCTCACGAAAGACAGTGTTTGAGCCTGAGGAGAACATGTCATTGGGCGTGCTGGGTGTGGGGTTCGTCTGTAGTCCAGAGAAAAACCTCCCTGTGAATTGCTCCACATGATGAACGGTTACCACTTCATGGGGAAGTTTCGAAGGGTATTCATGAGTATTCAAGGACCCTAGAGACCTCCTGGAGGGATGTAAGGGCTTCCCAGAATTATAGGGTTTTAGGTTCATGATGGGAACTCTGGTTTTTTTTTTTTTTTTTTTCCTGGAACCTTCTTGGGAGGTCTTGAAGCCCTTGAGGTGGTCTGCAGGTTGGAAAGGGTCTGCAGGGAGCAAGGGTTGTCGTGTGTGCATAGATCTTTGGTGCTGTGGAAGGTGAGGTGACCCGTATAGAGTCCCAGACAGTTCTTTGAAGGCCAGGTCAGCCTGTCTGTCTGGGTCTCGTGGACCTGTTTTTCTAGGAATGGCGCTTTGGGAAGTTCTGAGCGGCTGTTCCTGGAGGCCAGGCCACTGGCTTCCTTGCAGGTTGTTCTTTTGGAATCACTTAGAGAAGCCCAGAGTTTTGGAGAACAGAACTCAGTACCAAGGAACCTCTATCTCCAGCCAAACACGATACAAGGTCCAAGTTGACTTCTAAGGACAGGACAGGTTTTATCAGGGTTCCCTCAGGAGCGTGAGAGGAGGGCAAAGGGAGAATTGCCCCCATTGTGGAAGGGGGGGCTAATGGAAGAAACTGGAAAGGTTGGTCAAGGGAGCCCAGGCTTGGGGCCTGGGGAAAGTTGCTGAGGACTTTTGTAGCAGGGGTAGCAGAGGGAGCAATGCTGAGTCACGCTGAGCTCAGCTTGGTGGTGGTGGTGGAGGGGTGGAGTGCTGGCCTCACCCTGGCTGGCTGCCTGCTGTCCCCTTGCTCTGAGTTGGTGGAGGCTGTGCCCTACTCCCCTCCTTCCCTGAGTGCGGTCAGGCAGTTGTCTCTCTCTAAGGTGGCTGTCCTACACATATCTTTCTTCTGACTTGATGTCTGCGGTGTCCTGTTGATTTGGGGGACCAAGTTACTCATTAACCACAGCACTTCAGAGCCTGACCTTTGGCTTCCAACCCCTGACAGGCCTGGGCAAGGCTGTTAAGTGGAAAAGGACAAAACCTGGGAACCCACAGAACAAGACCCAGAGACGGGAGGGGTGCACAAATGCTGGTGGCAGAGTCTGAGAGGCTGGGGTCTGGAAGCAAGGACCAAGTCCCCTTAAAATGTCCTCCTCTCCTCTTCAATTTTTAGTGCCTCTCTGGCAACCCATTGCCTAGGAGTTTGCTCCAATTCCTCTGGCCTCCCTCCCTCCCTTCTGTTCTGCCAGAACCAGCAGGGATCTCTGGGCTCCCAGGCCTGTCTCCAGGGCTGGGGACAGAACCACAACTGTTTGCAATTTTTTTTTTTTTCGATACAGGGTTTCTCTGTGTAACGGCCCTGGCTGTCCTGGACTTTCTTTTTAGACCAGGCAAGTCTTGAACTCACAGAGATCCTCCTGCCTCTGCCTCCCGAGTGCTGGTATTAAAGGTGTGTGCCCCCTCCATCGCGTTTGTTTGCTTATTCTTTTTTTTTTTTGTTTTTCGAGACAGGGTTTCTGTGTATCCTTGGCTGTCCTGGACTCACTTTGTAGACCAGGCTGGCCTCGAACTCACAGTGATCTGCCTGCCTCTGCCTCCCGAGTGCTGGGATTAAAGGCGTGCGCCACCACCGCCCGGCTTGTTTGCTTATTCTTTACGGAGCCATGTGTTGCACGTCCCTGCTTGGCTGCCTCAGGCAGACAATGGGCCTGGGGCCAGTGCTCATGATGCCAGCTGGGTGGACAAGGGACCATACAATCCAAAGTGGACCTGAGGTTTATTGTTCCCTCCCCAGGCCACCTTTCCCACCCCTCCCAATAATTATAAAAGTAAGAAAAATGCCTGTCCTTTGTCCCCATTCATCCCAGAAAAATGCCATAATTTATGAAGAAAAGACACAGTCCAAGGCAGCGGGCAGTCTCAACCCATATTCTTCCAGATGGTGAGTGAGGCAGTGAGGACCCCAGCCACTAAGATGGTCACCGTCTGCCACGTGGGGGTCCCGAAGTATGAGAGGAGGCCATCCTGAGAAGAGACATTGAGAGAACACATAAATACGCAAATGAAAGCACAAAATACGCTGGGGTCAAAAGGGCCACAAAGCCCTGGGGAGATTCTGGAGGGAAGCATCTGTCAGACGGTACCAGATGTACCAGGCTTCCTCAGCACCAAGGACACACATCTTAGATCATGTCTGAATGCCTGGGGCACGTCTGTGGTGACCCCTGGATATAAACAAGTGGCTCTTGCTGGGCATGGTGGCACACGCCTTTAATCCCAGCACCCGGGAGGCAGAGACAGGTGGATGGCTGTGAGTTGGAGGTCAGCCTGGTCTACAAAGTGAGTCCAGGACAGCCAGGACCACACAGAGAAACCCTGTTTTGAAATACCAAAAAAAAAAAAAAAAAAAAAATAGTGGCTCTCAACCTGTAGTTCATGACCCCGAGAGGAGTCACATATCATATTTACATTACAATTCATAACACTAGTAAAACTAGTTACAAAGTAACTATGAAAATAATTTTATGGTTGGAGTCACCAAAACACAAGGAACTGTATTAAAGGGTCTCAGCATTAGGAGGGTTCAGAACCAGGATCTAAAGTGTAGCAAGGACTGAGGGGTCTCACCCAGCCACCCTGGTCTTGGATCCAGACAAGCAGGCGCTCTCGGAGGAAGTCCAGTGTCCAGCCCATGATGGTTCTGATTAGCTCGGGCACTTTGGTGCACAGGGCCTGCAGGGAGTGGGAAGGTTACACCTGGGGACTGAACCTCGCTCCCACTCCCCGGGGAAGATGACCTCAGGCCTTTGCTTTCAATGCTTAGCCTCCACTAAGCACTCTCTCCCAGGTGGCAGGAGACAGCGCCACTAATTATAAACGAGGAAGCTTCTGTGACCTGCTCAGTGACTCCTTAGTGCCAGCTAGATAAAAACTGATAGGCTCAAAGGTGAGGCCCTACAGTAGAACAGTGGCCTAGCACCTGTGCACCCCTGGGTTCCATCCCAGCACCAAAAACAAAAAATAAAGCTGTGAAGAGAGCCAGGAGTCCAGAATATCTGAGTTGACTGCTCTCTCTCTCTCTCTCTCTCTCTCTCTCTCTCTCTCTCTCCCTAATCTGTATCTACCTACTTATTTTTTTTTTGTGTAGGTTTTTCTGTGTAGCCCTGGCTGTCCTGGAACACTTTGTAGACCAGGCTGGAACTTAGAACTCAGATACAACTGCCTCTGTCCCCAGAGAGCTGGGATTAAAGGTGTATACTACTGCTCCTGGCCCAGATAACTAGCTCCTTTGGAAGGACAAGGGTGTGGAGTTTCAAGACTCTAAGGGGACCTAAATGTCCTTCTGGGTCTCTGGGAAGAGTGGTAATTTGGAAGAAACTGAAAGCCCACCAGCCCATGCTCCCAGTTTTGTTGTCTTCAGCTGGAGTGTCCCAAAACTGCCCAAGCCTACCTTGAACTTCTGGACCAAAGTGACTCTTGTGCCTCGGTCGTCAGTGTCCACACAGGCCACCACCAGGGCAGGAAATCCACCTTTTACCCACCACTTTCTGGTGCAGGCTGACAGACTCAACAGCCTTAACCCAGCACTTCTCACCCCTGAAGCTTGGGTCCAAGCACCTTCTAGACAGGTTCTCTAGGCCAGGTAAGACCACCTCCTGGCAAGCTCAGTACAGGCTCTCCTGATGGAACAAAGCTCTTTTCCCGGCCTGCCTTTCGGGTTACAAGAGGGACTATTGTATGGACCACTGTCCTTCTGCCTCCAATACTGAAGTCCCTTCGGCTTGGGGATGAAACCACATCAAGGAAATGGGGGTGGCACAGAAGATGATCACAAGTGAGAGTGTACTGAACACTGAACATGTGACAGTACCACTAAAAACAGCAAGGAAAATATGCCAAGAAATAGACCTGCCTCAGTCTCCAGCTCCTGCCTTACACATCCCACCACAGGCTGGTCTTGAACTTGCTCCACATCTCACGCTAATGCTGAATTCCTGATCCTACTTCCTTCAACTTCTCAAGTGCTAGAACAGCCAGGCATGCACCAGCCACACCTGCTTTGTGAGGCAGTGAGCCCAGGGCTGGCTGTATATGCTGGGCAAGCTCCCTATCGGCTGAGCTACAGCCCCAGCCTCTTTTGTATTTGTGTGCATGGTAATGGGAGCCAGAACCTGCGGCTTCACGCAGGCTATGCAGAGGCTTCACTACTCAGTCACACCCCATCTACTATCATGCCCATTTCTGGGTTTGTTTGTTTGTTTGGGGGGGGGGGGGTTCGAGACAGGGTTTCTCTGTGTAGCCCTGGCTGTCCTGGACTCACTTTGTAAACCAGGCTGGCCTTGAACTCGCAAAGATCCACCTGCCTCTGCCTCCCAAGCGCTGGGATTAAAGGCGTGCAATGCCACCAACACCCGGCTGTTTTTTTTTTTTTTTTTAAACTAGGCCTCTGGTAGCTCAGGATAGCCCAAAGCTCTGCATGTTAGCTGCCATTAACCTTGAACTCCTAATAGTCCTACCTTAGCCTGAGTCCTGGAATTACAGACATGGGCCACATCAGTCTTAAGGCCACGTACCCTGAGATATCTTTCTAGACTTCTCTGTGCCATCTCAATAGTCTACCTTACCTTGACTCCACACCTATCCACCAACCAGAGCTCCATCACAGAAGGGCTAGCTTGCTTTGTAAAGGGGATATGCCAAGTGCTGGGGACTGGCCATCATATATTAGGGCCAATACATTTGATGAATGAATAATTTAAGGTGCAGGCATTCAATACACAGCCATCCCCAGGTCCCCCAGACCTGAGAGGTGTACACCTCTGGGCCCATGACCCTGCAGCTGCCCACCTTCAGCACCAGTTTGCTAGCAAAGTAGAAGAGGGCAACAACCCGGCCCCAGTTGAAGTTGCCATCAGCAAACATGTCAGCTGCCACACGGAAGAAGACCTCTCGGGGAGAGTCCGTATCCACATCAGCAATCATCCTACAAGAGAAGAACAGACATTGTGCAGGATGGTCAGACCCGATATGGGAGGTTCCCACATCTTCCCCAGACTAAAGATAAGGAAAAAAAGGCCAGAGCCAAGCTGAAATGAAGAATAACAGGGACACACACCTAAGAAAGCAAAGAAAATGAATGGTACCCTGAATTACATTTTCAAGATTCTCAGGAGTAAGTGAACTGGATGCTTAATTCAGTGGAAGAATGTTTTCCTAAGTATCTACAAGTAGAGGGCTGGGGCATGGCTCAGTGATAGAACAGCTACCTTGAGGGGCTTGGGGTGTGCCTTAGTGGTCACACTTGCTGTAATTCACTGCTCATCAGTGAAGAGCCAGCGGCATGGCTCAGCGGTCGAGCACTTCCAAGCATCTACCACAGGGGCTGGAGACGTGGCTTTATGGTAGAGTATTTGCACAGCATCCCCTAGACTAGTGAGAGACTCGAAAGTGGGGCTTTGCCCAACGTTCACTAGTGAGGGGTTGTGAGCATGGCTCAGTAGTAGAACCCGCACCTAGAACCGACGAGTCATGAGCTGGAGGTACGGCTCCATTGGAGGGCGCCTGCCAAGCATCCACCAGCAAGACACCAAAACCATGGCTCACAAGAAAACACTTGCCTAACAATCACCAAGCAAGGGGTTGGGGCTGCGGCTCAAGGGTAAAGGGCTGGCCTACCATGCAAAGAGGCCCTAGATTCTATCCCCAGCACATAATATCTGAGCTGAGTGGAGGAACATCTGGTCCCTTGGGAGGACAAGAGTCCCAGTGCCTGAGTTTTTGATGTGGCAGGAAACCCCTAGATGGACCCCAGGTTCCAGGAACCACACCTCTGCAGCTCCATGTTGTTGTCCAGTTCATCTCCAATTCGCCTGAGACACTCGCTTAGCTTCTTGGTGGATGCATCCTGGGGTGGCTGCTCCAAGGTCAGCTCAGGTGTGTCCTCTGCCATGCTCCCGGCCCGATCGTGGATAAAACTAGGTGTGAATGGGAGGGGGGAAGGGCACAGATTGAGAACCGAGTGCTGTTCTGAAGCCCATCCCACCTCGACAGGGCCTCACACTCACCCCTGTAGCAAAAACGCTCCTGTCTTCATGATCTGTTCAGAGCTGGTGGGCCCTGGTAGAGAGAGGAGGAAAGGGGTGCCTGGACTCTTGGGTTCCAGGGGAAGTCAGAGGGCTGGATTGGATCATAACCCTGAGGGGAGACAGAGCTGGGCACCCTAGTGGAGAGAGGCAGCCCGGAAAGCCCAGCTACTTTGGGAACAGGCAAAAAGAACATTGCTTCTGATGGACAGGGGGCGGGACCCGGCCGGCATCCCACCTCCTCCGAAGACGGAGACAGCCACACACCAAAAGCAAACAGACCCCCGGCCCGAGGGGCGGCGCTGGGACCCGGCCCAGCCCAGGCCACCAGCAGGAAGTGGCGCCGGCGACAAGCCCGGGCCTGCCCGGGGGCGCGCACGCGGATGTCCGCTCTCGGGGTACCGGTGCGCCTGTCGGGATGGATCCGAGCGCCCCAGCCTGCTCCCGCCCAAGCCCAGAGCCGGCGGGGTCCCTCGAACGGGTCTGGTCCACCGCTCCCGCCTCACCGGCGCCTCTGAGCTGCTCCCCGGACCCGTCCATCATCGCCGCTGCCTCTCGCCGGGTGCGCCCCGGGCGGCTGCAGCGCGCCCCGGTCACGTGACAGTTCGCGGACATGCGCCTTCATGTGGGTGCCCCACAACATGGCCCCGCCCCAGGCTGGTCACATGATCGCCGGCAGGCGGGGCTTCTGCCACTAGAATGCGCGTGCGCGGTCCCAGAGTGCTTAATTGATTTGTTCCTCTTTCCATAGATTTGTGATAGAGAGCAATATAAAGGCTGAAGCAGTATTACCGCGAGTTCAGAGCCTGCCTAGGATACGCTTGTCATACCAGTTTGGGGAGGCTGAGACAGGAGGGAGTATGGCCTCAAGCTCAAAGCCAACCAGGACCTCCCAACTGAAAACACCAAAACACTGGACCAGGGTGATGATGGCCCATACCAGTGAAGTCAGCCCTGGAGAGAGAGCAGGAAGATTGCTGAAGAGTTTGAGGCAAGCCTGGACTATATCGTTTGAGTCCAAACTGTTTAAGTAAGATCCTACTTCAAACCGGGCGTGGTGGCACACACCTTTAATCCCAGCACTTGGGAGGCAGAGGCAGGTGGATCACTGAGTTCAAGGCCAGCCTGGTCTACAAAGTGAGTCCAGGACAGCCAGAGATACACAGAGAAACCCTGTCTCAAAAACATAGAAAAACCTGAGCTTTCTTTCTTTCTTTCTTTCTTTTTTTTTTTTGAGACAGGGTTTTCTGTGTAGCCCTGGCTGTCCTGGAACTTACTCTGTAGACCAGGCTGGCCTAGAACTCAGAGATCTGCCTGCCTCAGCAGCTATATCAGGATTAAAAGTATGCGCCATAGTCTGGAGAGATGGCTCAGTGGTTAAGAGCACTGACTGTTCTTCCAAAAGACCTGGGTTCAAATCCCACACCCACATGGCAGTTTGAAACTATCTGTAATTGCCAGGCATGGTGGCACATGACTTTAATCCCAGCACTCAGAAGGCAGAGGCAGGTGAATCTCTGTGAGTTCGAGGCCAGCCTGGTGTACAAAGTGAGTCTAGGACAGCCAGGGCAATTATACAGAGAAACCTTGTCTGGGGTGGGGGGAAGAAACCTCAAAAAAATTGGCTGGGCATGGTGGCGCATGACTGTAATCCCAGCACTCAGGAGGAGAGGCAGGAGGATCTCTGTAAATTCAAGGCCAGCCTGGTCTACAAAGTGAGTCCAGGACACAGTGAGAGCTGTTACACAGAGAAACCTTGTCTCAGAAAAAAAAAAAAAAAATTGTGTGCTACTCTTCTTTTAGCATTGTTTTTTTTTGTTTTGTTTTGTTTTTGTTTTTTGAGACTGGGTTTCTCTGTGTAACAGCTCTCAGTCCTGGACTCACTTTGTAGACCAGGCTGGCCTTGAACTTACAGAGATCTGCTTGCCCCTGCCTCCTGAATGCTGGGATTAAAGGCATGCACCACCACTGCCCGGCAGCATTGGGTTCTATAATGCTTCACATTAGTGTAATTAATTTTATGTGCAATGTTTTAATGAATTGATGGTGGCTCTCACCTACCTATATTCCCCAAGAGGACTGTATTCGTTTGTTCCCAATTCCCTAGAAACTAGCACACAGCTTGACACACAATTGTCTCCAAGTGTATCATTTATTGCCTGACTGAATGTCAGGAATATATAGGAGACCCTGGCTGCCTCTGACACTCAAGACTTCTCAGAGGCCATATTTGCCCCTGGCATGAGTTTCACACATAAATTGAAGTAAAAAGAAATGTTGTGATTTGTTTCCCCATGGGTTCATATACTGGAGAAGATAGGTAGGTCCGCAGTATCATGTGAAGAGGTTGCCTAGTGGGAGGATACTGAGGCACTGCCTTGGATGAAACTAAAGGAGTTCTCACAGAACCCTATTGGGTTCTCTGCCTTTGGAGTGCTGGGATTAACAGTGTGCGTCACCATGCCCAGCTATGTAACTTTTAGTTTTTATTTTTATTTTATATTTTAGGAGTGCAGGTTGTTGGGCTGTGGGTGTAACTGCCTTGGCAGAGTTCCTACCATGCATAAGGCCATTTGGTCTCCATTACTGTATACTCCACACACGGAGACACACCCATAAATCCCAGTGGTTGGGTTGTAGAGTCAAGAAGATAAAGAGTTCAGCTACACAGAAGGAGTTTGAAATCACCCTGGATTACATGACAATCTCAAAAAACAAACAACTAAAGAGATGGTCTGTTAAGAGTGTTTGCTGCTTTGTGTGTGTGTGTGTGTGTGTGTGTGTGTGTGTGTGTGTGTGTGTGT
>CAJQZJ010034110.1:2550946-2572723 GCA_907164525.1 Lophiomys imhausi
TTAGGTATTCACTAAATCTAACTTATATTAACCTATCAACCCCTTCAGTCCAGTAAGACAATTAATTAGCTCCAGATGAGAGAACCCCAAGGGTATAAAGAATTTGTATGGCTGGGCATGGTAGCACATGCTTTTAATCCCAGCACTCAGGAGGCAGAGGCAGATGGATCTCTGTGAGTTTCGAGGCCAGCCTGATCTACAAAGTGAGTTCCAGGACTTCCAGGGCTATTACACAGAGAAACCTGTCTCGAAAAACCTGAAAAAAAAAAAAGGAATTTGTATGGCAACCCATAGAAATGCTAGAAGAGGCAATGAGAACATATGGAATGTACTCACCCTATGTGCAACAGGTACTAAATAACCGGGCCATGCAAAATCATGAAATTCCAAAAGATTTAGTGACAGCTATATAGGAAGCTGGCCCTCAGCTATGGCTGACCTGGTAGAGGGAGAAGGCTTCAGCTTTGGAGCAGTGTAACAGGACTGGAGGCATTTATATTGTCGAGGGCCAGTTGCTAGGTAAAGGTGAATATGCTGAGTTACAGATGCAGATTCTACTTGATGATGCCACCTTACAGCAACATCATACAATAGCTTTAAATGCTTGGGACAAGGGTGAACAACAGGGAAGATTATCTGGGTCATTTAAAAAAATAGCTTAGGCCTCAGAAGAATCTTTTACTGATTTTTTTTTTTACAAAGATTAACTTCAGCTGTAAATAGAGAAATATCAGATCCAGATGCAAGAGAGGTACTAATTGAATCTAGCTTTTGAGAATGCTAATGCTGAATGCAAAGAGGTTATTAGACCTTTGAAAGTGAGATCAGCATATATGTATGAATGGATTAAAACTACTATGGATCTTCTTGCTTCGGCAGCACATATACTAAAATTGGAACGATACAGAGAAGATTAGCATGGCCCATGCACAAGGATGACGCGCAAATTCATGAAGCATTCCATATTTTTTAAAATTTTGATGTCACTTAGTATTTCTCAATAAATGCTTACATAAAAAAAAACCTGCTGTGGACGTTGGATATAACACAATACCACTATGGTTGGACAGTCAATTGCTAAGAGTAGGAGAGCTCTAAATGTCTGGAAGACCAGGTCACAACCTAGAAGACTGCAGACAAACAGTTGCTAAGGATGATATTTCCTCTAACGATATTGCATGGAGAAGGATGATATTTCCTCTAACGACATTGCATGGAGAAAGCTTCCTGAGGTATGTAAAAGATGTGGAAATAAGAGACACAGGACTTAAGAATATAAATCATCCAGGGACATATGGGAGAAGTCCTTACAATCAGGAAATGGCCCAAGGGGCTTTGCTTGGTCCTGCCAAAAGTCAACATCAGCCAGTCATTCCCTGTCAGCCAAAGAGAGACTGTTCTAGAGAGTGACTAGTAAAATTAATGCCTGACATGACAGACAGCGCTGCTCTAAGCTTGAGTACTCCAATGGATAGAACGAGAGATTCTAAAGATACCCAGAAACAAATAATAAAAGACTAAAGTTAAAATTACAACTAGGGGGGCTGGAGCAATGGCTCAGCGGTTAAGAGCAATGGCTGTTCTTCCAAAGGACCCAGGTTCAAATCCCAGCACCCACATGGCAGTTCACAGCTGTCTGTAATTGCCAGGCGGTGGTGGCGCACGCCTTTAATCCCAGCACTCTGTAGGCAGAGGCAGGTGGATCTCTGTGAATTCAAGTTCAGCCTGGTCTACCAAGTGAGTCCAGGACAGCCAGGGCTGCACAGAGAAACCCTGTCTCAAAAAAAAAAAGTCACAACTAGATGGAATTGAGATTGAAGGCCTAGTGGATATTGGAGCACATTAACAATAATTTCACAAGATCCCTGGAATGCAGCTTGGCCACTTCAAAAGGTATCTACATATCTCCTAGGGATTGGGAAATTGTCTCAGGTAAAACAGTCTAAAATGGATTAAATCAGATAGGAAGATAAGGCCATATGTGGCAGATATAGGCATGAATTTAAGGAAGAGATGTACGGGACTGTGGGAAGCACAGATTAGCGTTCCTCCAACTTCAGGGACAAGCTGTAAAATAGGACATGTTCCTGATAAAGGTATTGAAAAATGTTATCAAAAACAGTCACAGACTGTCGCGTCAACCTCGACCAGCAAGAACGACGCAACTCACAAAAGCTCTTCTCAAGCAGTTTATTCAGGTCCCTTGAAAACAGTCTTCCGAATGCCCGGGCAGACCCAACCCACGGACTAAATACTATATGAACAGCTAATCAAGTAAAGCCACGTGGTGCTATCTTAGAGGCCCACGTATGCAGAAGCAAGCCAGATCAGCGGCCTTAACCAAATATGGACTTGTTTACCACCGAGAGCGCTCACCATCGGGCTGGTGGAAGGCGGAAACCAGCGCCATCTTTAGGGCGCGGCACGTCGCAGCTCTCTACAGTCGCCATCTTTAGGGCGCAGCACGTCGCAGCTCTCTACAGTTCCTCCTTTTTTGTTTTTTCTAAAGTTGGTAGAAGACCCTGGAAAGGCTTCGTAATCCCCATATCTGGGGATCTCACGGTGGGCCTGAGCCTGTAGGAGGGCGGTGCTCAAACTCTTACCCATCTCTGGGTCAGCCTCCCCACTCGGGGCTGCCCTGTCTTAGGTGGCCGAGACTTACCCGTCAACTCCGTCACTGACTTGCCAGACCCTAATATCCGTGGAACGAATACCTCAGTGGGCAGGGACTATGCTTAGTGAAGATTTAAGGCTTCATGGCAGCGAGCCATGTCTGAGGGGACTGGCCCGCCTTAATGGCGACAAGGGCCTGTATAATCATGGCTGCATTACGCTTCTGTGTGGCTCTCATCTTGTAGATGCACCATAGGCAAACCAGAGAGGCTAGTATCATCAGTATCGCCAAAGAGCCTACGCCCGCCCACTCCTTAAGATGATCCATAGCCGCCTGTATCCAGGAAGTGAAACCATTAGCCAGACTCAGATCCACCTGAGTGGAGTTGATGTGGACGATTGTCACTCTCAGCTCTCTCATCTTATTTTCAAAATCAGCCAACCAATCCTGTAAGAGGAGCTTTGACAATTGCTTAGACAGATTAGCAGCCTTTGTTAAATTTTGATACCGCACCGAAGTAACACACAAACCTTGCATTTTCCACTCACACCCCAACTGTGCTAGTTGCCAAAGAGAATCAATCTGTTCTTGTATTAAATCTATGTGTTGATTAACTATCATAAGGCCTCCTTTGAGATGAGAATTCATAGAGGTCTGAGTATCCAATGCCTGTGCTACATTGGCTGAGATGTCATTCAGGGCATTGGCAGTCTGTATAGAACTAGACAAGGCAATAGCTGAGGCAGTATCCCCCACAGCAGCAACAGTGATGGCAGTAACAATAGCTGCAGTGATGCCAAAATCTCTTTTAAGCCTGAATAGCATCATGGTATTAGAGGCCTCTACAGGAACTGGTACATATCGAGGCATTCTAGTCACCACAGCCACAGGAAAGTCTGTGGCATTCCAGCACAGGGCATAAAAGCATGTGTCCGGAGTGCATACTAACTTTTCTTCACCCAAGGATGCACTCCCATTACTTACAATCCACAGAAAAGGAGGCCAGAGACATACTGGCGAGGCTGAAAAGGTCTTATTCCTGGACAAAAGAAATGTCACATTCCCCCAGCCACTGTCACCACTAGAATCTCCGACCCCCACAGAATAGTTCCCCAAAGAAAAATTGCCCTTTTGATAAGATCCTCCTCCAAGCATAATGACAGGTCCCAAGTCCATGCAACTTCCATTCACCCCACACAAAAGCCACAAATCAAAAGGATTAGTAACAGTCTGCTGCATACCCAATGCAGTCTGATCTCTATCCATAGTAGATAAATTGAACAATCCTGAACAATTTTCATTTAGTACATGACCTATTGAGGGACTAAAGGAAAAATATCTACCCTGAACCCAAACTGCTCTACGCTCCTGACATCCAGTCCAGGGAAAAGGTCCTTCCTCTCCTGTGGATCCTCTACAAAAAGGTGCCCAGCATGGCTGTCTGTGGGGGTCCCAGTCAGAGACTCGTGTGGGCCACCATCCTTCAAGGCGAGAACCGTTAACTGAGATATTAAAACCGCGTGCGCCGTTCCAAGGTGGAATCTTTGATACAAAGTCCACCGACTGCCGAGACAATTTAATGCACTCTGTATCATCTGACCTATTGAAGCTCATTAAAAGGCACAGACTACCCTTCAAGCTGACATTTCTATTACCCTCTATAGGGCTTTTCTGATCATCAAAGGGAAGGTAGGGTAAGCCTAAGCTTCTATTACTGCTAAATAAGCGTGGAAACACAGTTGCATCATGTCTGACCGGCATCGGCTTTGGGAATATTGACAGGATCCCCCATCTCGGCTCGGTCATTCCTGACATACTCACTGCTACTATCACCAGGATCCCTAGGAAGGTCTTCATGACGAATCTTCCTCACAAGGCGTTCAGGCACCCATGTTAGCCCATGTTAGCACGGGGTCAGGCCCTCACCAAGAGCCTGTCAAAATATCCTTCCACTTCACCATGCCTTTTGGTGGACCATGGGAATCCTGATGTCTGTCCGCTGCTGAGCGGCCTTGAGCATCCAAATTTAAAAAATTTAAAGTAAGTAAGGCTAAAGACATTCTCTCCTTGGGGGTACGGCCTTGGCCTATTCCCCCTTTCTGTTTTTGCAAACATTCTTTCAAGGTGTGATGAGCACGCTCCACAATTCCTTGTCCTTGAGGATTATATGGTAACCCGTGATTAAGCTGTACCTCCATCTGGTTGCAGAAGGAGACAAAGGACTGAGCCGTATAGGCTGGTCCATTGTCCGTTTTCAGCTGTTGTGGTTTTCCCCATGCAGCCCAGGCTTCTAAGCAATGCCCTATGACATTGTGAGCCTTTTCTCCACTCATAGGTGTAGCATGTATGATACCTGAGCAGGTATCCACAGATACATGAATATATTTTAAGGTTCCAAACTCTGAAATGTGGGTAACGTCCATTTGCCAGATTTTGAGTGGCATCAACCCTCTAGGGTTCACTCCCACACTGGGAGGATGATGATGAATCACACACTGAGGACAGTCCAAAACCACTTGTCTAGCATCTGCTCTACACAAATGGAATTTCTGCTGTAGAGTCCTTGCATTTACATGAAATAATTGGTGAAACTGTCTGGCTTGGTCCAGGAATGAGCTCCAAAAAATGCATTCCATCCTAGTCCATTGATCAACTTTATCATTACCCTCACTTAATGGTCCAGGTAATCCTGTATGTGCTCTGATATGTTGAATATAAAAACATCTTTTTCTTTGCCAGATTAAAACTTGTAACTCTTGTAATAAGGCACATACAGTACTACTATCCTTAATAGGACCTGTTAATTCTAATACTTTCACTGCGTTGACCACATAGACTGAATCTGAGATCAAATTGAATGCAAATTGACATCTTTTAAACACCTCAATTACTATTTTTTTTTTTTTTGGTTTTTTCGAGACAGGGTTTCTCTGAATATCTCTGGCTGTCCTGGACTTGCTTTGTAGACCAGGCTGGCCTCGAACTCACAAAGATCCGCCTGCCTCTGCCTCCCAAGTGCTGGGATTAAAGGCGTGCGCCACCACCGCCCGGCCCTCAATTACTATTTTTAACTCTACTATTTGGGGGGGAGCCCAGTTGAAATTGGCATAGCACGGGCTCTTGTCTTTCTATCAAATAGGCTCCGCAGCCTGTCTTTGAGCCATCAGTAAACACATTTGGTGACCCTTGAAGTGGTACTGCTGAGGTAACCTTAGGGAATATCACTGGGTGCTCCTTAAAAAATGATAGCAATGGATGCTTAGGATAATGGTTATCAATCACTCCTACAAAGCTACATTGCAATATTGCCCAATCATCTACAGTGCCACACAAAATCTTAATTTGATGACTGGAATAGGGCACTATTATACTGGCAGGAGCAACTCCAAAAGACTGCAAACATTGTTGGATACCATTCAAGGCTAAAGCAGCAACTGCAGTGGGATAATGTTCTATGGATTTTTTTGGAGAAATCTTTGAATAAGTCCATAATAATGGTTCGCCCTGCCATAACAATCTGTAGGTTGACCATAGGTGGCAAATATGCACAATGCAATGGGCTGTCCTTCCTGCCATCTCTTTAGGAAGGCACTCTGCAACCTTTCTTCCACTTTACATAAAGCTTTTCTTGCTTCTTCTGTTAATTGCCTAGGAGAATTAAGTGCTGAATCTCCTTTCAAAATATCATATAGGGGTCTTATTTCATAATTTGGTAGCTTCAAATAGCCTCTTACCCAATTGATATCTCCTAACAACCTTTGAAAATCATTTAGAGTCTTTAAATTATCTTTTCTTATCTCAATCTTTTGAGGTATTATCTTTTCTGGTCCAACCTTCGCTCCTAAATAATTAACCACATTTTCCTTTTGAACCTTATCAGGAGCAATAAACAACCTTTTCTTTTTTAATAATTGAACTAATTCTTCATAGGCCTGACCTAACATTTGTTCACTCTTTTTTTTTTTTTTTTTTGGTTTATCGAGACAGGGTTTCTCTGTGTAACAGCCTTGGCTGTCCTGGACTCACTTTGTAGACCAGGCTGGCCTCGAACTCACAGATATCTGCCTGCCTCTGCCTCCCAAGTGCTGGGATTAAAGGCGTGTGCCACCACCGCCTGGCTACATTTGTTCACTCTTAGCTGCCAGTAAGATATCATCCATATAATGAGCACATCTCAAATCTGTAAAATTCTTTCTCAAGGGAGCAATGGCTTCCCCCACATACACTTGGCACATAGTGGGGCTGTTCGCCATGCCCTGAGGTAATACTACCCATTCAAACCGCTGATCAGATTCTTCATGGTTACAGGATGGAACAGTAAATGCAAATCTCTCACTATCTTTGGCACACAAAGGGATGGAGAAAAAACAATCCCTTATATTTATAACTATAATGGGCCATGAGGCTGGCAAAGATGATAAAAGTGGCAAGCCGCGTTGCACTGGGCCCATGATCTGCATTTGTTGATTTATGGCATGCAGGTCATGCAACAATCTCCATTTCCCAGATTTCTTTTTAATGACAAAGATAGGTGTATTCCAGGGAGATACAGATGGTTTTATATGCTTTAAAGACATCTGTTCATCCACCAACTCTTTGGCCGCATTCAATTTTACAGAGGAAAGTGGTCACTGAGGAACCCATACTGGGTCCTCCGTCTTCCAAGTTATGGGAATGCCCTCCTCAGTGGCTCCTAGGAAAAACCCAGGCCCTGTCTCTTTTGTCTTTGCTGCATAGATATGGGACTCTTCCGCCCCTGCAAATATTTTCCTATTCCAAAGCCTGGAGCATATCCCATATCTCGCATCATACGTTGGGCTGAATCAGAATAGTCATTACTCAATTTAAATCCCATATCCTTTAAAAGGTCTCTTCCCCAAAGGGAGATAGGGAGCTCAAGTACATATGGCTGCATTTCTCCTGAGTGGCCTTCTTGGTCCTGCCACTTTAATAATCTTGCACTCATATCTGGAGTCTTAGCATAACCCAGGCCTTGAAGTATTTGAGAAGAGGCTTGTATGGGCCAACCTGAAGACCAGTCTTTATTTGCTATGATACTCCTATCAGCCCCAGTATCCAAAAGGCCCAGGATCCTTTTACCATCAACTTTTAATTCCAAGACGGGGCATTGGTCCAAATCCAAGGAGAGAAAAGTCAGATCCGTGCCCGTGGACCCAAAACCATCTTTTCCTCTCTCTCGATCCCTTGCCGCATAGCGATCATGTAAGCTCGGTAAATTGACCAACTGAGCAATTCTATCTCCAGGAGAGATAGCTGTTATACCACGGTGGGGGGGGCTACCATGATCTTAACCACTCCTGTATAATCTGGATCTATAACCCCAGGATGGACAATAAGTCCTCTCAAGGCTGATGATGACCTCCCTAACAGCAAACCAACTGTACCAGGTTCAAGGGGTCCTTTAAAATCTGTTTCAATTAACTGGACCCCCATTTGGGGCGTTAATATGAGTCTGGTGGTAGAGCAGAGGTCCAATCCTGCTGAGCCTGCAGTGGCTCTCTGCGGTCTCTCGGATGGCGGAGGGTTGGCCATCTCTCTTGATTCTGTTCTTTGTCCTGATTCTCTACTGCCCCATATATTTGTGGGCCCTGGGGTCGTGGGCCCTGCTGTCCGTTTTTTGGACGAGCGCCACCATAACCTTGAGTCAAAGGCTGGCCATGGATGTCTGTCACTGAACGGCACTCATTAGCCCAATGGTTCCCTTTTTTACATTTTGGGCATAACCCCGGCTGCCTGGGGCGTTGTGCACTTCCTGTATTTTCTGTACTCCTTCCCCCGGGGCATTGTCTTTTAAAGTGTCCCATCTTGTCGCACTTAAAACAAACTCCTGGACTTCCTCTATCTTTTCTGGTCAACTGTACTACCGCGGCAGCAAGACCAGCATTAGTTAATGGCCCTCCAAGTTCTCTACACACTTTCATCCAGGCTTCTAGCCCTTTGTTCTTGTAAGGGGTGATAGCAGCTCTACACTCTTTGGTGCATTGCTCATAGACCAACTGTTTTATTAGTGGCATAGCAGCATCCGGGTCACCAAAAATCTTTCCTGCCGCTTCCACCAATCGTGCCACAAAGTCTGAAAAGGGCTCCATGGGGCCCTGTAGAATCTTAGTTAAGTTCCCACTCACCTCCCCTTTGTTAGGAAGGGATTTCCAAGCCTTGATAGCTGTCTGGTTTATTTGTTCATAAACCTGATTGGGATGTCCTGTCTGCTGGTTGGCAAATCTCCCCTGCCCAAGCAGCATATCTCTATCCCAGGCTGGATTTCCATTTCTCTGATTAATGGCTGCTTGCTCAGTGGCATACTCAATCAAGAAAGCTTTCCAGTCTAAGTATTGCCCTGGACTTAAGCAGGCGCGGGCCAGGCCACTCCAATCACTCGGGGTCATACAATGTCTGCTTAATGCTTCTACTTGAGCCAATGTAAAAGAAGCAGTAATACCATAGGTACGAACCGATTCTGCAAGGGATTTAACTACTTTAAAATCAAGCGGTTCCTCGTACCTGTTCCCTTGTGGGTCTTGGTATACCGGATAGGCAAACTGTAATTCTGTTCTTACTTGTGTCCACATTCCCGGGCAGAAAGATCTCCCTTTCAGGGACTGAACAGGCTGATCTATCTGAACGGCTTCTGGATATGGAGGGGGAGTTGAAGGCGCCGCGGCAACGGCTTCATTTACACCGACTGCCGCCAACGTGGCTGAAGGCACCGCGGCAACAGCTTTACTTACACTGACTGTCGCCAACGTGTCTTTTTCTTTTACCCATTTCTTTTCCCTTTTTCTAATAGCAGTCCTCTCCAACTGTTCTATTAGAGCGTGTAGCTCCCCTTCAGAATCCGTGCCCTCTGAGTCCTCAAAATCTCTAAAATCTCTAATATCGGGATAGAGAGGGACCTTCTTTTTGCTTCCCTTTTCACTGTCTGCCTGCTCAGATCTTTCGCCTTTTTTGCTTCCCTTTTCACTGTCTGCCTGCTCAGATCTTTCCCCTTGCAGCAGTTCCAAAGCTGATTCTCCCTCCTTGATTGCTTACAGCATCTCTGATCTTCTAAACAACTCCTCACCATCTTTCAAACCAGTCTTACTCCATGCTTCAGAGCACCTTGCTCCCAAGCAAAATCCAAGTCCCTGCCTAATTTGTCCCAGCAGGATACCATAAGATACCGGACACCGCAAACCACAGAGCCACAGAGTCGCATTCATTCAAAAATCTTTCTAGGGTTGACTTCTCAAGTTTCAATTTCCTAGCTAAAAGTAGCTCCTGAAGAGCCAGAAAAATTGGATGTGACTGAGACGATCCCATGATTAAAAATTTACTTTCGGTTCGCAGTTTTCCCGCAAAACTTTACCTTTAGTTCGCAACTTCCGCAAAACTTTACCTTTAGTTCGCAATTTCCGCGAAACTTTACCTTTAGTTCACAATTTCCGCGAAACTTTATTGTCCCAATTTATCCCGGGAACTTACCAGTGCACTGCCCCTGACTGCAGGACTTCTGAGTCTTTTCTGGGTCCCCGTACAGGCCACCACTTGTCATGTCGACCTCGACCAGCAAGAACGACGCAACTCACAAAAGCTCTTCCAAAAGCTCTTCTCAAGCAGTTTATTCAGGTCCCTTGAAAACAGTCTTCCAAATGCCCGGGCAGACCCAACCCACAGGCTAAATACTATATGAACAGCCACCAAATATGGACTTGTTTACCACCGAGAGCGCTCACCATCGGGCTGGTGGAAGGCGGAAACCGGC
The DNA here is from genome assembly GCA_907164525.1 of Lophiomys imhausi. NCBI lineage: Eukaryota > Metazoa > Chordata > Mammalia > Rodentia > Muridae > Lophiomys > Lophiomys imhausi. Next base: position 2,561,323 of record CAJQZJ010034110.1, read on the forward strand.
GCCATCTTTAGGGCGCAGCACATCGCAGCTCTCTACAACAGACTGTCCAGGCTGTTCACAGGCAGGGCACTGCAGACATCGGCTCTCCAAATTTATAGGGAGGGCCACTGCTGTTACAGTAACAACTGCCCTATTAAAATCGTTAACTGTAAAAGGAATATCTTGTGTACTGTATGGATACATTGCCTATCAATAAAAAACAAAAAAAACCCCATGGCTTGTTTGGGCGTGGTGGCACATGCCTTTAATCTCAGCACTCTGGAGGCAGAGGCAGGCGGATCTCTGTGAGTTCAAGGCTAGCCTGGTCTACGAAGTGAGTCCAGGACAGCCAGAGCTCTGTTAACACAGAGAAACCCTGTCTCGAAACACACACACACACACAAAACCTATGGCCTGTCAGAAAAGGTAAAATAGAAGGTGGGACATGCAGTAGGCAGAAAGGGTCCTGAGCAGAGGTGACCAGCCACATGGCTTAGATTAAAATGAATGGGTTAGATTAAGTTATAAGCTAATCAGGGAACGAGCCTAGCTGAATGGCATAGAAATTTGTAGGTATGTTTTGAGTCTCAGAGTCTTTTTTTTGTTTTGTTTTTGTTTTTGTTTTTCAAGACAGAGTTTCTCTGTGTAGTCTCTGGCTGTCCTAGGCTCGCTTTGTAGACCAGGCTGGCCTCGAACTCACAATGATCTGTCTGCCTCTGCCTCCCGAGTGCTGGGATTAAAGGCGTGCGCCACCACACCCGGCTTGAGTCTCAGAGTCTTGTTTCTGGGAGCTTGGGGCTGGAAATAAGAACATGTACTGCAACGGTTAACTAACAAACCTGTTTGTGTACAGCAGTGACCCTTAAGGGAGGAAAAGTTACAGGCTCTAGAACAGCTGGACCAAGAGCAGCTGGAGGGCCAACATACAGAAGAGCCCACCAGCCCTTGGAACTCCTCTATATTTGTCATTAAAGATAAATCTGGAGGGGCTGGAGATATGGCTCAGTGGTTAAGAGCACTGCCTGTGCTCTTCCAAAGGTCCTGAGTTCAATTCCCAGCAACCACATGGTGGCTCACCACCATCCACAATGTGATCTGGTGCCCTCTTCTGGAATGCAGGTGTACATGCAGATAGAGCACACATATGCATAAAATAAATAAAATAAGTCTTTAAAAAAAAAGATAAATCTGGAAAATGGAGGATGCTGACAGATCTAAGCACAATTAGTAAAGTAATTCAGCCTACGGATTCTTTTTTTCTTTCTTTTTTAACTTTTCTTTTTATTTTTTGGTTTTCGAGACAGTGTTTCTCTGTGTAGCCCTGGCTGTCCTGGACTCACTTTGTAGACCAGGCTGGCCTCGAACTTACAGAGATCCACTTGCCTCTGCCTCCCAAGTGCTGGGATTAAAGGCGTGCACCAACACGCCCAGCTACAGCCTATGGTTTCTTTATAACCTGGAATACCTTACCTTACAATCCTACAGGCCAAACAATAGTGAAAAGATATAACCAAACTTTAAAGGAAATGCTCATAAAACAGAAGGGGGCCGGGTGTGGTGACGCACACCTTTAATCTCAGTACATGGGAGGCAGAGGCAGGCAGATCTCTGTGAGTTCGAGGCCAGCCTGGTTTACAAAGTGAGTTCAGGACAGCCAGAGCTACACAGAGAAACCCTGTCTCAAAAAACCAAAAAAAAAAAAAAAAAAAAAAACAGAAGGGGGATATGAGATCTCCCAGAAATAGATTAAATAATGCTTTATTACCTTTAAATTTTTAAATGTCAATGGGACAGATAGCACTGCTGAAAAACACTGGATTTTAGAAAGGACTGCTGAGTTAAAATGTTAAAACAACCAATATATTTTAAGGATGTGTTAACCTCGAAATGGAAGTCAGGAAATGTGTTGTCTTGGGGAAGAGGCTATGCATTAGTCTCCACAGGAAACAAAAAACTACAGATTTCTTCAAAGTTAGTTAACATTAGATTTGGCCATGGAAGACCTCCTGAACATCTTGGCTGCTGACATGGGAAGTGTGGAGGAAGAGACCCAGAAGACAACAAAGCGGGTGACACGACTGCTGATCCCCCCTCATGCGAACAGCTCAGGATCCTGGCTGAGACACAAATGTCTCTGCAGCAGCCAATGAATCTTGCTGGCTACCAGGTCCGCATGACTTATATTATATGGCATGGATAGAGATTTATATTACCCTATTACAGTTTGGTTATGGAGTACAAAAGGACTTATAAAATTGACAGATGCCTTTCACCTGCTCAGACACAGAGCAGAGAACCATCTTTAGCTGATTTGTGCTCACCGCACATTCCATACATGCATTAATGCAGAAATGTATGTTACCTTTAAATGCTTATATGTTTACAGAGCAAAAGGACCAGACACCAAAGAAGTCAAGTAGCCCAGGTCGTCGTCCAGTCTCGCGGACTGCCTCAGTCAGCCTTCAGTTAAGTCGGGCACTTTCCTTAGCCCCAGATGACACCACAGAGCCTGGACAACAGCCAGCCCTCTCGGGACTTGTCCAATATCTCAATTTTCTTAGGGTCCCCAGAAGTTGCTGTTGTCTTCTGCCAGCAAGAAACAATCTAAGAAAACAGTGCCCTCATCCACAAGAGGTGGGATAGGAGATTTCTGGTTTTTCTGTAGGTTATGCATGTTTGTTGTTGTTTAGAGAGGCTGGTTGCAAATTGTTATTGGTCATGGTCAGGGAGAAAAAGGAAAGGAGGTTGTATTCAGGGATCTTCTATCTCTTTTTTTTCTCTCTCTCTCTCCCCTCTAAGCTCTTTCTCTCTTATCTAGTGTTAGGTGGTAAAAGGGAGGGAAAGGGGGGGGAATGTGAATGAAAGGACAGAGAAGAGAATTCTCCTTTTAGACTAGAAAGCAACAAACAAGTCTCAAATATTTTAGATTGGTATGAATTTTTGTATGATGATAGAAATTTAAGGATATATTTGCTACAGTATAATGTATATATGAGTATAATTAAGAAATGCAAGTTATGCCAGGCATGGTGTTGCAATGCCTTTAATCCCAGCACTCAGGAGGCAGAGGTAGGTGTATCTCTGTGAGTTCCAGGCCAGCCTGATCTACAGAGTGAGTCCAGGACGGCCAGGGCCACACAGAGAAACCCTGTCTGGAAAAACCAAAAAGAAAAGAAAAGAATTACAACTTAGTAGCCAATCACCTATAAATAATCAAACCTGTGGTCCTGTTAGGCACCAGTTTAGCTAATTTCAGAAATGCATTTTATTTAGCCTCCTGTATATTGTTTTCAAAGTTAAGCAGAAAGTAAGTAGCTAGAGACAAGTAACATTTGCCTAATTAGATACACTTTAGATAGACAGATGGTCCTCAAACACTTCAGAGGTCTGTAGAATATAGCATTTAAGGTGTTAATCAATAAGAGGCTTTTTGTGACCGAAAGACATATCAGCTACTGACAGCACCCTCATTCTCCTCCAAAGAAGATGATGGCCACCAAAGAACCTCCACCTGGCGCTTGCTTCAAATGTGGCAAAGCTAGCCACTGGGCTATAAACTGCCCTTTACCTTGATTGTTGACAGCACACTGTCCAAACTGTGGACAACCAGGACACTGAGAAGGTGATTGTCCCACTTTGCCTACACAAGATAGGACAGTCCTTCAAAATTCCTGCTTCACAAGAAAGTCTGCCAGATCTTCTGAGCCTGGCGGCCAAAGATATATGACCCACCAGCACCGAGGAACTTCAGGTGACTGTCCAAGTGGCCCAAATAGGAAAATGATTGCTTGATTGCTATGTCTACCCTGGAGTTGTATCAGCATTTATCCTGGGGGAAGGTGACTCCAATGGCCTTCCTCACCTCCTCAAGTATTTCAGCCAAGAGCTCACTCTCTGCCAGAGGAATTACAGGACTTTCCTTAAGACCTGGGGAGAGCACAGGAGAAGGACTCGTCTAAAACCCACACGCCAGTCACCAGGAAGACTACAGTTCCCAGAAGTACCCGCAGCATAGGTGGGGTGGCTTGAGAAGGTGAATGCCCCTCTGTATCCTGGGAGATGTAGTTCTAAGTAGCTGCTTGTGCTTTAGGGCAGATAAACACAACATTCACTCAGACCTAGTCCCCGGTTGTAGTGCTCCACTCCCGCTCACCTTTACGCAGGCACTCTCGGACGTGGTTGGCTTCATAACTCATGCATGACCCGTTTAAATAATTGTAACCTTTCCCGAGGACAGGTGGAGGGAACTCTCTACGGTCGTCATTCACCACCAGCTCTGTTGGGCACCATATTTTGTGAATCTGGAGGAAGATAGTGACTACAAGTGACTCCTAGGCCCTTACCACCAAGGCTTCAAGGGCTTTACTCAGGACAACACGCCCAGTAGTGCCGACAGACCAGCCCTGCATCTGGGAGTTACATTTACGTTTACTTCCACTCTATTTGTGTGGTTCAGGCCTGCCTTCTGCTTGGATTGGGGCTGAAGAGTTTGCTCCTTAGCAATGCTCTTATCATACTAAGACCTGACTGTTGTCTCCGCAGGATCAAAACGACCTTAGACTTGAGGACCAGGTGTTCCTTCAGCTGAATGATGAGGATGTACTATCAGGGTCTCCTAGGTGTTAGGACTGGAGGCTGGGATCATCACTCTTGGTTCCCATATTTTTTTTCTTTTTTTTTTTTTTGGAGACTGGGTCTCATGTAGCCAAGGCTATACCTCAACTCTCTGTGAGGCCGAGGCTGACCTTGGAGTTCTGATTCTTTCTGCATGAGATTACAAGAGTGTGCTGCCACATCTGGTTTCCATACAACACCGTCCTTCATATCTGGTAGAAGACCTGGAAGCTAAACTAGCCCCTGCCTACTTGGAGGACAGAATGACAAAGATGACAGCTGGGACATGAGGGCAGGGTGGTTGATGTTCCTCAAAATTTGGGAAAGGCTCAAATTATTCTATAATTTGACTCGCTATATATACGGTTTCTTTTTGAAAGATTTTTGTTTTGTTTTGTTTTTCCAGAAAGGGTTTCTCTGTGTAACAGAGCCCTGGCTGTCCTGGACTCTCACTTTGTAGACTAGGCTGGCCTCGAACTCACTGAGATCCACCTCCCTCTGCCTCCCGAGTGCTCAAAGATTTTTTTTATTGAAGTGTAAAGGTCAAACACACTATCAGGAGCAGATTGAAAAAGCTGAGCCAGGCTGGAGAGATGGCTCAGCGGTTAAGAGCACTGGCTGCTCTTCCAGAGGTCATGAGTTCCACATGGTGGCTCACAACCATCTGTAATGGGATCTGGTGCCCTCTTCTGGCCTGCAGATATACCTGCAGACAGAACACTGTATACATAATAAATAAATCTTCAAAAAAAAAAAAGAAAAGAAAAAGCTGAGCTATGCCCACTGCCCCTCACTCGTGAGGCAGGTGCCCAGTGTCTCCAGGTTCTCTTTGTTCTTTTTATTTTTGAGGGTCTTGCTGTCTTTGAAATCCCTCTGTAGCTGGGCATGGTAGCACATGTCTTTAACTCCAGCACTCAGGAGGCAGAGGCAGGTAGATCTCTGTGAGTTCAAGGCCAGCTTGGTCTACAGAGGGAGTCCAGAACACCAAGGATACACAGAGAAACCCTGTCTCCAAAAACAAAACAAAAAAAGAAAGAAATCCCTCTGTAGCCCAGGATGGCCTGGAACTTGTGATTCCCCCTGCACTTCTAGCCCCAGCAGGACTACCTTTCTTTGGCAGCTAGGTATTAAGGGCAGGGTACCATATATCCTACCGATGTTTTCCCCTGAGCCACACTTTCAGACCAAAAATGGGGTTTCTTTCTAGCAGTGGCATTCTGGGAATCCAGGAAAACCTGACCTCTGGTGATATACTGATGATATCTGGAAACAACTGGAAAAAAATTACACATATAACCAGAAATTCCTAAGCATGGCAGGCATTATGTTTAGAGCCTGAACAATTCAGACTCACGGGTTTGTACACTTGGCTCCCAGCAGGTGGTACTGTTTTGGAAGGCTGTGAAACTGCTGGGATATAGGGAAAGCAGAAGTGTGTGGCTGGAGTATGGGCCTGGGAGGTTATATCCACTCTTGGTACCCGCCTTAGTTCTCAGCTTCCTCCCTGTTGTGGTGTGAACGAGCTCTATGGAAAGCTTCCATTGTTACAGAGCAAATTGGTTCAGCCTCCATGCCTTCCCACCATGACAGACAGACAGGTCTGGAACCCTGAGCCAAAATAAACATTTCCTTCAGTGAAATTGCTCCTGCCAGGTATTTGGTCACAGAAACAGGAAAAGCAGCAAGCACAGCTGGAAAGAACTTGGGGCTAGAGAGTAATTTGGGTGACAAAACACAGGTTTAGCAATCGGGGAGGCCAGGCTTCTATTCCTAGCACCCAAAACCAACCAACCAAAGAACTGGTTTGTCTAAGGCCTGAGGATATAGGACTGCGGCCCCCAAGGCCCATACCCTGGGGCTTAGTTGCTAAGGAACGTGTCTCAGAAGCAGGACCAGAAAATGGTTTCTTGATGGTTGCTGCCCAGAGTCCCAGCACTTAGCCATGTGACCCCTCACCTGGGCCATGCCCTTGGTGCCATTCACAGAGGCTGTGTTGGAGAGCTTGGAGGTGATGCTACAGGTGAAGCTACCATGGACCCCTCCTGGGTACTGAAGTAGCACGCCCACAGTGTCGTCCACACCTGCAAGGAAAGCACAAGCCAGCACAGGTCAGGGTCCCGGGCTGAGTCCTGGGGTCAGACTGCACATACTGCCAACCTTGGCCCAGACACGTGGCCTCTGTGTTGCTTTGTTTCCTTTCATTTTTGTTGTTGCTGGGTCTTGCTTGAGTCAGAATATCCAGGCGCACAGGCTCATCTCAAACTCCATATGTATTAGACAATTCTCTCCTGATCTTCTTGCCTCTACTTCCCAAGTGCTGGGATTTACAGGCAAGACACCACCATGTCTGGCTGAATGGTTTTGGTTTTTAAGTTTTTAATTAATTATTAGTGTGTGTATGTTTATGTTGTACAGGCAGAGGGACCTGTGGCACATGTACAAGTTAGAAGACTCCAGAAAGTTCTCTCTCTCCATCTTTTCCTGAGTTCTGGGGCTCAAACTCTGGTCTTGAGGCTTCCGTGGTAAACACCTTTGACCTGCTGAGCCTTCTCACCTGGTCCCTGTTTTGCTTTACCAAACAGGGCCTCACTGTGTAATCCAGGCTAGCTTTGAACTCATAGAATCTCCCTGCCTCTGTCTCCCAAGGGCTGGGGTAATAGGCAAGGACCACAATGCCCTGAATTAATCATGTACTTTGAATAAGTAATCGGTATCTAAATTATATCTCAGGGATGCAGAGATGGCTCATCGGGTAAGAGCCTGGGCTGCTCTTGCAGAGTATATGGGTTCAGTTCCTAGCATCCATACCATATACAGAAAATAAGAATTCCTTAAAGGTCAGCCTGGTCTACAAAGTAAGTCCAGGACAGCCAGGGCTACACAGAGAAACCTTGTCTCAAAAAACAAAAACAAAAACAGTTGTTGTTTTTTTGAGACAAGGTTTCTCTGTGTAGCCCTAGCTGTTCTGGACTTACTTTGTAAACCAGGCTAGCCTCAGAACTCACAGAGATCCACCTGCCTCTGCCTCCCAAGTGCTGGGATTACGCTATTACAGTTTTGAACTGCTATGTGGGTGCTGAGATTTGAACTCAGGGCCTTTGGAAGAAGAGCCAGTACTCTTAACCTCTGAGCCATCTCTCCAGCCCTGTGTATATTTCTTAACTGCTGACCCTTTGCGTTAACAGTTAACAGTTACTTCAATTCTTCATTAACTCCCACAACACCCCATGATGAACATTTGACTAGTCAAATAATTAAAATTCAGCCTAGGCTGGGCATGATGGTGCACGCCTTTAATCCCAGCATTTGGGAGCATAGGCAGGCAGATCTCTGTGCGTTTGAGACCAGCCTGGTCTACAAAGCGAATCTAGGACAGCCAGGACTACCCAGAGAAACCCTGTCTGGGGGAAAAAAAAATCAGCCATCCAGTCTCAGATGACATGGTAAAGTATCAGTGCACGACCAGTGGAGAGCTGACCTGGGTGAAAGTGTATGGGTGTAGGGGATGGGGTTGCTAGCAGGGTTCTGAAAGAGACATTGGGCCCCGCCCACCTTCCCGAGGGTGCACTAGTTCTTTGAACTACACTTCCCAGAAGGCCATGGGGCAGCCACCAGCGTAAACCATGCATACAAACTCCACTGGCAATTCTGGGAATGGTAGTTCTTTATGTTTCGAGGCGAGGAATTCCCTCCAGGAAGTCCCTCCAGCTGTCTAACAAGATTTCTCTAAGGGGTCAGCAGAACTGAGAGAGAACGCCTCCTATCCCCAACCAGCCGAAGAGTACGCTGTACCTGTTTCATGGATCCTTCCAACGGCCGAAATCTTCTCTGGCTTCTGGGCACCAAAGACCATGGAGAGGAACTGGACGCAGTAGATGCCTAGGTCCAGCAGGCCGCCACCGGCCTGGCTCCAATCTGTGCACCTGGGTGAAAGGCTTAAATCCATCCCGAATTCTGCCCGGGCCACTCGTAGGTCTCCGACAGTTCCTTGAACCAAAACTTCACGCAGAGCCTCCATGGCAGGAAAAAACCGGCTCCAGATGGCCTGCAGACCAGACAGGTGTGCCCAAGAAAATATGGTCATCGGTACTCTGGAGCTACTCAGCTACACTTCCCTCAGAATCCTATCTTGAGGGATGTCCACAGTTCCCCCGCCCCAAAACACAAGGTCTTCCCTTGACCTTCCCCACTGTCACCCCAGTTTTCCTGCTACAACTATCTCTGTCCCATACATGTTTTTGGTTTTGTTTATTTTTTCAGACAGGGTATTATGTAATGCAGACTGGCTTCAAACTCACATAGCAGAAGTCTCAATGGAGTAACTTCCTAGATCAGATCGGCAAGTATGTCTGTGTCTTGATTCACTGTAGGGTGGCCCAGCCCACTGTAGGCCACATAATTCCTTCAGCAGGTGGGCCTGAACCCAGAGCCCCGGGTAGGGAAGTGCTGTAACCACTGATAGAACATCTGTAGCCCTTTAAAAAACTTCATGTTGGGGGTCATGGTGCACACTTTTACTCCCAGCACTCAGGAGACAGAGGCAGGTGGATCACTGTGAGTTTGAGGGCAGCCTGGTCTACAAAGTGAGTTCCTGGAGAGCCAGTGCTCTGTACAGAGACACTGTTTCAAAAACAAAAATCAAAACCCAACCAACCAACCAACCAAACAAACAAAAAAACCAAAACAACCTTTTGCCTGAAAAAGACATTCTTCTCTGTGTTCATCTCTCCTCCCCCTCTTCCCCTAAAATCTAACACGGAGGCTAAAGAACATCCCACACAGTCTGAGCAAATGTTGTTACATTTGCTGAGGATTATGACAGCCTCGCACTTGAGTGAGCCCACCCACTTGCTGGCTTCACTTTTGGGTGACTGTTTTTTCTTTCTGAGAAAGGGTTTCATGTAGTTCAGGCTGGCCTCAATCTGTCTATGTAGCTGAAGATAACCTTGCATTTTGTTTGTTTGTTTTTCGAGGCAGGGTTTCTCTGTGAAGCCCTAGCTATCCTGGACTCATTCTGTAGACCAGGCTGTCCTTGAACTCACAGAGATCGGCCTGCCTCTGCCTCCCGAGTGCTGGGATTAAAGGTGTGCACCGCCACGCCCAGCTTTTTCACTTAAAAATTTTTTTATTTTTATTTATGTACATTGGTGTTTTGACCACATGTATGTCTATGTGAGGGTGTCAGATCTCTTGGAACAGGAATTACAGACAGCTGTGAGCCACCATGTGGGTGCTGGGAATTGAATTCAGGTCCTTTGGAAGAGCAGCCAGTGCTCTTAACTGCTGAGACATCTCTCCAGTCCCCAACATTGCACTTTTTAATAAAGTTTATTTTATTTGTGAGTCTGTGTGTACACATGTGCATGCAGGTCTCCTCAAAGGCCAGAAGAGGGCATCAAATCCCCTGAAACTGGAGCTACAGGTAAGTGTGTGCAAGCCAGTGTGTGTTCTGAGAACTGAACTCTGGTCCCTTTGGAAGAGCAGCCTTTTTTTTTTTTTTTTTGAGACAAGGTTTCTCTGTGTATCCATGGCTGTCCTGGCCTCACTTGTAGACCAGTCAAACTCAAGATCCCCTTCCTCTGCCACCTCTCCTACCCTCGCTGAGATTAAAGGCGTGCGCCAGGCGCAGCCAGTGTTAACTTCTCTAGTTCCAACCTGGAACCCACTGACACTCCTTCTTTCCTTACCTACTTACATACTTCTTTCTTTCTTTGAGATAAGATCTTATAACCCTGGCTGGCTTGGAACTCACAAAGATTTGAATGCTAAGATTAAAAATGTTTACTACCAGCAGGGGGGGGGGGTTGTTATTCGCCTTTAATCCACTTAGAAGACAGAGGCAGGTGGATGTCTGTGAGTTTGAGGCTACTCCTGGAGTTCCAGGACAGCCAGTACTGATACACAGAGAAGCCTTGTATCGAAAAACCAAAAAAAAAAAAAAAAAGTGTTCACTATCATGCTGGGCAACCTTGAATGTCTATCCTCTGTGTCCTTCCTAGTGCTGAGATGACAAAGGAAACCACCACACTACTTCATGTGCTGCTGGGATGGAACCCAGGGCTGCCTGCATGCCAGGCAAGCACTCTGTCCACTGAACTACATCTCCAGATCTCCCTAGTACTTCCTGGTTGTCTCCTTTCTTTTTCTCTCTCTTCTCTTCTCTTCTTCTTTCTTCTTCTCCTTCTTCTCCTTCTACTACTACTTCTTCTTCTCCTCCTCCTCCTCCTCCTCCTCCTCCTCCTCCTCCTCCTCCTCCACCTCCTCCTCCTCCTCCACCTCTTCTTCTTCTTCTTTTTTCTTTTTTTTTTTCCTTAGGTTTTTCAAGACAGGGTTTCTCTGTGTAACAGCCTTGGCTGTCCTGGACCTCACTCTGTAGACCAGGCTGGCGTTGAACTCACAGAGATCTATCTGCCTGCCTCTGCCTCCCGAGTGCTAGAATTAAAAGTGTGAGCCACCACACCCAGCCTCTTTCTTTTTGAGACAAGGTCTCACTGTGTAGCTCTAACTGGCTGGGAATTTGCTTTGTAGACAAGGCTGGACTCAAACTCAGAGAGAACCACCTGCCTCTGCCTCTTGAGTGCTTGGATTAAACACCTGATCTCTTCTTGGTTGACTTTAAAAACAGGAACTGATTTTAGGGGCTGGAGAGCCAGCTCAGTGGTTAAGAATACTTGGTGTTCTTTCAGGACCCAGATTTGCTTCCCACCAGCCACATGGTGGCTCACAACCCCTTCAGTTCCAGGGTGCCTCTGTGGGCACCAAGTATACACATGGCATAGTAAATAAAATGAATAAAGTTTTTTTTTTT
>CAJQZJ010034110.1:2572733-2594126 GCA_907164525.1 Lophiomys imhausi
TGTAGATGGCATGTCTGACTAGAGAGCCATGTAATGGGTTAAAAACTGCCCTGGCCTAGGCTGTTACCTCCCCTGTGTTGGGGGTGGAGTTCTGGAAAAGTAGCCTTTCATTATCTCCTGTCCTCCAGGAGAAAGCAGCTTTTTTATGTGCCAATATTTTAACTTTTCCTGGGAGAAGAAGCTACAAAGGCTGAGTCACTGTTCTTATCCATGGTTTCCTTAGGTTCACAGAGCAACCTCCAGATAACAGCAGTGTGTGCATCTGGAAAGCTAAGCTTCCTTCCGCAGGCTTGTGGGACTCTCCTGAGCTGCTGGTCTGCCTGACACGCCTCCCCACTTACTCCCTAGGTAAGTCTTGCACCAGCAACTCCTTAGCAAAATGGCCTCTGTCTTCTTGCTTTCCAAATAAATACTTTTCCTTCAAGGAGAGAGAAATGAACTTGAGTTTGTGACTTCAATATCTGCTAGATTCAGTTATGTCCTGGCCAACACAGAGATTCTGACCCTTTTGTGTGTGTGTGGGGGGGGGGGGCACATTTTGAGTGAGGGCAGCCATGTTGAGTACTGGCTGGTGGTGCTACATGAATGTCAGAGAGGCCTCTCCAGGCTTACCTCCATTAGGAAGAGGCCCTGAGAACGGGCCTTTGCAACCATGTCCCGAACTTCTGCTGCATTCACGCCCATGGGTTTCTCGCAAAGGACAGCCTTGCCTGCTGCCAAGCAAAGGAGCACCGCGGGCTTGTGCTGGGGGTGCTGGGTGGCAATGTAGGCCACTTCTAGTATAGAAGGAAGGAGATCAAGTTAGTAATGCTGCCTATAAGAGGAGGCCTGGCCACCAATGTTCTGGGACAAGGTGGTGGGTACAATCCTAATCCTCACATTGGGAAGAGACTACCAAACTTTTGGGAGGCTGAGGCAGGAGGATAACCAATTTGAGACTAGCCTGGGCTACATAGTGTGAGGTCTGTCTCAAAAACCTAAAGGGCTGGGCATGGTAGCCCACACCTTTAATCCCAGCACTTGGAAACCAGAAACCAAGGCAGGTGGATCTCTGTGAGTTTGAGGCCAGCCTGGTCTACATAGTAAGTTTCAGGCCAGCCAGGGCTACACAGTGAGACCCTCTCTCAAAATAAAACAAAGGGTTGGGATACAGCTTGGTGGAGCCAGTGAGAGGCTCTAGGTTCCATCCCTAGTACTGAAAATAAACAATTCCTATTAACTGCCACCTGCCTAGCTGAACCTTTCCGAAGTCCACCCCCGGAGGCAGGTGCACCTGTAGTCACACAGCTCAGGCAACAGGCTGTGCCTAGCTGTGCCCCACCTTCGTCGTAAGTCCACTCACCCACATGTGGGTCCTTGGCCAGCTCCTCATAGGAGCCATAGGCCTTGGGAATGTTGTATTTCTGTGCAAACTCCTTCGCCCGGTTCAGGTCCCTTGCAGCCACAGCTACCACCTAGTGTCCAATTGAAAGAGTTGAGTTGAGACAGATGATTTTATTTATTTTTTTATTTTTTTTATTTTTATTTTTATTTTTTTTGGTTTTTCGAGACAGGGTTTCTCTGAATATCTCTGGCTGTCCTGGACTCGCTTTGTAGACCAGGCTGGCCTCGAACTCACAAAGATCCGCCTGCCTCTGCCTCCCAAGTGCTGGGATTAAAGGCGTACGCCACCACCACCCGGCTAAAACCGGTTAGCTCAGTTGGTTAGAGCGTGGTGCTAATAACGCCAAGGTCGCGGGTTCGATCCCCGTACGGGCCAGAGACAGATAATTTTAAAATCATTCTCTGGGTTGCTGGGAGTGGTGGCGCACGCCTTTAATCCCAGCACTCGGGAGGCAGAGGCAGGTGGATCTCTGTGAGTTCAAGGCCAGCCTGGTCTACAGAGTGAGTGCAGAACAGCCAGAGATACACAGAGAAACCCTGTCTCAAGAGTGGGGTGAAGAGGCGGAGTGATTTGAAAATAAGTCTCTTATGGCTTTGCGGACCAGAAGGTCCCCTTCTCCTCTCAGAGTTCTCTAGGGGCTCTCCTCCCTTATACTCGGGATTTTCTCATCCCTCAGACTAGGGTCCCTCTCCCTCCGACCCAAGGCTCCCCCCCCTCCCCTCAGACCCAAGGTCTTCCAAGGGAGGTGTACCTGGTGCTCCGAGGGAGGCAGTGAGCTCAGCATGGTGGTAAAATCGCTGGCGATTAAGCCAGTTGACACGATGCCCCAGCGCAGCGCCATCTCCACAGTGGGGGGTCAGGACGTCCCGCAGGGCTGGAGGCGGGGCCAACGGAACCGCTCTTGGCTCTACCTTCAGAGGAGCAGGGCTTGGCTTCCTAAACCTTGGCCTTGGTTGAGACTTTGACCCACAGGGACACATCTGAAGAGTTGTCAGAGAGAGAAGCAGGCATTTCTCCTGCTCCCCTATCTCTTTCTCTCTGACAGTGCCTTACTCTGTTGCTCAGGCTACTGACCTCAAACTCAAGACAATCCTCCTGCCTCAGCTTCTTGAGTTCAGGGAATACAGGCATACATTACTGTACCTGTCTTTCAAGTGTCCTTTTTTTCTTTTGAGTCAGGGTTTCTCTGTGTAACAGAGCCAACACACCGCTGTCAAGTGTCTTTTTACTTCTTATTTTGAAGACAGTGTCTTGATATTGTTAGGAATTGGTCTGGGGGTCTCAAGAAAATGACACAGGATCCAAAATATTTCTGGCAAGGCAGAAAGTTTTACTTGTCAGAAGAGTACACAGCCATGTCAAATCAAACAGGCAAGCACAGCAGTGGGGGTCCACTGGGTTTGTTTTCGCTGTTGAAATGTGTGTGTGCATGTGGGCGTGGTTTTTGCCTGCTTGTATGTGTGTGCACCGTGTACCTGTCTAGGGTGTTTCATTATCTAGAGATGCCTCAGCAGTTAGGAGCACTGTCTGTTCTTCCAGAGGACCCAAGTTTAGTTCCACATGGTAGCTCACAACCGTCTTTAATTGGATATCCAGTTCCAGGATATCCAATGCCTTCTTCTGTTGGATCAGGCATGCATACAGTGGATGCACTCAAACATATAAAATAAATCTAAGAAGGAAAAAAAAAAACAGGAGTTGGGTCCCCTGGAACTGGAATTACAGATGGTTGTGAGCCATTCATTATGTGGGCGTTGGGAACCTGAGTTCTCTGCAAGAACAGCCAGTGCTCTTAACTGCTGAGGACTGTGTCCAGCCCCCCCCCCCCCCCCCCCCCCCCGGTTTATATCTCTGCAAGTCTCTTTAATGATGGAACTTTATCTCATTTAACTTTTGGAGAGACAAGAAAGTGCTTCTCATATCTACTTATTCCTCCTCTTTTATAACACCACTTCATTTTTTTCTTCCAATCCACTTCACCCTGTCAGTGTCTGGGTGTTTACTGTCCTACAAAGGAATGCAGCTCAGTTATCACGGCCTTGATGAGTCTTTGAACTGACTGCTTGTGCAGTACCTCACTGTAGCCATGACCTCAGGACCAGAACAAGGACCTCAGGACAAGGTCACTCTCCATTGCCACGTGAGCCTTTGACAGAGGACGGTTGGTTCATCTACACTCCCTGATGTGGGAGCCACATGGTGTGCGTGACACAATGATCGATCCCCTTGCCTCAGCTTCCTAGGCTGCTAGTATGACACACCTGGACAATGGGGCTGACAGTGGTCCTGCTTCTTATGACCCCTGGAGTTACGGATAGAGTCCTCTTCCATGTCCCTCTGGGTTTATTCCTGGCTCAGGGCTGTACCTCTCTGGGGTTCATTCTCCTGTTGTGGAAAACCAAAGTCCCCACGGGTTTCTATTTGCAGGAAATGACTGAGAGGATTGACTGAGCTCTGTGACCCATTATGTAAGTGTTCTCAACTGGCTGGCCAGGTGCACCTTCAGCAAGAAACTATCAAGTTTCCCTTGCCTTGTAGACATTTATTTAAGGCCTTGGTGGCAGAGGCTGGGGAGATGCTCAGTGGTTATAACCACAGCATGTGCTGCTCTTGCAGAGGACCTGAGTCTGGTTCCCAGATGCCACATTGGCCAGCTCATAATTACCTATAACTCCAGCTCCTGGGAATCCCACACGGTCTCTGAACTCTGTGGGCCCCTGCACTCCTGTGGCATATAAACACATACTCAGAACTAAAAAGAATCCTTTTTTTTTTTTTTTAAGACCTTATGTAGGACTTGGTGGCACACATCTTTTAATCCCAGAACTCAGGATACAGAGGCAGATGGATCTCTGTGGGTTGAAGGCCAGCCTGGTCTACAGAGTTCCAAGCTAGCCAGAGTGGCATAAAACTGTCTCAAAAACAAAAACAAAACAAAAAAAAGCAAAACAAACAAAAAAGGCTTTGGTGTGGGATGGGCCACAAGGCCCTACTCCGGAGGATCTCTAGGCCCCTAGGATCTCAGTCAAAGTTACTGAGGGAGGGAAGTACTTTTTTTTTTTTCCCAGCTGTGTACCTGTATTGTGTGGTGGGCGTTTTTGTTTTTTTTTTTTTTTTCTCTCCCTTAATCATGTGTGTGGTGCCATCTTGGAGAACAGAATACATTCACCCAGGAGCCATGACTCCTAACCAGTGGTAGCCAGGTCTATGGTAATCGAACTGGTAGATGGAGGAGGGGAGTCACAAGACTGGTCCTTAAGATTCAGCCATTGCTCCTTCTTGCGCAAGTGCATTCCCAAGTGATGTAGAGATACTAGAGAATATGGACAGTGGAAGCTCAACTCTACAATGTGCCTCCCATGAAGTCATTATCTGGGACGTGGGAGGACCTGATGCTGCAGCCGTTTTGGGACCGATGCTTTTAAGTAATTGATGGCTTTTTTCTTTTTTCCATGCACCAATTTCATCAGAGAATATCCCCATCCAAGATGAGGACAAAGGCACCATCAAAACCATAGGTGGCCACCATCAGGTGTTCTTATGACCACTTAAGACCTCAGAACCACCGGGCTTGGTGGCACACTCCCAGAACTCAGGAGGCAAAGGCAGGTGGATCTCTGTGAGTTTGAAGCCAGCCTGGTCTACAAAGCGAGTCCAGGACAGCCAGGGCTTTTACACAGAGAAACCCTGTCCTGAAAAACAAAACAAAAAAACAAAAAGACCTCAAGATCAGTGGGACATGAGTGAGAAGCTGCATGGGAATGGGCTTTGGGGGAGCAGATTCTCCCACTGAAAAAATCCAAATTGGATGTTGTTGCAGATGTGTGTGATACCTGGAGTTGTCACAGCCACATGAGACCATGCAGGGAGTATATTGTCCCTGTAACTGACACAGCAGATAGGAGACTGGAACATTTCCTCTTAATTCCAAAGCTGCTGTGCTGTAGACATTTGTGTGTGCAGATATAGGCGTGTATGCAGGCCAGAGAGCATGCTGCCTGTGTGTTCAACTCCCTACCTTTACTGACAGATTCCCTCTGTGGCTCTGAATTGGCCAGGATGTGGACCAGCCATCCGGAACCACCTGGCTTCTCATTGCTGGGATTATAGGTGCTTTATACATGGTTGCTGAGGATTCCAGACAGAGGTCCTCCACAGGCACATTTTCAACTGAGCCATTTCTGTGTCCTGACAGGATCTCACTATGTAGTCGTGGCTGGCCTGAACTCAGGGATCTGCCTCCCAGCATTGAATGGTACATAGTCCTGTTTGGCCATTTTTTTAATGTGCATTGGTGTTCTGCCTGCATGTATGTTTGTGTGAGAGTGTCAGATCTTGGAATTATAGACAGTTATGACCTGCCGTGTGGTTGGTGTGAATTGAACCCAGGTCCTCTGGAAGAGCACTCAGTGCTCTTAACTGCTGAGTCGTCTCTCCAGGTCCTCCCTGCCCCCCTTGTTTTTGAACTTTGCACACAGGGCTTCATGTAGCTCAGGCAGGCTTTAACTTGTTATACACTTTAGGATGACACTGAACTCCTGATCCTCTTGCCTCCACCTTCCAAGTGCATTTACCCCCATACCCCATTTATGTGGCCTGTGGGACAGAGGGCCTCCTGCATGCTAGGCAAGTATGGTACACACTGATCCACTGCCCCTTAATAATATATTCTTTTTTTTTGGGGGGGGGAGGGTTGAGACAAGGTTTCTCTGTGTAGCTCTGGCTGTCCTGGATTCACTTGTAGACCAGGCTGGCCTCAAACTCACAAAGATCACCTGCCTTTGTCTCCCAAGTGCTGGGATTAAAGGCGTGTACCACCACCGCCTGGCTAATAATATATTCTTTAAAAATTATTTATTAAATTTTTTTCAAACTCAGGTTTGGGTTTTCTGTCCCCATGGCAAAATGAAGCAATGTGAGGCCATTCTGCCTAAAGCAGACAGAAAGCCACCCCGCCAAGCCTCTTGGAAGCTAAGCATAAAGTGCCGCCCATTGGATACCGAGGAGTCCAGCAGGTGGCTTGTGGGCAGCACGTACACCAGATACACGAATGTTTATTTGTGCCAGACTATATTTGAATGGAAGTAGAGCACACAGCAGGACACAACAGTATGGCTTGAAGCCAGGGAAGTGGGGGTACCAATTTCCAGGAGCCCCACAGGAGGCTGAGGGTTCCTGGACCTCAGCTAGGGGTATAGCCATATCTGGGTACCTTCTGAGGCCATAGGGTCCAGGAGGTCAGCATAAGGCTGGTGAGGTGGTGGAAGCCGGGGGTCCAGGTAGAAATGACAGTTACTTGAAGGACACCCCATGTCCTGAGCCTCCAGCCACTGAAAGGAATTGAGATCATTGGCCCCATAGAAGGCAGAGAGAGAGTCCGAGGGACCAAGCCAAGCTCCTGTGACCCATTGACACTAGGTACAGGAATCAAAGCGACTGAGCCTAGAATAGCTAAAAGCAAACCAAGAAGGCAGGCAGGCCTGGAGCAAGCACTCCAGGTAGGGTGAGGGTCTCTTGTAACTTCAGCTCCTGTACTGAGTCCCTGACAGAATACAGAAAAGCCAGAGGACAGAGGGAACTGGGACCTGGACGCTGTGAGGGCTTGACTAGCAGATGTCGGCGGAAGCACATCCCTCCCCAGGCAGCCATGTAGGCTCTGGTCTCTAGACAGGCTGCAAGGACACTTCATCTAGCTTCCATCACTGTCTGTCAGACTGTGAGGGCTGGGGCCACTGAGAGGTCATAAGAGCTGGGTATCCAGCTGGGGCTGCTCTGGGGCCTTCTTTTCAGAAGCAGCCACATCTTTCTGGTCACCTGCTGGAGCTGGGACAGGAACATCATCTGCAGAGGAAACAGGAGAATGGCTTTAGATGAGAAATTTCCTAAACAAAGGAAAGGGATTCCCAGGCTTCCTCCCTCAGACATGGGGATCCAGGCCTATGCCTCCTCCCTCAGACTCAGGGTCATAGTAATCAGTCTCTTGACTATGATTTGGGGGACTGGGCCTTGGTCTTCCTCCTTCAGACCCACTGTCCCAGGGTAGAGAGCCAGTACCTGTGTCTGCACGGAACTGCAGCTGTCCATCAGGCTTAGAAGGTGGAACATTCTGTTCTTGCTGTTGCTGCTTCCTTTGCTCCATTTGGAGAACAGCCTGCAGCAGGCAGATACACAGATAAGACACTATGGCCAACTGCTAAGTGGCCACCATCCTTTTACTTCCCCATGGCCTCGGTTCCTCTCTCATTGAGCTGGGTTTCATGCTAGTCAGGGTTCAATTCTCTCTGTCGTGGCTTAGGTGCTACCACACTGAACCCTTATTATCCCCTCCTGGCCTGACCTCACCTACTGCCCTCATGTAAAATGGCTGCCACAACACAGTCGGGCATGGAAAATCCCCTCTGCCCTTACTAATGATGGCATCTATCACCTGGATATACGTTATCTACAACTATTAACATAGCAGTTACAGGTCATCCCACCCTGAAGACACCCCTTTGGATAAAGAAAAAGGCCCCCAGGAGTTCCAGATAAAGGGCCCAGATTCTCCAACTGGTCACCTGCTGCAGCTCTCTCTTCTGAGCCTCTAGGCGGTCCTGGGAGCGCCCCAGGTCCTCTGTCTCTTGGCTGAGGCGCTGGGCTTTGGCATTCAGCTCAGCCTCCCGTGCAGCAAGCTCTTCTTCAAACCGCCTCAGTTCCTCCTCTGTGTACGCTGGATACATTTCCACTGTCTGCAGGGCACAGGACAGGGTCAGGGGATCAATGGGGCAACTCAAGGCTCACTGAGTGGGCGAATGGTGAGAGGCTGGGGTGCGTGTGTCTGCTATCGGCACATACCAATGACCAGACTGGAAGTGGAGTGTTAGGTAAGACTAGAGAAGGAAGAAGAACAGGGGTCTAGAGATAAGGAATGGGGGAAGTCAGGGAACCACAAAAGGGACAGAGACCCAAACAGATCAGGAAAGAGCCAGCAATGCTGAAGGAAGGGGCTGGTACTGGGAGACATTAAGGTCTGAGCCATTCCCATGTCCTCACCTGCACTGAAATGTACAGTAAAGCCTTTGTGTATGGCTGTAAGTGAAATGTATAGTAAAGCCTTAGTTAGCTATGTTTGGGTCCATCAGTAGAGGCCGAGAAATTGTTTTGAGACTGTTTGAACCTTGAAGAAATGTTTCTCTGGAGAATCCGCAGTTGGTGCTACGTGAGAACTTGTAGCTCCTCCAACCTTGGTCCTAAGACACTCCTGGCAAACCTGGAGTTCTTTGATTCTGGCTAGTCATAATCAGAAGGGACTGAGATTCGTGTGGGCTGTCTGCTCTCGCAGGCAGCAAGGACAAGATAACTTTGGTAGCTGGAACCTTTCTCAGCCCCAATTAACCTTGTATGATGTTTGAATAAAGTAACAGTAACTGGAGTGAGCTAGCTAGGTGTCAGTCTTTTCCACGGTGGCTGAATCCCTCTGCTCCTTCGGATAATGAAGGCTTAGCATCTTACAAGCTTCTCTCTCTACTGAGCCACCTTCGGCCAATATCAAACAGTACTCACCTTCCATCCTTCCCCAGTGTCCCCAAACTCCTTCCTCTGTGTGGATGCTAGGAATTCCTCCAGGGTCACAAGACGGTCCTGGTTGGTGTCCACCTGGGGAGCCAGATCAAGGTTAGGGACTGTGCTGAGCCTGCTACCCACTGCCCACCCTCAGCATGGCTTCTCTCACATTCTTCATCACGTGCTCCCGCATTCGAAGCCGTTCTTCCTCCATCTCTCTCATGTCATCCTCCTCATTCTTTGGGTCGTATACCTTCTCCAACTGCAGGATTAACGGGAAAAGCAGGATCGGGATAACATCACTCCCGGTATATACATTTTTCACCTCTCAAGAGGATCTTGGGGCCTCCAGGGGCTTTGTCTACAGGGGCTGCTGGGAGTTGTAGTTTTTTTTCCTGCACTCTCACTGGCAAGGAACCAGCAGCAATCCCTTCGGGCATATGAGGCGAAAGCCTATCTAGCCCGGAGAGCTTCCACTCCACTCACCTCCTTGGTAAAGAGGGCTTCTAGTTCTTGGTCATCTAGGACACCATCACTGTTGATGTCTGGGGGACAAGACAAGATGTGTTAGGGATGGAAGAGTCACTGTGGGTGGATTTGAGGTCTCTTAGCAGGGGACAAACAGCATGGTGGCCATGGGCAGTAGGCTTCAGTACCCTGCAGGACCTATTGCTGTAAGCACCCCTTCTGGCCTGCAGTGGCGGTGCACGCCTTAACCCCAGGCCAGCCTGGTCTACTGTTAGAGAAACCCTATCTTAAGAAAAAGAAAAAAAAAAAAAAAGGAGTCCAGGGCCCCATGACCTCTGCCCCTCAGAGAACTATGTCAATTCCAGTGGCCAGAGAAACCCATGCATCATGGCTACTACAGTCCTTGCCTACAAGCTTGACCTTCAAGGTGATCCTAGCCTTAGGCCCACTTGTGTCTCCTTCCTATTAACCAGCAACCGGCCTTTCTTGCCACTCACAAGGCTCCTGCAATTGGCCCTTGCCTGACTGTCTGGAACATTCCAGACAGAATCTGTGAAACCTGACAGAAGACCATCTGTACAGCAGTACCACCTGCCCCCCCCCCCCCCCCCCCACCCCCCCCCAACCACCCCCTCTTCCCCCCGGCCCCCCCCCCCCCCCCCCCCCCCCGTCCTACCCCTTTCACGTGTGATGTGCAGTGCAGCCTGCACATTGTCAGTGTATGTTTGTTTCTCACTCGCCTACAACATTCTTCCCCATGTGGCCGCAGGGCTCTGTCCACCATCTTGGAATTCCTTGGTTGTATTTTCCCAGTGGTGTAGAAGGGTGAACGGCTAGCACGCCACCTCATAGCTGTCCTTATGCCCCTCCCCCCTCACACATGGGTTTGTGCGTCCTCTGGAACTGTATCTTCTAACTCTGCAGCCACTGGGCAGGTGGGATGACCAAAGTTGCAATGACACCAAGTTTAGTGGCACAGACTGCTTTTACCCAGGGCACCTGGAGCCAGCGTCACAGAGACAGGCAGCCCAATGGCAGGTGCCAATATGGAATCGAGGGGTTAAGAGGAGGGGTGAGCTAGGAGCTTTCTGGTGGGTACAGAAGTCGCCAGGTGTGCTTTCTTGTACTTGGCTCAAAGTTCTAGGTTCACAAGATTAAAAGGTATTTAGGACCGGGCGTGGTGGCACCTTTAATCCCAGCATTTGGAAGGTAGAGGCAGGTGGATCTCTGTGAGTTAGAGGCCAGCCTGGTCTACAGAGTGAGTCAAGGATACGCATAAAAATTCTTGAAAAACCAAAAAAAAAAAAAAAAAAAAGTGCTTCGCCCTGGGCTGGAGTCAAACAGCAGTGCTAGAGAGTGCTTGCTCAGCATTATGAAGAAGCCCTAGGTTCCAATTCTGCAAACAGACCAAGCCAAATCCACTACCCACTATAGAAATTCACACATAAACATTATTACTGTGGTCACATCTCTAATCCCAGCACTCAGGAGGCAGAGGCAGGCAGATCTATGAGTTCAAGGCCAGCCTGGTCTACAGAGTGAGTTCCAGTGAAGCTAGGGCTACACAGAGAAACCGTGTCTCGAAAAAAAAAAAAAAGTACCCTGGCCACACACAGTTGTACACAACTTTAATACCAACACTCAGGAGGCAGAGGCAGGCAGATCTTTGAATTGCAAGCCAGACTTGTCTACAAAGTGAGCTCCAAGACAGCCATGGCTACACAGAGAAACCCTCAGGGAAAAAAAAAAAAAAACACAAGAAAAAAAATTACATTTTACATTGTGTGCATGTATGTGCCTGGGTGTGGGTACATATGTGTGTGTCTGTGTGTGCATGGGTATGGGTGTACCTGTAACCCAGCTCAAGCATGGAGTCAGAGGTCAACAAATGGGAGTTGGTTCTTTCATTCTGTCAAGTGTATTCCACAAATCAAACTCGGTTCAGCCTTGTAGCAGGGCTTTAGGGGGCCAGGCTTCTGACTACTGTGGCAGCCAACAAACTTCATAATCTCAAGCCTAAAAAATTCAATTCCCAACAGTCCTGTGGCAGTTTTTTTTTTTTTAATTAGTGTGTATGGATGTTTTGCCTGCATGTATGTATGTGTACCATATGTGTGCCTAGTGCCCTCCGAGGCCACGAGGGTACTGGATCCCCTGAAACTAGAGTTAGATGGTTGTGAGCATCTATGAGTGCTTGGGTCCTCTGGAAGAGCAGCCATCTCTCCAGGCCCCTACCTCCCAGGAAAGTTTCACATAGGCACCAAGACTTTTTTGTCTCTGTGGCTCTTGGGAGTTCTAGTTCTTTTTTTTTTTTTTTTGGTTTTTCGAGACAAGGTTTCTCTGTGTAGCCCTGGCTGTCCTGGACTCACTTTATAGACCAGGCTGGCCTCGAACTCACAAAGATCCACCTGCCTCTGCCTCCCAAGTGCTGGGATTAAAGGCGTGCGCCACCACCGCCCGGCTGAGTTCTAGTTCTTTATGTACTCCTCAAGGCTGGTCTGCTCAGAGGACATGGCCATTCTTTAGAATACAGAATTAAAAAAAAAAAAAGGCCGGGCGGTGGTGGCGCACGCCTTTAATCCCAGCACTTGGGAGGCAGAGGCAGGCGGATCTTTGTGAGTTCGAGGCCAGCCTGGTCTACAAAGTGAGTCCAGGACAGCCAAGGATACACAGAGAAACCCTGTCTCGAAAAACCAAAAAAAAAAAAAAATACTGAGGAAAAAGACTTGGTCCTTCCATGGAAGACCCCAGGCCTAGCAGGAGGAGGGGCAGGGTCTTTGGACAGTCAGGACATGAAGGAGGCCTGGCAGCCATAAAGCCCCACTGGGAGAGTAGATTTCCCATGCCATTCAGGCCCTATAACCATTAGAACAGCTCACACAGCTCTGATCTGGAGCACCCTCCGCACCTTACCATGTAGTATGAAGAAGGTCTTGGGGTTGAACCTGTTGGGGTCCAATCCATCTAGCTCCTCCCACACCTCCTTCAACTGGGCTTGGCTGCCCTGTGGAGAAGAGCAGCAGAAGCTTATGAACAACGAGTCTGAGAGCTGTTGTATCAGTTCAGATAGCTCTATGTGCCCATCCAATGAACTTTAATCCCCTCAAGCTAGAACTACAATTCCTAGCAATACTTGGAGCAGTTTCATATAGGGAGGTGTATTTTTTGCCGCATTTTCTTTTCTGCTTAGGAGATGGCATGGTAAAGCGCACATGAGGGTCCTTACAGGGACATTGACTTTGGGGTGTTCCCGGTGTTTGCGCTGTTGCTCTTGTAGCTTCCTTTCAGCCTCCTTCCGCTGCTCCTCGCCCAGAGACTCCAGGTAACGTCTTCTCTCATGTTCCTTGAGCATCTCATAGCGTTTGAACTCTTCGTGATGTGCAGCATCATACTGGGCGAGGTCTCGGGTGGCCTGTGGAGAGGTAACAGGGTCACACTCCTCCTGTCTTTCAGGCACGAGGCATGACCTCACTGTCTTAGTCTGCATGGCTGGCCCTGCCCACAGCTTTCCCAAAGTGCTGATGGTGTCTGTGCAGTAGCAGTCTAGATGTGAGCCTTTCAAGTCCTCCACCAGCTCGGCATTTCAGGGACAAGCAGAGGGACAGCATATGAGGTGGGTTTAATCCAGAAAGCAGCACAGCTTGGACAGAACCTATCAAGAAGAAACCAACCTACGATCCTAGCACTCTGGAGGTACAGGCAAGAGGGTGGCAAATTATTATTATTTTTTTAATAATTTTTTTCTATCTTATGTGTATTTGTGTTTTGCCTGCATGTATGTTTGTGTGAAGGTGTCAGATCCCCTGGAACTGGAGTTACAGACAGTTGTGAGCTGCCATGTGGGTGCTGGAAATTGAACCTGGGACCTCTGGAAGAGCAACCAGTGCTCTTAACCACTAAGCCATCTCTCCAGCCCTGAGGATGGCAAATTTTAAGCCAGCCTGGGCTACTTATTAAGACCCTGGCTCAAAAAAAAAAAAATCTTCTCACACAATGAATTCATGCTTTTCCAAACTACTAAGTTTGTAATATTTATCACTGCAACAGCTAACAGAGTTGTTATGAGGACCGCTGCACTACCCAAGAGGCTATGTGCCAAGGGACAGTTGCCAATGCCGGATAATTTTTCTTGTTACATCAGAAGGAAATCTTAGGCATCTAGTGGATAAAGCCCAGGACTGTGGCTAAGTGTCCTACAATGCAGGAACAGATTCCGTCACATTGTCCTAGCTACCCTGCTTTCCTGCAAAAGAGCAGGAAGGAGCCGAGAGCTGACCCAGCCCTGCATTGCTGCTCTCTCCCACCGGGAACAGGGCCCAGTTTGCATTGAGGACTCAGTTCCTCGCTGCTCCTCTGCTCAGCCAGGCCTCACGCTCACCCACCGTCTGGATCAGCAGCTCTAGGTCCCGAGCCTCAAATGTGTGCTGGTTCTGAGGGTCCAGATGTTCAAACTGCTTCAGGAGGGTCAGGTGGTCCACCTGCAAGTCTGCATAAGTGAAGGTAAATGAAACAGCACCTATCAGGCTTTCCTGTCAGAACCCCTGACTCAGGGCAGGAGTGCCAAGAGGAAAATTACAGAAGCCCAAGGAGGCAAGGAGGGTGGCATATGGGTCTGGGACAATGTCTGCGGGCCTGATGGAGGTCAGCCCTCCAGTGAGTCTGATGTTTAAAATAACAGTAACCACGATGCCATCCATACCAGGCCCTGCTGTCCTGGAACTCACTCTGTAGACCAGGCTGGCCTCAAAGTCACAGAGATCTGCCTGCCTCTGCCTCCTGAGTGCTGAGATTAAAGGCGTGCGCCACCACGCCCAGCCAGGCCCTGCTCTTAGCAGAACACTAAATAGAAGTCCCTGCCTCACCAACTCCAGCCTAATAACATGGACTCCGTGATTAGCCCTAGGTAGTTTGTTGTTGTGTGGCAGTGGTGAATGTATGTGTGTCTCTCTCAAGTTGCTACCAAGGCTTGGCAGCAAGAGCCCTACTGGCTGAGCCATCTTGCCAAGCTCCAAACCACTCTTTAGAACATACAATGTGATGGTTTTTAGATGTTCACCAGATACAAACACCACCACCATGACTTTTAGGATACTGCTGTCATCCCCCATAGATCCCTTAACTAGCACCCTCTTTTTTCCCTCCCCAGCTGCTGGCAGCCTGATGGGGTAGTGTTAAGCATTCTAAATGTTAATTGGCCCTTTTTGCTGTCTGTTACTTACATTGTCTCTAATTGGTTAAATAAATGCTGAAGCCTGGAGATTGGGCAAAGACAGAGGTAGGCAGGACTAGAGGTTTTCAGAGAGATATAGAGCATCTCGGGAAAAGGTTGCCGGAGAGAAGCCAGGAGTAAACAAGGAGGACACGCCATGGGGTAGATTGAAGAAGATCCTTCCACATGGCCTGGAACATCGGCTTAGCGTGGAGAATAACAGTCCAAAGGGACGTATGTATATATGGGGTTATATTTGGGTAATAGAATTATGAGCTAGCTTAGATGGGCTAGGATTGCAAAACCCAGGCCTAGGCTTGTTAAGATCCACATGGTGTCTGTGTGTGTGCTCATTTATAGTGGTGGGTTAAGGATTTACACCACCGAACCAATTAAGGATAGTATAAATACTGGGTAAACAATTTAATTAGCTATTTTCTTTCTACAGCAGCCACTCATCCACATCCCACACCTGAGACTTGCCTAACGGGCCATTCCATGTACTTTACAGCCTTGTGCCTGGCCCCTGACAGCACCCTACTTTTGGGGTTGATTTCCGTTGTTCTGCATGCCAGTTTCTCAGACCTTTTTAGGGCTGATGGATGTTCCATGGTGCAGATAGATCACATTTTACTTATCCACCCCACAGCTGGGAGACCTTTGAGCTATTGCTTCCTTCAGCCATTGTGCAGTTTTCATTCTAGCTTTGTGTGATTCTGTGGTATCTGCTGAGACAGGTCTGTAGTAAGGAGCACAACAACATGCCCCATGTAGGTGGGCATGATGGCACAGGCCAAGACATGCAGTTGTGTGCTCTGGGCTTGTCCGGGGGTCCAGGGAGAGTTTAAAAAGAGGATCACCACGGTGGAGCACCTGCCTAGAGCCCACTAATGAGGATGGGCTTTTGACTCAGCAGCACAATGTTACTTGTTTTATTTTATGTGTGCCTGTGCACACACATTAAACCCAAGTACACAGAACTCGTGTGAAAGGCAGAGGTCAACTTGGTGGAGCGGGTTTTCTCTTGCCCAGTATACGTTCTTCCAGGGACCGAACTCAGGTCCAAAGGCTTGGGGGCAAGTGCCTTTACCCCTCTCTCAGGCCCTTGTTATAGTTCAAGAAAGATATTAAAAGAAAAAGCAGCAGCATGTGGTGGCCTACACTGGCACTCAGGAGGTAGCTGCAGAAGGCCCAGGAGTCCAAGGTCGGCTTTGGCTACACAGTAAGTTCAAGGCTAGCCTGAGCTATGTGAGACCCCATCTCAGAAAGGCAAACTCTCCACAACCTCCGCACCCCCCAATAAGCAAAGGGGAGGGGTTAAGCAGAGAGAATGTCAGTGTGAAAATGTGCTGGAAAGAAAAGAAAAAAAACCCTGAGTAAGCCGGGCGGTGGTGGCGCACACCTTTAATCCCAGTACTTGGGAGGCAGAGGCAGGTGGATCTTTGCGAGTTCGAGGCCAGCCTGGTCTACAAAGTGAGTCCAGGACAGCCAGGGCTACACAGAGAAACCCTGTCTCGAAAAAACCAAAAAAAAATATAAAAAAGAAAGAAAAACCCTGAGTAACCTGCCACCTGCTTCCCAAAAGCCCACAGCACCATGAGCCAGTACAAGGCCACCCAGACACTGCCACCCACCCACACTCACTGGGCTCCTGCTTGGCATCCATCTTGGCCTTGAGCAGCATCCGCAGCCTTGATACCTCCTGTCGCTTGAGCTCATCCAGCTTGGTACGGACATTGTGGCTGACAAAGTCTAGCTCTCGACTCAGCTTTCCACTCTTGAAGGACAGAGAAGGGGGTCACCAAGCCAGGCTGCTGCTAGGAAGGGGTATGCGGGGCAGCCCCTCTCTACACCCTACACCCCCAAACACCAATGTCCTAGGAGCTCCATTATGCTCATGTCTTTCCTGCTTGCAGCCTGCCCTGGACCTGGAAGTCCACATGACCAGGGTGCCACTGAGCCTTGCAGAGCAGCCCTGCACACCCAGACCCAGCAGTACTGACTGGGAGTTCCCCCCCAACAAGTCTGTAAGGGTCACTGACTCTCTTGCTGCCTCTTTCCAATCAATTCTGTCTTGTAATACTCAACAGAGATGACATGCCCATTAGGAAGCGTCTCCAGATGTCACCTTCACCCACCCACACTTAGTGCCAAGTTCGCTGCTTTCTTTGGGGTGTGCCTGATACCATCTTGACTCTGTGTTCCTCCATCAGAGCTGACCCTGGCCTCTCCTGTTCACAGCATCCCAGGGCTCCCCAGTGTCTCTTGCTGGCTCCAAGCCCCTGCGACGCTGCCTGACTGTCAGTCCCAAGCAGCTGCCAGCAAACACCTGAAGGCACCGAGAGGGCTTCCTTTGCAGCCCAGATCTGTGATCCGGGATGCTCACCCGCTGCACACACTTCCATCCTGGTGATGGTTAACATTGTCAGCCTGACAGGATCTCGAGTTATTTTGGAGGAGAAACATTTGAGAATGTCTAAGAGGGAGTTTCTACACGGCCAGATTAGGCTGAAGCTGGGTGAAACCAAGAGAGACCCTATTTAAGGACAAAGTGGGGGCTGGAGAGATGGCTCAGCAGTTAAGAGCACTGGATAGTGCTCTTCCTAAAGGTCCTGAGTTCAATTCCCAGCAACCACATGGTGGCTCACAACCATCCACAATGTGATCTGATGCCCTCTTCTGGCTGCAGGTGTGCATGAAGATAGAGCACTCATATGCATTAAATAAATTAATCTAAAAAAAAAAAACATTATAAGGGCAAAGTGGGTGGAGCCTGAGAGTTCCCACAGTAGAGACAGCTTGTATCATCTGATGGAGAAAATGCAGGTGAGCTGAAAAGATGATCTCAAACAGAGTGTAAAAATACGGTCAGCTCTCCCTGAGGCAAAAGGAAGCTGGCGAACAGAGAAGGCCTCAGCAAAAAAAAAAAAAAAACAAAAAAGCCTAGGACCCGTGGCACAGCTTTTGCCCTGAGAGGTTCAACCAGTTCAAACAGTGGCCTGAGATTAGAACTGTAGCCAGCCCCAGCGACTGCGGCAGAGCAGCTGAGTGGCTAATACAGATTGACCAAGTTGGTCTACGGAGAGCTGAGGCTCCAGAAAGAAGAAAGCCCCAAGCCTCATTTAAAGTGAATGCAATAGCAATTTACCCCAAAGGACCTACATCTGAGGTGTCTCTGAGGAAAGACTGTTGACCAAGTGCCATAAAGGATCTACTGAGGTGTCCTGTCGACTGAGGACCTGCCTCAGAGATTGTATCCTTCTAGGTTAGGGTGTTGTTAGATAATAGGTGTTTATAGTTATTAATAGGGTTCGTTGTCAGGTGATAGAGGTTTATAGTTATTCTTTTTTTTTTTTGGTTTTTCAAGACAGGGTTTCTCTGAATATCTCTGGCTGTCCTGGACTCGCTTTGTAGACCAGGCTGGCCTCGAACTCACAAAGATCCGCCTGCCTCTGCCTCCCAAGTGCTGGGATTAAAGGCGTGCGCCACCACCGCCCGGCCTATAGTTATTCTTTCAGCTAGTTGTTAGGGACTAAGTATTTATATTTGTTATAAGTGCCTATAGTTATTAATACATATATTTGCTATTAAAAGTTTCAACCTCACTGAGGTTCCACAGCTGATGAATGGTAGGTCTGAGACCTCATGTCCATGTTTAAGGACATCTTTGGGTGACTCAGACCCCTTCCCAGCTGTGACCCCAAGAAGCTCCCCTGAGCACATCCTCCTCACAGCCCACGCCCATCGCACCTTGATGTCCTCAGCATTGGCAGCTTGCAGCTTCTCCCGGAAGTGCCCGTCTGTCTCTAGCACATTGATGACTTCCTGGAGGTACCGGTGGTAGTACAGGCCCGTGTCCTGAGGGACAGGGGAGGACATGGCAGCACCTGCCTTCTTTTCTAAGTGTCTTCCCCCCAACCAGGACCACAGCTGATGCACCTCCACACACAACAGGAGGCCTGTGCTACTGACTGAGTACCCTAGAGCCAGCCAGTCTGGGTTCCAGCCCCTGACCGTCCGCCACTGTCCACCTCCTGGAATGGCTCTGCAACCCACAAGAAATGACAACCATACAGGGGAGCTGAAGAAGTGGGTGAGGGGCAAAATGCTTTCTGCATAATCATAAGGACCCGATTAGGGTCCCAAAACCCACTTAAAAAAGAGTCAGACATGACCTGGAGAGATGGCTTAGGAGGCAATAGCCCTTGCTACTCGTGCAGAGGACCCAATTTCAGTTCCCAGCACGCAAAGCCAATGGCTCAGAACCATCTGCAACTCTGGCAGCAGGGGATCTGATGCCCTCTTCTGGCCTCTGCAGGTACCTATACATAAACCCACACATACACAGGAATACTTTTTTTTTTTTGGTTTTTCGAGACAGGGTTTCTCTGTTTAACAGCTCTGGCTGTCCTGGACTCGCTTTGTAGACCAGGCTGGCCTCGAACTCGCAAAGATCCGCCTGCCTCTGCCTCCCAAGTGCTGGGATTAAAGGCATGCGCCACCACCGCCCGGCACAGGAATACTTTTTTAAAATAAAAGCTTTAGAAAATAGTAAAAAATGTCTTATAAGGAAAGTCAAATGCAACAGTGCATGTTTGTAATGGCAGCTGCAGAGATAGGTGCATCTCCTGGGGCTCCCTGGACCCACGGCCTGACCTACTGTGTGAACTCTAGGTCCCAGTAAAGCACCTAGTCTAAAAACAAGGTGGACAGCTCTGGAGGAAGGATGCCAGGCTGACCTCTGATCTTCACTTGCACATGCACC
Source organism: Lophiomys imhausi (assembly GCA_907164525.1). Classification (NCBI taxonomy): domain Eukaryota; kingdom Metazoa; phylum Chordata; class Mammalia; order Rodentia; family Muridae; genus Lophiomys; species Lophiomys imhausi. The sequence continues at coordinate 2,592,102 of CAJQZJ010034110.1, forward strand.
TTTATACACATAAACCCCCGAACATACACACTTACACAAAAATGAAAAGCTGGGCAGTGGTGGCACACGCCTTTAATCCCAGCACTCGGGAGGCAGAGGCAGGCGGATCTCTGTGAGTTTGAGGCCAGCCTGGTCTACAAAAGCGAGCCCAGGACAGCCAGAGCTGTTACACAGAGAAACCCTGTCTCAAAAAACAAAAAAAAAAAGAAAAGAAAATGACAGGGAGATGCTGGGTGTGGTAGTACATGCTTATGATCTCAGCACATCAGAGCTATGCAACACTACTGCCCGGAATCTGATCTCCAATGCTTAAAAAGTAAAAAGTAGACCGGTCATGGTGGCATACACAACTTAATCCCAGCACTCAGGAGGCAGAGGCAGGCAGATCTCTGTGAGTTCAAGGTCAGTCTGGTCTACACAATGAGTTCCAGGACAGCCAGGGCTACACAGAGAAACCCTGTCTCGAAAGACCAAAAAAGAAAAAAGAAAAAAGAAAAAAAGAAAAAGAAAGTTGTCCTCTGATCTCCACACCCACAGCATTGCACATGTGCACACATGAACAAATAATTTTTTTTTTTCGAGACAGGGTTTCTCTGTAACCCTGGCTGTCCTGGACTCACTTTGTAGAACAGGCTGGCCTTGAACTCACAAAGATCCGCCTGCCTCTGCCTCCCAAATGCTGGGATTAAAGGCGTGCGCCACCACTGCCCGGCACAAATAAATTTTTTTTAAAAAGTTAATTTGGGGGCTGGAGAGATGGCTCAATGGTTAAGAGCAATTGCAGTTCTTCCAGAGGACCCAGGTTCAGTTCCCAGCACCCACATGGCAGCTCACAGCTGTCTGTAACTCCTGTTCCAGGGGATTAAACACCCTCACACAGACATACATGCAGTCAAAACTTATACATAAAAGCCTGGCAGTGGGGGCTGGAGAGATGGCTCAGTGGTTAAGAGCACTGGCTGCTCTTCCAAAGGATCCAGGTTCAAATCCCAGCACCCACATGGCAGTTCACAGCTGTCTGTAATTGCCAGGTGTGGTGGCACAGGCCTTTAATCCCAGCACTCGGGAGACAGAGGATCTCAGCGAGTTCAAGGCCAGCCTGGTCTATAAAGTGAGTCCAGGACAGCCAGGGCTCCACAGAGAAATCCTGTCTTGAAAAAAAACCAAAAAAAAAAACAAAAACAAAAACAAAAACAAAACTTATACCTAAAATAAAAATTATACATAAAATAAAAATTAATTAATTAAAAAGTTACCTTGGGCTTTAAAACAATGTTACCAGGGAGTTTATCTAAGTCAGTTATTTAAAATAGCCAATAACTGCCAATTGAAGGTTTTGATTTTTTGGTTTTTCGAGACAGGGTTTCTCTGTGTAGTCCTGGTTGTCTTGGAACTCACTCTATAGAGCAGCCTGGCCTCTAACTCACAAAGATCTTACTGCCTGTGCCTCCCAAGTGCTAGAATTCAAGGCATGCATCACCACTGCCTGGCAATGACAGACAATTTGTGAGTGCTGGCAATTGAACCTAGGCCCTCTGAAAGTGTAGCCAGTGCTCTTAACCACTGAGCCATCTCTCCAGCCCAATTTAAATTTTAATACCATCCCCCAACTAGATTTGTTTTGTTAAAGGCAAAAAACAATTATATGTGTACTATGTCCAGTCTCATGTAACTGATTTTCTTTTTCTTTTTTCTAGACAGGATTTCTGAGTATCTTTAGTTGTCCTGGACTCACTTTGTAGACCAGGCTAGCCTTGAGCTCTGTCTCCTGAATGCTGGGATTAAAGGCGTGCACCACCACACCCAGCAATTACTGACAGCTGTGAAATGCCATGTGGGTACTGGATTTGAACCGGGGTCCTCTGGAAGAGCAGTGAGTGCTCTTAACCATTGAGCCATCTCTCCAGCCCTGTAACTGACTTTCTAGTCAGTCAACCCCCGAACTTGGGAGCCAGAGCCAAGGAGTAAACAGGGTTGGTAGATTAATATAAGTTAGATTTAGTGAATATCTAGGTTTCTGATACA
>CAJQZJ010034110.1:2594526-2652159 GCA_907164525.1 Lophiomys imhausi
AAGTGAATTTAGTAATAAATAAATAAGTGTTAAATAATAATTTAAAAATTCGGTTACAGGAATGTCCTGGTAAACTTCAACTGTCGAACTGACCCAGCCTAGAAGAGCCTCAACTAAGGAGCTGTGTGGGTCAGACTGATGTGTGGGACACATCTTGATTGACATAGAAAGGCCTAGCCCAGCTGAGCGTGGTGGCACATGCCTTTAATCCTAGCGCTCGGGAGGCAGCGGCAGGCTGATCTCTGGTTCCTTGGTTGGAGGTAACCCTGTGTGGAGCAGCAGCAGGCAGGCCTGCCTTCGGGTGTCAGTGATGGGCTGTGATCTGGAGCGGTAAGCTGAAATAACCCCTCTCCTATGCTGCTTCTGCTCAGAGTGTTTGTTCCAGCCACAGAAATTAAAGTAGAACAGGCGCTGCAGCGCAGTCAGTATCTTGGTCTGGATTCCAAGAGGGTGGCAGGACACTTGCAAAGAGGGTCCTTCTGATCCAGTGTGTGGCCCATCTTCTCCAACAGAGGCAGAAGTTAGGTCCCAGAGCAAGGTCAACACAGAGGGAAATGGCCTTAGTTGTATGAAGGAAAGTCCCACTGTCAGCAAGACCCTGGTCCATCCCAGCAGATGGCACAATGGCAAATGGAGTCTAAAGCAGCCTCAAATGACCTTATCAGTCCAAAGGAACATGGCTAATCTAACCACTCTGTCTTAAATACCCAGCAGGAAATACAGCTGAAGAGTAAAATGTCTGGTCATAACATAAAAGAAAGTGAACAACCCCCTCCCCCCAAAAGAAACAAAGAACGTGAACCAGACCAGACTTGAACCAGGTCTCACAGCCCTCCCCATTAAGCTTGGCTACTGACATGCCAGGAAGAGCAATCAGAGTCCCCTACCTAGTGTGCTTTTGCTAACATAAGCAAGATGTTTTTGGGTAATTCTGCTAACTTCGACTTTGCTTTACACAATCCACAAAATCAGATTGAGAATAGGCCAGATACTACCATGCCATTTTGTTTATTTATTTTCTTTTTTTAAATTTTATTTTATTTATTATTATTTGTTTGTCTGTTTTTTGAGACAGGGTTTCACTGTGTATCCCTGGCTGTCTTGGACTCACTTTGTAGACCAGGCTGACCTCAAAGTCACAGAGATCTTACCTGCCTCTGCCTCCTGAGTGCTGGGATTTGAACCCAGGTCCTTTGGAAGACCAGCCAGTGCTCTGAACCACTGAGCCATATCCCCAGCTCTTTTATTTGTTTTCTCTCTCTCTTTTTTTTTTTTTGGTTTTTCAAGACAGGGCCTCTCTGTGTAACAACTCTGGCTGTCCTGGACTCACTTTGTAGACCAGGCTGGCCTTGAACTCACAAAGATCTGCCTGCCTCTGCCTCCCAAGTGCTGGGATTAAAGGCGTGCGCCACCAGCGCCCGGCTTATTTGTTTTCTTAAGACAAGGTCTCACTATGTAGCCCTGGTTGCCCTAGGACTCACTATGTAGACCAGGCTGGCCTGGAACTCAGAGGACACCTTGCAGGTGTTGGTTTTCTCCTTTCACCATGCTGGTCCCAGGGACTGTGTGGCAAGCCAGTACCTTTAACCAACTGAGCCATCTTAATGGCCCCACCATGCTTTTGGCAAACAGTTTGGGAATTAAATCTATGGGTCTTCATGGTAGAAATGGTTTGTGTCTATTATAGTCCAGGGAGTAATCCTATCAATATTTTACATTGAGCTGCTATCTTAATTTTATTCTTTACGGCGAGTCCACCTTCAGATGGTTCCCTTACAACTAATTCTAACTAACTGGTCCCTTTGGATTATATTCCAAGGCCTGAAAGTCATCATGAGTGGAACTCACTTCAGCTGTCAATAGTCAGATCAAGTCAACACACAATAATCCTCCTAAATGGTTTTAGGGTCTCAACTCTTGATTGGGGGAATAGCACAAGCAGGCTTAAGGGTCTCTGAGGATAAACCCCTCCCTCATAACCAGCTTTGCACCTCCTTAAAATTTAAAATACCATATCAAAGGGAGGAGAATGAAGATATCAACAACCCAAAACACTATATACTTTTTTTTCTTTTTTTTTGGTTTTTCAAGACAGGGTTTCTCTGTGTAGCCCTGGCTATCCTGGAACTCACTGACTCACTCTGTAGACCAGGCTGGCCTTGAGCTCATTTACAGAGATCCACCTGACTCAGCCTCTGAAGTGCTGGGATTAAAGGCGTGTGCCACCACACCCAGGGTGACCATTTTCCTAATGAGGTAATTAATGTATGTCCAGGTCGGAAGCTCCTCCCTAGGTGCAGCTGTTGGCAGATCTTTGCTGCCACTTTTCAGAATTCTCATTCACAAGCATGATGATTCCTTCCCTCCCTTGTCTGGTTATCAGTCAAAGTCCTAGGCATGCTTGTGGCAACACTCAAGACACTCCTGGCTTCTCGGAGTCTCTCCTGTGTATGAGCTGCTTACTGACCTGTTTGTTGCCCACCCTATCTCAAAAAGCCTGGCTTTCTCTTCCCTCTCCCTCCTCCAGGAACCTGCAAAGACTTACAACTTGTCTGCCCTATTTTCTTTCTCTGAAACTCTAGTAAAATAGTATTCAGGCTTTAAGATTTCACAGAGTAGAGTTCTAACGCCTTTCAGGAAGCCCTGCCACCCAGGAACTTGGAATGACCTGTCTCAGGAGGCAGCAACAGCTTGCACTGCTAGGGAGAGCTACAGGAAGAACCCGGCCATAAATCAGGTACCTGGAGTTTGAAAGTTCCAACTGTCTTAGAAGCAAAGGTTTCACAGGGTTCAACAGACATTTGCTGGAATGAATAAATCAGCAGTTTCTGTGGACTTTTCCCATTTAAACTACACCTCCCATGAGCTCTATGAAGTTGGAATGCCCAGCCTAAGAAGTAGCACCCAATTGCCTATAATCCTACTGGGAAATGTAGTTTTTCTTTTGGTTGTCTACATTCCTTGTAAGGAGGGTCTTAAGGATCAGAGGAGTTTAGGTGAGGGAGTGATGAGGGTTTTCATTTGGGATCTGTCTTGATTTCGGCATCTCAAAGGCAGGAGCCCTCAGGTCTGCTAGTTTGTTTCACCAACTCACTACTACAAAGGTAGGTAAACCACAAGCCTCCGCGTGTTAAACAGGCGATCCCTGGAGTTTTCACCAGGGCCCCGGGGATGGCAAGCAGGGCACCGCTGCAAACACATTGGGGCATAGGGCACAGATACTCACCGGGCTCTCTGTGGCCTGGCTCTCCTCCTGATGAGGTGCCGCGCGGTCCACAGGCACCGCCAGCACAGCAGATAGCATTAGTAGAGGTGGTAGAAGAAGGAAAGGGGCCCCGCGAGGCACAGAGGTAGGCATCGTGGATGCTTTTACAAAGGGGGAGGGAAATGGGGTTTTTTTTTTTTTTTTTTTTTTTTGAGTCGTGTTAAGTAGCCTAAGGCTACCTTGAATTCCTGACCCTTCTGCCTCTAATTCCCAAGCGCTGGAACTGCAGGAGTGCATTACCCCTGGCTAAGGATGTCCCAACCCCGTATCCGGTTGGGTAAACGAGTGTGCACGCCACCCTCAGTGCCATCCCCATTTCCAAAAAGGAAGACTCCAAGCGTTTCGTCACCTGGAGATCTGAATGCCAGGCCTCCAAGTCCCTTTCCTGGAGTGCAATCCGCCCGCAGATCCTCATCCCAGCTCCCTCAAAGTAGGGAATCCTCCCTTGGATCAAGATTCCATGCCCCTAGCCTCCCCTTCTACCAGGACCGCTGAGACCTGACACCCTGTAAATATCCCGAGCTCCGGCACTCAGCCCTCCGCCTCCGAACGACCCTCACCTCTCCTAGCGCAGAGGGCGTTTTCTCCGGTTGAGACCTCCGCAGGGTTTCTGATGATTTCCCTCCTAAGTCACGCCTACTTTTCCACACGCAGAATGCCCGCCTCCAGAATACTGATTGGTCCACACTGGCTCTGAGCTTCCGCTTTTGTTAGCGGCCCCGCCCCTTTCTGATGGGGTTTCCTTACTTTAGAAAAATCTCTTCTGCTTTCTTGGAAGCTCACATTCTTTAATGCAATATTTCCTGTGTCGTTTTCAAATAAAAATGAAATCCCTGCATGCCCAGGGATGGGGGTGGGGGGCAACTTTTGCGGACATCTTGCCGCTGTCTCTTCTGGGAGTTGTAGTTTTCTCGTTTATTTTCGCTCCACAAGTTCCTGAAAATTACAACTTTAATGGGAGGCAACTGCATAGTATACTATCATTATTTATTCATTTATTTATTTATTTATTTATTTATCTAGCTATCTATCTTTTTTTTTGAGACAAGGCTTCTGTATGTAGCCCTGGCTGTCCTGGACTCACTTTGTAGGCCAGGCTGGCCTTGAACTTGCAGAGATCTGCCAGCCTCTGCCTCCCAAGTGCTGAGATTAAAGGCATGTACCACCACGCCCAAGAACTGCCATGTGGTTGCTGGGATTTGAACTCGGGTCCTTTGGAAGAGCAGCCAGTGCTCTTAACTGCTGAGGCAACCACTGAGCCATCTCTCCAGCCCCACTATCATTTTTTTAGACAGGATCTCACTATGTAGGCCTAGATGGAACTCTGTGTAGACAAGCCTGGCCTCGAGGTCGGAGATCCTTCTGCCTCTGCCTCTGCCTCCCAAGTGCTGAGATTAAAAACAGATACCACGGACTCCCAGCCCTTCTTTTTATAATGCTTTTTGTGGGGGAAGGAAAAATGCCTTCATGCATCCCCAGCTGACCTCAAAGAGGTAGGAATGTTGTAAGGGAAGAATGCTTTAACTCTCGGCACTCTTGTCTTCACCTCCCAAGTGCTGAAATTACAGGTATAGCCGCTGGGCCTTATAAATTTCTTAAATACTCTATATGTAGAAGTATATTGCTAGGTAGACACTCTCTGTTCCCTTTAAGGAACGTTGGCTTGCGGTTCCAATTTAGAATCCCCAGAACAAGGGATCTGTCTGCCTCAGTGGCCTGAGGGCATTACTCTGTTGGACATGGACCGTGAAGGGCCAAGAGGGCCAAGAGGGCCAAAAAGAGGGCAAGTACCCGTGGGAATCTTCTTTCTGAGAAAAAGTCCGTATATGTTTATAGAGTCCCAGCTTCGCAGCAAGGCCAGGAGATCTCCAAGATGGAGCTCGGGAGCACTGGGCGCCTCTGGGACTCCTGACAGGTTGATGGTGAGGGTTTGGGGTTTGTGGCCCTAAGCCTTGAGTCCCAGTAGTTAGAAGCAGACCAAGCCTTAGGTACTTGGTAGAGAGAACTGAATTTTTGTGGTCCCAATAGTGCTTAAAGTTTAATAGAAGCTACTAAGTCTCAAGCAGGAATAGGGATTTGGGATGCTAGGCTTCAAAAGAAAAACGAAGGCTGAGGTCAGGTATTAGAGGGTGGTCTCAATAGAGATGTGGGACCTAGATCTTGATTATGCCTTCCTAATCCTCTAGAATGTCTCAGGAAAATGAACCGTGGAAGAAAGAGTGAGTGGGGAAACCTAATGGGCAGAGGGGTGGGGGAGGGAAAACTTGGATGGGCATCATGGGGACAGGCTCAGCTTTGGACTCAAACTTTGTCTTCAGGCTCACCACCATCAACTTTGTAAGAAGGTACAGGGTAGGGGAATCTGGACTCTCGTGTTCTTTTGAAAAAGTGAAGATGCTTAGCTCTGCGAGAGGAAGTGGCTCGGAGCCTAGACCTCTGAGTCTCCAAAGACAGCAAAAGCCTGGGGTCTCCGCGTGGGTCCTAAAAGGAAGGGGGCGGGGCTAGGAGAAAGTCACAACTGACCTAGAAAGCTCAGATCCCGCGACTACTGTGATATCACTGTCACTTAGAACCCAAATCGGTCAAGGGAAGGGGTTCTTGAACAGGCAGGCTGCTGCAGAGTGTGGTGGTCTCCTGTGTTTCTCTCAGGGCCCTGGAGGATGAATTCTCTGGCGTGAGGCTGCAGAAGCTGGAACAGCAGGTATAGCAGGGAATCCTACTCTTCCATCTTCACACCCTTTCCAGATGATTGCTCAGAGCCGCTAACCCCATGTTTGTTTTCTCTGAACTTCAGGTTTTTGCATTAGATGAGAAAATAGGAATTCAGCTTTATTTTGAGACAGAACCTTGCTGCCTAGCCCAGGCTGGTTTCAAACTTGAGTCTTGAGTGCTGGAATTATACAGTGTGATCCCTAATATTCTTTTGTTTTTGGTTTGTTGTTTTTTTCTTGTTTGTTTTACATTTATTTTGGGTAAGGTACAAGAACACCATGGCACATATGGGGAGGCAACTTGCAGGAGCCAGCCAGTTCTTACCTTTGAAGACTCGATCCTAGGACTTGAACTCAGGTTGTCAGGCTTGATACAATGGCAAGCACCTTTACTCTCAGGCCCTAATTAGTGGGCGTCTTTTGTTTGTTTGCTTTTTTGTTGTTTGGTTTGGTTTGGTTTTTTTCAAGACAGGGCTTCTCTGTGTGTAGCTCTGGGTTTGCCAAGATGGCAACCCAGGCTGCCTTTTTTTTTTTTTTTTTTTTTTTTTAAAAGGGAAAAAAGATCTAGAGTTCTTGGAGGAGATAGATGAGATCCGACCTGAAAGGACTGGAGTGACTTAGGGGTTTGGGTACCTAGGACCCCAATGAAGAAAGGGTGCCTGGATTCTCCCAGGCCAACTTCACCCGTCTACCTGTCTGGTTTCCACTACACACGCCCTGCCCTCTTGCTTCTGCAGCGACAGCTATTCGAGAAGAAGCAGCGCAGGAAGCGCCAGGATCCCCTCATGGTTCAGGCCAATCCTGATGCTTCCCTGAGGCACCGGCGACCAAGGCGTGGGGAGGAACGATTCCAGAGTGAGGGCGCTTGGGGACTTGGTCTGGTGGAAGGGTTTTATGGGTGCTGAGGGCAGGACCTAATGAAGATTAGGGGTGAAGCCTAGTGAGGCCCGAGGAGGGAACTTGATGGGTGGTGCTGGCTGCAGGAGGGACTGGTTTATGAGATGTCAGGAAGTGTCCTAATGGCATCAGCGATGAGGAACCCAAAAGATTCTGGGTGAGGCTAGAGATGGGGCTAATTAAGGGTCAGGCATATGAGGTATCAGGCCGGAACCTAATGTATTCATAGGGGTGGAGCTTAGGGTCAGGAGTAGGTGGGGGGGGGGTATTAGACTTGCTTATAACGTGCCAGGGCGGGGCCCAATTGCATCATGGTACGTGGTAGAGTATGGGGCGTGGCTTATTTGAGTGTGGGGCTTTATGAGGGAATAGAGGTCGGTCCGTGAATCCCTGGGCAGAGGATTGGTTGGATTGTGGGTTTCTGAGGAGCCCTTTCTATAAAGCCCTTGAGACTATCCCGTCACAGGACAATACCCAGACAGAGCATTGAGCAGCTGGAGGGCCAAACCCAAGAGAATCCCATGACTGGGTTTGTCAGAACCTAGAAAAGGGGACTGGGACTACCCAAGAATCCTGCTGGTAGAGCAGGGGTTTCACATTGTTTTCTTTCTGTGGTAATAAGGATCAAACCTAGGGTGACACCCGGGCAGTGCCGAGTGCCTTACCCCTAAGTTTTTGGTTGGCGTTGGAGGGGCCGTGCATCTCATGCTGCAGCACAGAGGATCCCGGAACTTGCTATGTAGTGCAGGATTTAAGGCAGTTTTTCTGCTTTACCCTGTAGATCTTTTTAAATGGACCTCTCTGCACTTTCTCGCAGGCGCTGGGAGCCCTTTCCTCCAGGAGAACGTACCACAGGCACATATGCCTTCTGGGGCACACAGTGCCCTGGTCACCATGAGCTATGTCGGGGATGGTAGTGGCGAGCAGGACCCCCTACTGTCACCCAGAGGAGCAGGTAACCTTGGGCCCCTGTTATTTAGAATATGCCCCCTTAGGAGTTCAGGATTCCACCCCACCCCCTCCTGACTTTGCGGTCAGTCTCTGAGCTGCCTCTTCTTGAACCAAATGATCCCAAATCTGAAACTCTTTTCTCCAGTATACACTAGGGGCAATGTTCCTGCGGGCTGCCATCTCTGCTGGCTCCCAGACAGCTGTGATTCGGATGTGGAGGAAGTGACCATGGAGGACATTCCGGTCATCCCCAGGCCTCCCAAGACGCATCTGGCAAACCGCTGCAGGGGCTGGTTAGCCTCCCCAGGGCCTGGTAATTTCTGGAAAAAAATCCTGTTCACATGATAAATTGTCGTCCTTGCTTTGGTTAACAGCTTTATATGTGATAACGTAACTCATATCTGTTAAGGTGTCTAGTCCAGTATTATAGTGTATTCAGATGTAAAACCATCACCACATCAAATATATTTATTTTCATTAATTTTGGGCGGGAGAGGGTCTTTCTCTATGTAGAGCTGGCTTGCCTTGAACTCAGATCCTCTGGCCTCTGCATCCTTGTGTTCTGGAAGTAAAGGTGCACTGCACCACACCCAGATTATTTAATTCTTTTTACTTATGTGTGTGCACCTGTGTGTTTGTGGATGTGAGTTCCACAGAGGCTTCCAAAGGAGGAAGTCAGACCCACTGGAGCTGTAGTCACAGGCATTTGTGGACATCAAATTTGAGTGCTGGGAAACCAACTCAGGTTGGGTCTCTACAAGAGCAATATGTACCATTGACTTTTAATCTCTTTCTCTCTCCAGTCCTTCAGTTTATTTATTTTTTTAAGCTTTATTTTTGGGGGGGAGGGAATAGGGGGTTGGCAGGAATTGTGACACACACCTTTAATCACAGCACTGAGGAGGCGGCAAAGGCAGGTGGATCTCTGAGTACAAAGCAAGCCCAGTCCACAAATCTAGTTTCAGGCTAGCAAGGGCTACACAGTGAGAGTGGGATCCTCAGTGAGATCAGGATGTAGGTTTTAGTCCATGTGCATATGAAGTGCAGAGACTGGTCAGCGGGAGAAACAGGTAAGGCAGCTGAGAACTTGAGCTCTTGTCTTTTTTTTTTTTTTTTTTTAAAGACAGGGTTTCTCTGTGTGGCCCTGGCCCCTGGCTGGACTCACTCTGTAGACCAGGCTGGCCTTGAACTCACAGAGATCCACCTACCTCTGCCTCCCAAGTGCTGGGATTAAAAAGTGTGCACCACCACGCCTGACTGTTCTTATCTAGCTGACAATGATTCTGCTAACTGGGACCCATATGTCCTGACCTGTAGTTGCTTCTATCCCTTAGGGATCAATGAAGAGGAACAGGTTGAATCCAAGGATGCCAGAGTTGAACCCAAGGTGCCCAGTCCGGACCCAGCCCCTATAGTGAACTCTGATAGGGTTCTTGGAGACTTGAAACCCTGCAAGATGGAAGGAAGCACAGAGAAAAAGAACATAGAAACAGGAAGACCAGCCTCTGGCACTGGGGTAAGTAAGGTGGTACTAAAGTCTGTAGCCCAATCCACAGGGCACTTTGAGTGGCATAGCAACGAGTCATGTGAAAGCCTGTGGGTGGTGGAGATGCCCACATAGCCCAGGAGGCTGACAGAAGGACTGAGAGTGCCGTGCATAAGGAGACCATCTCCTCTAAAAACATACCCCATGGACAGACACCACCTTAGAGAGACTACAAAGCATGGTTTGGAAGGGTCATTTTGTAGTCAGTATGAATCCCTGCTTGCCAGGCAGTGTTCTTAACACTGAGCCACACTTGAGCCCCTCATGAAGGGATTCTAGGCAGTGATGCTACTACTCAGCAATGCCCCAACAACCTCAATGGCATGTTTTGCCAGGCCCTCTGGGTTTATATGTTCTGGAGTAATGAGCTCACACAGGTTATCCAATGAGTTTGTGGACCTGATGAGGCTGCAAGCAAGCTTGACTTGATCAACAGATATGGAGGCTGGGTTGGGTGGGCTAGCTGACATGCTTACTAACAAGATGTGACGGGTCTTCAAAGGTCACCCCTGAGCTGGAATAGCCTGACTGTCCCTCAACTTTTGCCCTTGAGTTAGGATGAAGACCTGGAGAAGAAAGAGGCCACAGAGTCCTTGGGGACGAACAACGCCCCAGTGGCATCCCGGGTCTTGCAAGGCAATGATGACAAAGGCAACCACAATACTTGGAACATGGCCTGCCCCCTGCCCCGCACTCCAGGCCCTCGGCTGGGGGAGGACATGGAGTCTTATGTGCTGCTACCCGCACCCCGAGACCACATGGTGCAGTGCCGCATCGCCCGAGACAAGAACGGCAGGGACAAGGGCATGTTCCCTTCCTACTACCTCTACCTGGAGGCAGAGGATGGCGTGGCAGTACGCTCCAGCCCCCTTGGGGTGGGTAGGCCTCACACTGGAGGGGACAGATAAGAGAGGACACAAGTCCCAACTTCCACAAACATGTCTCCTTTTTGGATAAGGTTAAAAAATTTCTGGAGCCGGGTGTTGGTGGCGCACGCCTTTAATCCCAGCACTTGGGAGGCAGAAGCAGGCAGATCTCTGTGAGTTCGAGGCCAACCTGGTCTACAAAGTGAGTCCAGGACAGCCAGACCTGTTATACAGAGAAACCCTGTCTCGAAAAACCAAAAAAAAAAAAAAAATTCTGGAGCCAGATGTGGTGGTGCACAACTACATATCCCAACAATTGGGAAATGGAGGCAAGGCTGATCAGGAAGGGAAGGTCAGCCTTGGCTATAAGGGAAGAGTTCAAGGCCAGCCTTCTGAGCTAACATGAGACCCTGTTTCAAAACACACACACATACACACACAAAGAGCCAGGTGGTGGTAGTGCATGCCTTTAATCCCCTGTAATTTACTTGGTAGGCAGAGCAAGGGATACCTTTGTCTAAATATCGAGTTCCAGGCCAGCCATAGCAACAACATGAGAGTCTTTCAACAAAAAGACTTTTCTGGACTCAGGCCTATATCCCATAGTTAGAACTTGTCAGCTTCAGGCCCTGGCCACTTCAGAACTTCAAACTTTTTAGAGCATGGTGGTTTAGATCCTCCACACCGTATAGCAAGTATTATCCATTCAAGAGTTAGTCTTCACCTGCCACACTTCCCTCCCCTTTGAGATATATGGGTTCCTTGGGCCTCCCAACTGTCTTGGCAGTTAAACCCCACCCAATGCTGGTTAAACCAGGCCCCTCAAAGTATTCCCATTCTATAGCTAAGCCAAACCCCTCTCTGACCAGTCTCCTCCCAGTGTGGCCTCCATCTCCTCCAGAAAGACCCTTTCCCATATTCAGGGCTGTATTCAGGACTCTGGTTCTAGACAGGTGTCAGAAATTAATCTTGAAGCCTGTTCCTCTGATCTACAGCATTTTCTCCTGGCTGGGCGGAAAAGGAAAAGAAGCAAAACTTCGAATTACCTCATCTCCCTGGACCCCAAAGACATGTCTCGCAATGGGAGCAACTTTGTAGGCAAAGTTAGGTAGGCGAAGCCTTCTTGTTTTGTGGTGCTGCTAGTACGTGGCGAGGCAACGGGTAACAGGAAGCCAGGAAAAAGACAGGCACATAGACTAAAACACAGAACCTGCACAAAAGCCTGATGGGTTTTGTAGTTCTATAGGTTGTATTTCCACAGTAGGGAAGGACAAAGATGAAAGCTTTGGATACCGTGACTACAGGCTAGCATTTAAGATGTACAGCTTTTTTGAGGGCTGGGACCCCTCAGTTCCTGTGGGGAAAGAGGTCTAGAGTGTGTTGTGTTCTTACCTCCTAGATGGAAGAGAGTACCTAAAGAGTCAATGTAGGGCATTACACTAACATTCACCAAAGAAAGCTGGGTGTGATGGTGCATGCCTTTAATCTCGGGAGGCAGAGGCAGGTGAATCTCTGTGAGTTCAAGGCCATCCAGTCCAGGACAGCCACGGCTCTGTTACACAGTGAAACCCTGTCTCGAAAAACCAAAAACCAAACCAAAAGAAAACCAAAAAAAAAAAAAAGCAACCAAACTCACCAAAGAACCACTGTGTTTTTTGTTTTGTTTTGTTTATTTATTTATTTTTTTGGTTTTTCAAGACAGGGTTTCTCTGTTTAACAGCTCTGGCTGTCCTGGACTCGCTTTTTAGACCAGGCTGGCCTCGAACTCGCAAAGATCCGCCTACCTCTGCCTCCCAAGTGCTGGGATTAAAGGCGTGCGCCACCACCGCCCGGCTTGTTTTGTTTATTTTTTGTGTTGTTTGTTTTTTTGTTTTTCGAGACAGGGTTTCTCTGTATAACAGCTTTGGCTGTCCTGGGCTCGCTTTGTAGACCAGGCTGGCCTCGAACTCACAGAGGGGATTGTGATTTTTTTTTTTTCTTAGAAGGATGGGTTTAAGAGGGCACTTAAGAAAGAGTAATGATGGCGCACGCCTTTAATCCCAGCACTTGGGAGGTAGAGGCAGGTGGATCTCTGTGAGTTCAAGGCCAGCCTGGTCTACAAAGTGAGTCCAGGACAGCCAAGGATACACAGAGAAACCCTGTCTTGGAAAAAAAAACAAGAGTAATGACCACTGTTATGGTTATTATTACTCTGTCCACTGCCCTCCTGGGGCAGATCCAATGTCTTGGGCACGAAGTTCACCATCTTTGATAACGGGGTGAACCCTGAGCGGAGCTACTGGACCCCAGACAGTGCCCGGATCAGAGAGGAGCTGGGAGTTGTATGTTATGTGAGTATCCTGGTGAGGGCTGAGGTGAATGGGGTGCCAACAGCTAAGAAAGTGGAAGGACCCAGGCCAACTAAAATACAATCTAACTTATCCTCCCAGGAGACCAATGTTTTGGGGTTCCGGGGGCCTCGGAAGATGACCGTGATTCTTCCAGGAATGGACAGCCAGAAGCAGAGGATGAAAGTTCAGCCACAAAGTGTGAGTCTTTAAGGTTGGGGACCTCAGTGCTAAGAGAGGATGGGTTAGGGAACCCCATTATGATCCAGAGGTCGGGCAGTTCTTTGAAGGTCACATGAAACTTGAATGACTTTGCCAGAGTCCCATCTCAGGAAGACTAGAGACTCAAAAACTCTGGGTTTAGGGCTGGAAAGATGGGTCAGTGGTTAACAGCATGTATTACGCTCCCAGAGGGAGAGGAAAAACACCTTGTGAGTTGGAGGCTAACATGGTCTAAATATCGAGTTCCAGGAGAGCCAGGCCTACCTAGTGAGACTTTGTCTTAAAAAAAGTATAAATAGCCGGGCGGTGGTGGCGCACGCCTTTAATCCCAGCACTTGGGAGGCAGAGGCAGGCGGATCTTTGTGAGTTCGAGGCCAGCCTGGTCTACAAAGCGAGTCCAGGACAGCCAGAGATATTCAGAGAAACCCTGTCTCGAAAAACCAAAAAAAAAAAAAAAAAAAAAAAAAGTATAAATAGAGTTGGAGAGATAGCTCAGCGGTTAAGAGCACTCACTGGCTGTTCTTCCAAAGGACCTGGGTTCAAATCCCAGCACCCACACGACAGTTCACAGCTGTCTGCAATTGCCGGGCATGGTGGTGGTGTACCCCTTTAATCCAGCACTAGGGAGGCAGAGGCAGGCGGATCTCTGTGAGTTCAAGGCCAGTCTGGTCTACAATATGAGTCCAGGACAGCCAGGAATACACACAGAAACCTTGTCTCAAAACAAAACAAAAAACAGTAATGCTTCTAATCATAGAAAGTGGATTTAGATAACTGTAAAAAAAAAAAAATTAATCCCAGCACTTGGGAGGCAGAGGCAAGGCGGATCTCTGTGAGTTCGAGACTAGTCTTGTCCACAGATTGAGTTCCAGGACAGCTGGGACTACACAGAGAAACTCTGTCTCAAGAAACAAAACTGAACAACAAAAAGGTGAACCTGGCAATCTAGAGACCCTGAGTCTCAGACAAATAAATATGGACTAAACCTCAGGCTGCAGGTGGGCTGACAAACGATGCCCCCCCTACTGTATCTTCAAGGATCAGGATTCGATATTGAGCCGCCTACAAAAGGGCGCTAGACATGGGCTGCTCCTACTGCAAAACAAGACCCCATCGTGGAGCGACGTGAGCGGCGCATACGTACTCAATTTTCACGGTCGCGTCACTCGGGCTTCGGTCAAGAACTTCCAGATTGTGCACCCAGATGAGCGTGAGCTCCCGGCAACCTGAAGACCTGGGCTTGGGGGCAGAAGCAGGCTCTAGAACTAAGCAGGGCGGGCACCTCGCTGTCGAAAAGCCTCCTGGGAAATGTAGTTTATAGGGCTCATTGAGTTTCCTAGTTTGGTAAGGGTGCAGATGCGTGGCTGCATGAAGGAAGGAGTTTGACTAAGTCCCAGTTCCTGATTTGCTCTTCAGCGGATCACCTGGTGCTCCAGTTCGGCCGCGTGGCCCCAAATATGTTCACTATGGATTTCCGATATCCTCTTTGCCCGCTCCAAGCCTTCGCCATCTGCTTATCCAGTTTCGATGGGAAACTGGCGTGTGAGTAACTGAATAAAATACTATCCCTCACTAACTATCCTGTCCTTTTGGACAAAGCTTCAGGCCATGCCTTTCTTTTTTAGTTTTTTGATACTCAGTCTGGTCTCCAACTATGTAGCTGAGGCTGGCCTTGAACATCCGTTTCCTTCTGCTTCCACTTCCGAAGTCCTGGGATGACAAGTATGCACCTTCGTGCCTGGCCTTGTCTTTTAATAATAAATCTTTTAATTAATTAATTTTAGTTAGTGTACAAAATAATGGGCTTTGTTACATTTTCATACATGTCGTCGTACCTTACTTGTATCTACCACTCTCCCTTGTCCCTTCTATTTTTTGAGACAGCCTCACTCTTTGTTAGCTTGCCTTGGAACTCAAACCAATCCTCCTGCCTAAGCTTCCCAGGACTCAAGTGTCTTCAGACAGTCTCATTATGTATATCAGGCTGTCTTAAACTTCAGTTTGGACACAGAACTCATTTTTAGTCTCCCCTGCAGCTATCAATACACACTTAGACTTGATCACTATAAATCAAAAGGCTTTATTTCTTATTTAAAAAAATAAATAACAGGAAACTACGTGGGCTTAGCCGCGCCTCCCACTGATGTCTAGGCTGGAAAGAGGGGCTTCACTGGGAAGGGGAGAGGGTGTGGTGGCAGCCTGGCTCAAGGGTGTGGCCTCAGAGGAGGAGCAAGTGCTAGACTCCAGAGGAGCAGGTGTGAAGGCCAGAGGAAGGGGTGGGTTTCCAAGGCGTGCCCATGCCCTGGCCCGAAAGGCAGGGGTAAGGTAAGGAGCCAGTTTCTCTTCTGCTTGGGCAATGCGGCGAGCAAAACGGCTTCTGTCTCGTGCGAGCTGCTCCCAGGGACCACAACGGGCAGCCTGGGCTGGTCCTGCCCAGACAGCAAGGAAATGGACTGTGACTTTCTCAGAGAAGTGCACCTGGGGACAGAAGGGCAGAGGCAAGAAATAAAACTTAGTCACACAAAATGCTTAGTATTTGAATAGACACCTGCCTGCCTGCTATCCTGACTGTCCCTCTGACTCAAGACACAGATGCGGGGGCCACCATGAGCAACAACTGCCACTCTTCCTGCCTCTTACAGGAGATTGCAACAGGGTGAACACAGCCTTCCCAGCAGAGTTCCTGCAAGAAGCTGCAACACATGAGTCCCTTGAGTGTCCACCTCCAGCACACTTCCTTAGGGATTTTTCAGGTCCCAGGCCCCTTCCTCCTCACAATCTAGGACCTTTGTATAAATTATACAGTTTTTTTTTTTTAAGGGCAGTGTGGAATCCTATTGTAATCCCAGCACTAGGACTGTAAACACCTTCCTATTGTAATCCCAGCACTAGGACTGTAAACACCTGAGCTACAAAGTAAGCCATCTTAAAATCTAGGCTCCTAGCACTCACCTTTCTGGCCTTTAGAGGAATCTCAGGGTCCTGAGGGCGGGTGGGGGCTTTGAGCAATCTGAGCCTCCTTTGCAGTCGAAGGGGCAGCTTAGGAGCAGCCCAAGGCGCTGCTGGCTTCTCTCCAGGTAAATAGAAGGCCACCGGGAGGAGAGGGGGCTCTGCTTCCCCACATCCCTCTGTCTTCTCTCCTGGTAGACAATGCTGGGTCTGAAGACAGGAGCTCTTGCCAGAGTCAGCTGTTTCTGAATCATCTGGGACCACATTCTCAGAGCCATCTTCCTCCTCTGTGTCCTCTCCGGGTCGATACACCCAGGACTTCAGGAAGGCACTCGTGTGGGGGGTGGCACAAGCTTCCTCAGTCGAACCCCAATCACTGTCCCCTTCCTCCTCTGTGTCCTCTCCTGGGCAGTAGACCCAGGCCTTCAGAAGGGCACTTGTATGGGGGGTGGTACAGGTCTGAACTGTAGCTTCCTCAGCTGATTCCGAATCACTGTCTTCCTCTTCTGTGTCCTCTCCGGGTCGATACACCCAGGCCTTTCGGAGGTCATGTGCAGGAGAGGTAGGGAAGGACAAGGCCTTCCCTTCTTCCTCATCCTCAGTAGATCCCCAATCACTGTCATCTTCCTCCTCCGTGTCCTCTCCTGGGTGATAAACCCAGGCCTTCAGGAAGGCATTCCCAACACAGACAGACAAAGACAAAGCCTCAGCTTTCCCCTCTTCCTCAGCTTCTGCATTCTGACAAGGCTGACCCTGCCCTGCCCTGTGTGGCTCTGGGCTGTCTTGTCCCTCCTGTTTAGGCCCCTCTCTAGAGCAGTACGCCCAGGCTCTGGAGTGGGGGGAGCCTGAAGGAGGAGAGTTGGGAGGGTCAGCTTTATTTTCTGTTCCTTTTTCCTCCGTGGCTCGATGCTCTGCCTCCCCTGGGTGATACACAGAAGTGCTGGCTTTGTATCCTGGAGCTAGGTAAGCAGCAGAGGCTTGGAGAGCCTTCTTCACAGTCTCCCCATCCTCTTCATCCTCAGCTGGACACCCCTCCCAGTGTGATGTGGGATAAGGCAGCTCAGTCACTCCCTCTTCTCTAGCCACCACCTCCCCAGGGCTCTTATCAGCCCCTTGCAGGCTAGGGGGCAATAGTATAGGCAGGCCAGCTGTGTGTTCCCCTTCCTGTTCTCTAGGGCCGTCTCGTCCTTGCTTCTTGGAGTATTCATCATCTGAAAGTCCCCAAGTGTCAGGAGGGAAACTCTTGGCTTCCACATCGAGGCAGGGGTCCTGGTCTGTTTTACTCTGTTCAGGAACTCCACTTTCTTCAGCCTCCCCATGAGGGAGGTGGTTCCCAGAGACAAGGGGAGGTGTCCACAGAGCATTACCCTCTATCTGATCTGTTCCTGTTATTCTCTCTGTCAGCCAGGGCTCTGGGACTTCTGGGCCCCTCAGGCGGCTCCAGGCACGGCTGAGGAAGCCCATTAGTGGAGACAGGAGGTAGAAGGAGTGGGCATCCCTCCAGTGCAGGATATGTTGGGGTCTTGGGCTTGGGGCCATGTGTCTGGGCTAGAAGAGGGGAAAACTGTTTAGAAGCCACTGGAAACTATCATGCCACAGCCCTGAGTCATGGTAGCATAAATAGTCACAGCAGCAACACGTGAATCCCTGCCTCAAATTCCTAATGGCATTGCTCACACGCCCCTGGGGCACCTGGCTCTACTTGCTCAATACCCCAGTTCTATGTCCTTGAAACCAAGAGCCCACCCCCTAAACCCTTTCTTCAACCCAGTTAGATTCCTCCTCAGATTTCTAAGAGACTGGCTTCCAAGGACCCTTCTCCACTCAGGCTTATGTGTTCACGCCCCTAAAACCTTCTCCAGCCTACTACCTCTTGGCCCCAGGCCACTCCTCCTGGCGTCCTTCCCTTTACTGGGCTCTACACAGCTACTACTTCAGTTCTAGCATCCAGGCCCCCTTCCCTTTCAATCCTCGAGTATAGACCTCAACCTTCCTCAGACCCAAGGGTCCGGCTAGGCCTGGCTCTCTCTTCGGTGATCTTTCTCCAGACCCAAGGATCCTCCCCCAGGTCCCCCCTCAGACCCCGTTTCCCTCCCCAGGCTTCCCTCAAAGGCCTCCCCATCCCCCACGCACCGGCGGACTGCACGTCACCCCGGGGGCAGGAGCGCCGGTTCGGGCTGCCAGAAGCGGTCGCGGGTCCGGACTGCTCGCAAAGCCAGCGCGTTCATGTCGCCCTCAGGCGTGGGGCTCGGGGAGGCGATGTCTCTCCGGCTGTCGCAAGGGCTGTCCCGACAGAGGGATGCGGGGTCGCACGGGGTCTCGCATGTAATCCTCCACAGGTCGAGAGCTGACTCAATCTGCGCCAACGCCTCAACACTGCTTTTATAGCCTCACGCAGTCGCTGTGCTGACGTCACCGCAGAGGCGGGGTTTCGGAAGTCCCTGGGAAAGGTGGGAAGAGGAAAACAACACGGACTTCTCCCGGAGATTCCGGGCGGCCTTGTGACCCCGGGGCGACCTTCCGGGCGTGTCCCCGGCTCAAAGCAAGCGAGCTGTCAATCTCGCCTAATCTCTGAGCAGGGAGGCGAATTTCCTTAGCCAGGCACACGCCTTTCCATCCCAATTAATTTCTTTTCTTTTTTTTATTTCCTTTTTTCTTTTTCTCTTTCTTTTTTTGAGAAAGGGACCGGCCTCCAACTCAGTGATCCTGCTGCTGTCTCCAGAATGCTGGAATTAAGGATGTGCTTGCTTTTTTGTTTTGTTTTGTTTTGTTTTGCTTTTTTGTTTTTCCAGAGTTTCTCTGTGAGGCCCTAGCTATCTTGGAATCACTCTGTAGACAGGCTGGCCTTGAACTGTTGAGGCCTGCTTCAGCTCTGAGTATAACTGCAGCCATTTTTGTCTTCAGTCTCCATTTTAGTTATGAAATGAAATTACTCATACTTTGTTACCTTGACACTCTAAAGAATCCCCAACTACAGCTTCATTTGGGACCAATCAAATTAAAGGTCAGTTAGAAATGCTTTGTCTAAGCGGGGTGTGGTGGCACACACCTTTAATCCCAGCACTTGGAGGCAGAGGTAGGCGGATCTGTGAGTTCAAGGCCAGCCTGGTCTACAGAGCGAGTTCCAGGACAGCCAGTGCTACGCAGAGAAACTTGGTCTTGAAAAAAAAAAAAAAAAAAACAAAGCAAAAAAACCCACCCCATTTTTAAAATCTTTATTTTATGTGTGTGACTGTTTTTCCTGTGCACATAAACAAGTACATCATATCTATATGGTTCATTAGGGGGTCAGAAGGTGGCATCTGACCTTGTGGAACTGGGGCTAGAGGTGACTGTGAAGCCCTATGTGGGTTCTGGGAAGTAAATCTGGGTCCTCTTCAGGGCCAGCCAGGCTTAAGGCTTGAGCTGTCTGGAAGTCCCTTGGTTGTTTTTGGTGTGTGTGTCTGCCCGGGTTTTGTTTTGTTTTCTTTTGAGACAAGGTTTCTCTGTGTAGCCCTGGCTGTCCTGGAACTCACAGAGACCTGCCTGCCTCTGCCTCCTGAGTGCTGGGAGTAAAGGTGTGTGCCACCATGCCTGCCCGGTCTGTCTGTTTTGAGACAGGTTTTCACAGTATAGTCCACACTGTCCTGTGCTGGGTAAGCTCAGGCCAACCTTGATCTTTGGCCAATCTTCCTACTGTATGCAGAGATGGAGTGACCCCCAGCTCAACGCCTGCTTTCATGGAGGCTTCTTTTACTTCTTAAAAACAAAACAACACAGAGCCGGGCGGTGGTGGCGCACGCCTTTAATCCCAGCACTTGGGAGGCAGAGGCAGGCGAATCTTTGTGAGTTCAAGGCCAGCCTGGTCTACAAAGTGAGTCCAGGACAGCCAAGGATACACAGAGAAACCCTGTCTCGAAAAACCAAAAAAAAAAAAAAAAAACCTAAAAAAAAACCAAAACAACACACACACACACAAAACAAAAACAACTATTTCCATTTCCTTTTTTTTTTTTTTTTTTTTTTTGACAGGGACCTGTATTCCAGGATTGGCTGGAACTTACTATGCAACCTGGGCTGAACTCCATCTGTGGAGCCCAGGCTGGAACTCTCAGAAAATCCTACATCAGCCTTCCTGGCACAGAGGTTACAAGTGTGACCTCAATCAATGATGTATGGGGAATACTGCTGAGCAGACTCCTTTGCCTTCACAGGCAGGCATCTGCATTTTTCAAATTTATACAAAGGTTCTGCTTATATAATTTGAAAGTCTAATTGGGCTGCACTCTGGTGGGGGTGGGGCTCTGTTCAAATCCTAGCTATAGATCTAGAGACCCACCCAGTTCCAGCCTCTCCTCCTCTCTCCCTGGAGTGTGTGTGATATGGGTGGTGTGGGTATATGTGTAGTGTGTGTGTGTGTTTGGTGTGTGTGATGTGTGGTGTTTCTGGGGTTGGATCTCAGGGCCTCATACACACTGGGCAATGCTCTCCTGGATCGATACTCTGAGCTCTGGCCTATAACCTTATTCTTCAGAATGTACCAAGGCACCATACCCCTCTCCCTAATTGGTTATCAGTCTGATCTGAGGGAGATTTTCAAACTGGGTACTTAACTCTGTCCTTTCCAGAAGCCAGTCCTCTGGGGTTATCTTCCCCACTTCCAGTACTATCGCTGCCTCATTTGGTCAAGGCCACACTTGTGGACCACCGGTGTGCAGTCCACAGGTCCTGACTTCTATCTCATACCTCCCCAGGCACTATCCCAACTTTGCAAAGTTTCAGGAATTGGAGACTCCAATCTTTGAAAGACCCAGGGCACCTCTCTTGAAGGTACCAGGAACTCAAGAACCCCAGTAACAACAAACACATCATGCCCTGGGGTTTCAGCCTCTGCTCCAAACATAGAGGAGTCCTAGCCACAGTTTAGGGGAGCCAGGAGTTGGGGGAGCCCAATCCCTCCCCTTAGCTGTGGGGACAGCTGAACCAGGGGTCAGATTGTAGTGGGGAGGCCAGAAGAGGCGGGGACAGCCAGGACTGGGAGGGGAGAAGGCAGCGTGGGCGGCTGCCAGAGAGAGGGAAAACCCAGCAGAGAGGAAAGAGAAACTGGGAGAGGGAAGAAGAGAGAAAGTGAGGAAGAGAACGTGAAAGAAGAAAGGAAACAGATGTGTCTGGTCAGGGAGAAAGAGGAAGAGACTGAATGTGGAGAGAGGAGATAGAGGGGGGAGATGAAGAGGAAGGAGCAGGGGCAGGGATTTAGACGGGAGCTGTAAGGTAAGGAGAGGGACTTGGTGAAAGACTGCGGAGAGGTGATACAGGCTGTCAGGGGAGGAGAGACAGACAGACAGACAGACACACGCACAGAGAGTGGGGAGAGAGAGGAGAGAGCACGCTTGAAGGAACACACAAGACAGAGAAGAAAAGAAAGCAAGTATCAGGTGAGCAGAGAGACCAACTCTGAGAGACAGTGTCTGAGACACAAAAGGAGGTGACAGACCCTGTCACTAGGACACCAGAGCTGGGTAAGTCCCTGGCTGGGCTGGGGGGGGTACTTGCCTGGATGCCCATTTCTGGTATCTTAGGACTTGTCTTGGGGAGTTGGCAAAGACGGTTTGGGGACTCATGAGGTAAGAGACAGGGACAGGTAGCCCAGGGCACCCTGAAGGAGGCAGAGAGTGGAATCCCTATGCATAGAGAGGTCACATTCCTGGCCAGAATTCAAGTGGGCAGGAATAAAGGAGCCCCTATTCTTATGACTTAGCTGCAGACAGCTGCCCCCTCCCCGCAGCTGCCAGAGCCGCCCACCTCTCTTGGCCCTGCTCTTGGTATGTGATCCCTGGCCATAGCCACCCCCAGCCCCTCAGTCCCCGAACAACAGTTTCTTTCTCCTCAGCCTCCTCTGACCTTCGAGCCCTGCCCCACTCTGTCCTCAGCCTCCATCAATGAAGAGACAGCCCCTTTTTCTTTGTCCCCAAGCTCTCGATGGAGCAGGGTCGTCCCCGGAGCAGCCTGAGCCTGACCAGCAGTGCTTCCACCATTTCTTCTCTGAGCAGCCTGAGCGCCAAGGTCCTTCCGGGCTTCGTGATGGGATGGGGAGGAAGGGGGTGTCTGCACTGTCCTGTCCCATTTCCTAGCTGTGGGTTCTGTGCCATCACCGGGACTCTAGTTGTTGAGAGCAAGGATCCTTAGTGGGTCTGCCAGACTGGTCCCAAGTTGAGCATCAGCTGCAGCCGGCAATTTGAAGACATTCCTAGCTCTGTCCCCACCCCTTTCAGTCTTCCTAATTCTAAACCAGAAGAACAAACCTAGACTGAGGAGATGGCTACTCTTGCCTGGAAGAGGAGATTTCCTCCAGTCTATAACCATCGAACCACCCCCTTATAACCAGGCATGGTGGTACACAGGTGTAATCTAGTATTGGGCAGGTGGAGGCAGGAACGTCCAAAGTTCAAGGTTACCTTTGACTACATATCAAATGAGAAGGCTAGGTGAAACCCTAACTCATACAGGACAACAGAAACCCAAGCCAGAGCCGGGTGTCGTAGCACACACCTTTACATCTTATTACAGAGGCAGAATTAGGCGGATTTCAGTTTGAGGCCAGCCTTATCTACATTGTGAGTTCCAGGACAGCCAGAGGTTCATAGAGAGACCCTGTCTTGAAAACCAAAAGCAAATAAACAAGACACACACACACAAACCCAAGCCAGGTATGGTGGTACATACCTCAAATTCCAACATTCAAGTAGAGGCAGGAGGAGGATCAGAAATTCAAGGTCAAGTTGGGTATGGTGGTGTACCCCTTTAATCCCATCATTCGGGAAGCAGAGACAATCTCACAGATCTCTGTGAGTTCGAAGTCAGCTTGGTTTACAGAGTCCAGGACAGCCAGGGCTATCTATCACACAGAGAAACATTGTCTCTAAAATCCAAAAAGAAACCCAAAGTCAACCTTGGTTAGTGATTTGAGGATAAACTTGGGGTACATAAATATCACCTAAGACAAAATTCACCTTACTCCCTTAAGTTCAGAACCCAAACAGAGATTTGCTTCCAGCGTTGGTCAGCCTGCTCCCAAGGAGGGATAATTCAAGTCATCTTGAATGTGAGGTGTGTACAGTCTGTGTGCCTACAGGTGACCCCTCAGGTGAGGGAAGTGAAGGGTGAGAAAACCCCACATCAAAGATACCCTTCTGGGCTGGAGAGATGGCTCAGCAGTTAAGAGCAATGGCTGCTCTTCCAAAGGACCTGGGTTCAAATCCCAGCACCACATGGCAGTTCATAGCTGTCTGTAATGGCCGGGCATGGGGGCATGGTGGCGCACGCTTTAATCCCAGCACTTGGGAGGCAGAGGCAGATGGATCTCTAAATTCAAGGCCAACCTGGTCTACAAAGTGAGTCCAGGACAGCCAAGGATACACAGAGAAACCCTGTCTGGAAAAAAAAAAAAAAAACATACCCTTCTATCCTTTCATTTACCAGGGCTTCCTTCCATCTGGAAATTTCTTCTGTGGAGAAGCTCCCAACCCATACTCTCAGTGTGGACTGGCTGCAGGTGTTCTCTGGCAGCTCTGGCTGTGGCATCAAAGGGCATGTTCGGCAGGGACACCTCTCCAGGGTCTCAGGCTGAACCTGACCTCTCTATGTATGCAGCCAAAAATGACCTAAGACTTTGTGGTGCTGTTTTCGAAGTTCCCTCTGTAGACCAGGCTAGCTTAAACTTGGAGGTCTACCACTGCCTCCCGAGTGCTGGGTTTAAAGTCATGTGCCACCATCCAACAACTTTGAGTTTCTTTCTTTTTTCTTTTTTAAGGTTTATTTATTTATTTTACATGGATGAGAATACTATCTGCATGTACACCTTCATGCCGGAAGAGGGCATCAGATCCCAGTATAGATGTTTGTGAGCCACCATGTGGTTGCTGGGAATTGAACTCCAGACCTCTGGAAGAGCAAGCGGTGCTCTTAACTGCTGAGCCATCTCTCCAGCCGCCCCCCCCTTTTTTGTTTTTTGAGACAGGGTTTCTTTGTGTATTTCTGGCTGCTCTGGACTCACTTTGTAGACTAGGCTGGCCTTGAACTTGGCAGAGATTCACCTGCCTCTGCCTCCCAAGTGCTGAGATTAAATAATGCGCCACCATGCCCAGCAATTACAGACAGCTGCAACTATGAAATCTGTGAACTGCCATGTGGGTGCTGGGATTTGAACCCAGGTCCTTTGGAAGAGCAGCCAGTGCCTTCAACCTCTGAGCCATCTCTCCAGCCCTCCAACTTTGAATTTCTAATCCTGCCTCTACCTCCAGAATGAAGGGATTACAGGTGTGAACAACCAGCCTTGGTTTATACAGTGCTGGGTCTTGAACGCATGCTTCATGCATAAGGAAGCCCTGTACCAACAGCGCTAATTAAATCTCTTGTTGCTTTTTTGTCTGTTTTGAGTCCTAGTCTCAAACAGCACAGACTGTCCTGGCACTCACTATGTTGTTGAGGATACCCTTGAGGTCCTGATCCCCCTGTATATCCCAAGTGATGGTTTTACAGACGTATGCCACCATGCTAAGCCTCCTTCCCTGGCTTATAAGAGAAATCCAATTGGGAGCCAGTCCCAGGAGAAGGCCTCATTCATTTCTGTTCCTATTGCACTCAGAAGCCTACTCGTGCAGTTCACAAGGTCCATGCCTTTGGGAAAAGGAACAACGCCCTTCGGCGAGACCCCAACCTGCCTGTACACATCCGCGGCTGGCTGCATAAGCAGGTAAGGTTGGAAGGAAGGCTGTGGTCCCTGGATGCTGTGAGCTGCTACTGAGTTTCCACATTCCCGACATGGGCTCCTTCTGTCTCACCCCAGACCTGTTCTTGTTTCCTCCACACCTGAACCATTCATTTTATGACTGTGTTTGAACATTTCACACTCCTGGCCCCAGGAAGATAGGTTATACACGTAAGATGGACAAGTGCCTAGGCCATATTTAAGATCGTGAAGGTGAAATGCACGATATGGTGGCGCACGCCTTTAATCCCAGCACTCCTGAGGCAGAGGCAGGCGGATCTCTGTGAGGCAAGCGTGGACTACAATAGCAAGTTCCAGGACAGCCAGAGCAACATAGAGAACCTGTCTGAAAATGCGGAACCAAATCAAAAGGAAGCAAGAGGACGATCAAGGTGGGGCAGGAACTATGTGTGGATTGGTAAACAAGTAAATGGACGGGCCTATAATCTCAGGGTTAAGGAGGAAGAGGCAGGAGGATCTTCAAGGCTAGTTTCAGCTACAGAGGGAATTCAAAGGAAGCCTGGGTTACTACTTGAGACCTTGTATCAAACAAACAAAACCCACAAAACTTTGAATAGGCTGTTGGGGGTCTGTGGAGAAGAAACACATGATAGGAACTTTCTATAGCTCACACTTTGAACATTTGCACCTGAGGTGCATCACCTTAACCAAACCTTCCATAAGCTTCTCAAACCTCAATAGGCGTATAGAAGTCCTGAGGCTAGTGCAGGTATGACCTTTTCTAAGGCATAGTTTAACAGTGGCCAAGCTTAAGGCCGGGTGTGGTGGCGCACACCTTTAATCCCAGCACTTGGGAGGCAGAGGCAGGCAGATCTCTGTGAGTTCGAGGCCAGCCTGGTCCACAAAGCGAGTTCAGGACAGCCAGAGCTGTTACACAGAGACACCCTGTCTCGAAAAAACCAAAAAAATAAAAAATTAAAATTAAAAAAAGTGATCAAGCTTAAGACAGATGGTGCTAGCGCACGCCTTTAATCTCAACATTCAGAAGGCAGAGACAGGTGGATCTCTGAGTTCGAGGCCAGCCTGGTGTACAGAGTGAGTTCCAGGACAGCCAGAGCTACACAGAGAAAACCTGACTCCTTAGGGAAAAAAAAGTGTCCAAGCTTACAGCCTGATGTGTAATAATAGCACTCAGCTTTCAGCTATGAATCCGTTACATCAAACCATACTATTGACTGCCCAATCTCTCCACCCTTTTTGGGTCTCTTCTCCCCTCCCCCAACTCTTTTCCCTCTGCCTCCCCTTCTCTTTCCTGCTCCTCCACCCCATGTCTCTTTCCTCAAGTCTCTCTGGGCCTTCGTCTATCTGTTTCTGTCCCTCTTCCCGCCTCAGTATCTCCCCCTTTGTCCTCCTAGGTCATTTCCTCCATCTAATTTCTTCTCTGCCCTCTGTTCAGCCTCTTCTCTCTCTCCCTAGGACAGCTCAGGCCTCCGGCTGTGGAAACGCCGTTGGTTCGTCCTCTCAGGCCATTGCCTCTTCTACTACAAGGGTCAGTGTCCCAGTTGGCCCTTCTACACCAGTTTCTCTCTGGGGCTTCTAGGTCCCATGACACCTGCCTGACCTCTGACCCCAATCCCTATCTGCAGACAGCAGAGAGGAGAGTGTCCTGGGCAGTGTATTGTTACCCAGCTACAGTGTCAGGCCAGATGGGCCAGGAGCCCCACGTGGCCGGAGGTTCACCTTCACAGTGAGTGTGTTTGTGGGTTCTAGTTAGTTGGGTAGTAGGTGGGAACTTGAAGTGACCACTCCTTGGGATTTCCACATTTGGAGATAAGAGGTCTTACCATGGTTCCTCTGAGTTCTGGTCTCAAAGCCTTTGTCCCTTGTAGGCAGAGCACCCAGGCATGAGGACCTATGTCCTTGCAGCTGACACATTGGAGGACCTGAGAGGTTGGCTTCGGGCTCTGGGAAGGGCCTCTCGTGCAGAGGGGGATGACTGGTGAGTGAAAGCCGGGGCAAGCTCCCCATCAAGCTACTGCCTTTTAGGATTGTCATTGGAATATGTAATTACTAGCTATCTCCTAAGTAGACCCTATCCTCAATGACCCCTCCCCACAAAGAACTTCCTCCAGTAGCAAAAAGGTTTTCTCTCTTAAAATCTGCCTACTGGGGCTGGAGAGATGGTTCAGCGGTTAAGAGCGTCCAAAGGACCCAGGTTCAAATCCCAGCACCGACATGGCAATTCACAGCTGTCTGCAATTGCCGGGCATGGTGGCGCAGCCCTTTAATCCCAGCACTAGGGAGGCAGAGGCAGGTGGATCTCTGTAAGTTTAAGGCTAGTCTGGTCTACAAAATGAGTCCACGACAGCCAGGTATACACAGAGAAACCTTGTCTCGAAAAAAAAAAAATCTGCCTACCTTCGCGTCCAACCTTGACAGGTCCTTCAATCAAAGCATTCAGGAGCCATCCTCAACTCCACACAAGGAGTTAGAAACTTGTTCCACTTTCTGACTGATTTCCTTACTAGTCCCCTCTAAACAAAGTCAGCTTTGAGGCCATGCCACATTTTTTAAAAGATGTTTATTCTTATTTCACGTTTATGAGTGTTTACTAGATGTATGTATGAGTACGGCATATGTGCCTGGTGCCCTCAGAGGCCAGAAGAGAGTGTCAGATCCCCTGGAATTGGAATTACAGTAGTAGGAGTTAGTTGCCTTGAAGGTGCTAGGAATTGAACTCAGATCTTCTGGTAGAGCAATTAGTGCTCTGAACCGGAGCCATCTCTCCAGCAGCAAGGCCAGGCCACATTTCCAAATGTTTGTAGCGTATTTATTGATTTATTTTTACTTTTGGTTTTTTTGAGAAGGGATCTATGTAGCTAGCCCTGGGTGTTCTAGAACTCACTCCCTATGTAGACCAGGCTGGCCTCAAACATGCAGAGCTCTTCCTGCCTCTGCTTCTGGATTAAAGGGAGGCCTGCACACTGTTCTTGCTTTTTTTTTTTAAAGATTTATTTATTATGTATACAGTGTTCTGTCCGCAGGTATATCTGCAGGCCAGAAGAGGGCACCAGATTTCATTATGGATGGTTGTGAGCCACCATGTGGTTGCTGGGAATTGAACTCATGACCTCTGGAAGAGCAGCCAGTGCTCTTAACCGCCATCTCTCCAGCCCTGTTCTTGCTTTTGAAGCATGGTCTCATATACCCCAGACCAGTCTAGAGCAGCCTGTGTAGCAGATGACTGGGAACCTGATTACTGTGGTTCAGCCTTGGAGTGCTGCAGTTCCAGGTGTGGCCGCCACTTCCAGGGGTGTGGGAACTCACAATCAGGACCTCTTGTATACTGCGAGGCAGGCCCTCTACCAACTGAGCCATGTTCCCAGCACGGTATGAGTTTTCAGTTGGCTGGTTGTATGTCTATGTGGGTACGGACAGGAGTCAGGGTGCTGGTAATCCCAGCACTCAGGGAGGCAGAGACAGGCAAATCTCCATGAGTTCGAGGTCAGCCTGGTCTACAAAGTGAGTTCCAGGACAGCCAGGGATACACAGAGAAACCTTGTCTCGAAAAACAAACAAACAAAAAACTGAGCTTGGGTCCTCAGAAAGAGCAGGAAGCACTCTTAGCTACTAAGCCACCTCCCAAGGTCTTTATTTACTGGGGATTGAAGCTAGGGTTTCATGCTTTAAGCAAGCTGTCTAGCACTGAGCTACTTCTCCAGCCCTATTTTTAAAATGAGAGAGAGAGAGAGAGAGAGAGAGAGAGAGACACTGTGTGTGTGTGGGTGTGCGCGTGTGCACACATGTGCGCTTGAGCGTGGTGCATGCATGTCAGTGTATAAGTGCATATGTCTGGGTCAGTGTATGTGGCCCAGAGCTGCATGGACATGAGGCATATTTCTCTATTGCTGTCCACCTTTTTGCCATTAGACAGGGTCTCTCACTGAGCTGGAAGCTTGATGTGTTAGTTAGGCTGGCCAGCCCACAAGCTCTCAGGATCTGTCTCAGACCTCAGTTTCCTGGGTATTGGCACACAGAGCCATGCCTGGCTGTTTGGTTAGTTTTGGTTTTTGAGACAGGCTCTCACTGTATAACCCTGGTTGGCCTTAAACTCAGATCCTGAGAGCCTCTGCCTCCCTGGGGCTGGGATTAAAAGTTTTAATCCCATCTTGCTCTGACTGATTGATTTTTTTGGGGACAAAGATTTCATTTGTACTCATCCAGGGTGGCCTTGAGTTTAGGCCTTTCCTGTTGTGGGCCAATTTTCCCTCAAGAGTTTCTTTCTCTGTGTAACACCCCTGGCTGATCTGGACTCTCTTTGTAGCCCAGGCTGGGCTCAAACTCAGAGATCTGCCTGCCTCTCTGCCTCCTGAGTGTGGGAATTAGGGCATGTAATATCACGCCCAGCTATGTGGGCCAAAATTTTTAAAATGTGTTCATGCCCGATCTTGAGGATCTTGAGAGACTAAAGCTGGATAGTCACCAAGATCTCAAGGCCAGCCCAGGCTACAGACATACTGCCCTAAAAAACCAAACCAAACCAAAACAAAAACAAAAAACGGAAAACTGGAGGCAGAGGCAGGTGGATCTCTGTGAGTCTGTGAGTTCGAGGCCATCCTGGTCTACAAAGTAAGTCCAGGATAACCAGGACTACACAGAGAAACCCTGTCTTGAAAAAGCAAAAAACAGCCGGGCGGTGGTGGCGCACGCCTTTAATCCCAGCACTTGGGAGGCAGAGGCAGGCGGATCTTTGTGAGTTCGAGGCCAGCCTGGTCTACAAAGTGAGTCCAGGACAGCCAGGGCTACACAGAGAAACCCTGTCTCGAAAAACCAAAAAAAAAAGAAAAAGCAAAAAACAAAACATATATATATTTTTTTTTTCACCCCTCAATTTTTTTTTTTTCTCAAATATCAGACTGTGTCAGCAGGCATTTTCCCATCCTGCTCCAATTCCTAGACCTCAGGACACTGGGTCCTGTGCCAGTAGACCCAGTGGCCTGTTAGGAGCAAGGGTGAGGAAAATGTCCCTTTATGTGCCCATTTGCTAGCGGACTACCTAGGTCACCTGCACGTCCCCAGCCTGGGGAAGGCCCCGGGGGCCCAGGAGGCCCCCCAGAGGTGAGCAGAAGGGAAGAGGGACGCATCTCAGAATCACCCGAGGTAGCTCGGCTCTCCAGAGGTCGTGGCAGACATGGAATGCACACTCCAAGCCCTACAGCTGACCTGCAGTCTGGCACCTGGAGTCGGAGGACCAGGAGTCCAGAGTAAGAAGGAACATTTTTGGGGGGGCTGGGCCTAATGGTAGGGCTGAGCCCAATCAGTATCACAGGTTGAGGGCGTGGCATGGAGAAAGATGGAGCAAAAGGAGTGACAGGACCAGTTAGGGACTGGTTGGAGGTCTACAGAAGGAGCCAGTTGGATATTTAAGGGAAAGATGGGGCCTGGAGAGCCCTTTTCATGGCTTGGTCCTTTACACCTAAGTGGATGCAAATGTTTCCAAAGGGAACTCACACATAATCTGTCCAGCACAGAGGGGCAGTGCGACTCAGGGAAGCCAGACATCATTGTTGGGGTAGTGAGGTTGACTGGGAGCAGGAGCTCAGACTAACTCAGTTTCCCAATTCTCTCCTTTCCACAGGCTGTTCTCACCCCTCTCCCGCCCGCCCTCCCCTCTGAGCCTTCCCCGTCCTCGCTCTGCCCCGGCGCGGCGACCCCCTCTCTTAGCAGGAGATATTTCATTTCCTGCCCGACCTCACACTCCCTTGAGTCGCATCGATGTCCGACCTCCTCTGGACTGGGGACCTCAAAGACAGACCCTCTCCCGACCTCCCACTCCACGCCGAGGACCCTCCTCCGAAGCTGGCGGGGGACGGCCACCCAGGAGTCCTCAGCCCTGGAGACAAGAGCCTAGAACACAGGTGCGCAGAAAACGGACTACATTTCCCATTAGGCTTCAAAGCTCGCTTTCCAGACCAGTAATTGAGTCATGCCTCTCAGGCATTATGGGGATTATAGTTCACAATGCAACTGGTTGTCTAACCCTCCCTAAAAAAAAAAAAAAAAAAAAAAAAAAAATGCCGGGCAGTGGTGGCTCACGCCTTTAATCCCAGCACTTGGGAGGCAGAGGCAGGCGGATCTTTGCGAGTTCGAGGCCAGCCTGGTCTACAAATTGAGTTCAGGACAGCCAGGGCTACACAGAGAAACCCTGTCTCAAAAAAAAAAAGTTAGCCAGGCGGTGGTGGCGCACGCCTTTAATCCCAGCACTTGGGAGGCAGAGGCAGGCGGATCTTTGTGAGTTCGAGGCCACCCTGGTCTACAAAGCGAGTCCAGGACAGCCAGATATATTCAGAGAAACCCTGTCTCGAAAAACCAAAAAAAAAAAAAAAAAAAAAAAAAAAAAAGTTAAAGGCTAGTGATCCCATGTCCCATCAGGATTATTTTTGTGTCATTGTTCCTGTGCAGTCTGGGTATTGTAGTCCAGAATACTCTCCACCAAACTGTGAGGCCAAACCATAGTTTGATTTACAGATCTTGTTTCAAGATAGCTGGCCTCCTCATAATATCTCTAAGAATCACGGGTTTGTAGCCTAGAATATCTGTAGTTAACTTCCAGCAGCCCCTAGCAGCTTTGCCAGGTTAGTCCATTTATTAATATCCTGTGTATGTGGAGCCAGTATAGATGAGGATGTGTGTAATGTGCCCTGAACCCAGAGCCTGGCCATTCTAGGCAAGCACTGTACCACTTGTCTACTCACCAGGTCCTTTTTTTTTTTTTTTTTTTTTGTTTTTTTGTTTTCGTTTTTTCGAGACAGGGTTTCTCTGTGTAACCCTGGCTGTCCTGGACTCACTTTGTAGACCAGGCTGGCCTCGAACTCACAAAGATCCACCTGCCTCTGCCTCCCGAGTGCTGGGATTAAAGGCGTGCGCCACCACCGCCCGGCTACCAGGTCCTCTTTATTTATTTCTTATTTTGAAACAAGGTCTCCCTAAGTTATCCAGGCTGGTCTTAAACTCACTCTGTAACTCAGACCTCCAGAGTAGCTGAGATGACGGCCTACCCCACTAGGCCTCACAAGATATTTATAAGCATTTCTATTCCAGTCTACACAGGCCTCCTCTGGTTTGTCCACCTATCTCCAGCTGCCCCCAAGACCCCCTGGGAACCGGGCCTCCATGATTTTGCTGGTAGGTTTCCTGAAGCACCAGGAATCCACTAGACTCCCTCTTTTGTTTGACCCCTGCTCCCATGGTTGTTCCTGGCCAAAGAGCCTTGAAATGACCAATTGGGTTCCCTGGGTAGATGATCTTGTTATCTCCCAGGATGATGGAACAAGTTATTGAATTAAAAAATGAGGACAGGACTGCTCCTGGGTATGGTTGAGAAGGTTTTTATTGTAGATCTGAGGGACAGTGTGGCCAGAGGCATCTGGAAGGGTCCAGGCTGAACCTGGTCATAGATGGAGCGAAGAGGTCAGGAAAGGGTGAGAAAGGAAAAGAGAGGGAACCAAAAGAGGAGCCAAGGAGCCCAAGCCAAGAGTCTAAGACCCCAAGTAGCAAAATGGCTGAGGTTATATAGGAATCAGAGAAACTGGGAGAAGGGAAGCTCAGGGGCTGGAGAGGTTCAGGGTCAGGGGTGGGGTGAGAGAAGATCTGAGAGGGGCCAGGACTCAGTGCAATGCCCAGACTGTCTGTTGGCCAGAGTCCTCTTGGATATGTCCCAGGTTGCTTTGAGACACAGGTATTGCTTGGAATTTGTTTCCTCATAATTCTGGCTGTGGTGTTCGAAATCAGTGGGGAAGACCAAGACTTACTCTGATTCAAATTTGGATTTAATGAATTTATTCTAGCTGGAAGGATGGCAGCCTTAGAGCCAAAAAGCATGTCCTGCTAGTAGGGGCTAAAGGAAGGGTTTATCAAAATGGACATCAAAGGTGGGCTTTACAATTATCTCATGTTTTATTCACAGCTGGGCGAGAAAATTGCTTTCCTCCCCTCAGTTCTCTTTCTCATTAACATCAATAAAAGGACTGTCTCCTCCCAGGCCACAGAGAAAACAAAGCCAGAGCAAGTGATTGATTGCTCACAGCAGGATAGGGTTTCTCTGTGTAGCTCTCCCTGGCTATCTTGGAACTCGATCTGTAGACTAGGTTGGCCTTGAACTCAGAGATCCTCCTGCCTTTGCCTCCTGAGTGCCTGGGACTAAAGGTGTGCGCCACCATTCTCTCACAGCACTGTCTGACACCCCAGGATGCTATGGTCACTGGCATAAGAATTCAGACATTTTGGGGCAAAGGTCAATGGTCCTTAAGGGGTGCTAGCACCATGTTAAGTTTTTCAGCCACCACAGAGGAATATTGTGTAAATTATCACGAAGACCAGACCTCACTGGGAAAGTGTCTGTCACTGATGACTGGGATAGAGTGGTTCCTCCCTGGGCACACAATAACACAGTGCCACCAGTCAGAGCTGCCTGTCACATTCCCACACTCTGAAGGCAGGGGTCTGATGCTGAGATGTCACCAGGGTCACAGTCCCTTTCTGGGTCCTCACTGCGATGCTTGATGCTTCCTCTTCTCACCTAACCTCCCTGTTGGCTGAACCCTTGCTGTCCTTCCTCTGACCACCCGACTACAATGTCTGAATCTCTCTGTATAAGAGCCTATATGTGATGTCATAGGGACTCATCTCGTACATGAAAGAACAACATTTGGGGGCTGGAGGTGGCAGAGCGCCTGTGTGGCTTGCACGAAGCCTTGGGGTCCATGCCTTGCAACCACAAACCCTCTGGGCCTGCTGGTGTCCCCCTGTAACCCCAGCACTAGAGATGTGGATGCAGGAGGGCCTGAAGTCGGAGACTGGGTTGGAGAGATGGATCGGTGGCTGAGACACCTCCCAGCACCTACCTCAGGCGCTCACAAATGCCTGTATCTCCAGCTCCGAGGGGGCCTGATGGCTTCTGCCGGTGCCCTCACATGTGTGTGCACACTCACACAAGCACATACTTAAAAATCTTTTTTTTTTTTTTGGTTTTTCGAGACAGGGTTTCTCTGTTTAACAGCTCTGGCTGTCCTGGACTCGCTTTGTAGACCAGGCTGGCCTCGAACTCGCAAAGATCCGCCTGCCTCTGCCTCCCAAGTGCTGGGATTAAAGGCGTGCACCACCACCGCCCGGCTCTTAAAAATCTTTAAAAGGTTGAAGTCATCCTCAGGCTACAAAGCAAGTTCAAGACCAGCCTGGGTAATGTAGTTTAAACACTTTCATGGCTTTAGTTTATTTTGAAATTTTTATTTTATCATTATTGCTATAATTTTTTTTTCGTTTTTCAAGACAGGAGTTCTCTGTAGACCAGTGGGCTTTGAACTCAGAGATCTGCCTGCCTCTACCTCCCAAGTGCTGGGATTAAAGGTGTGTGCCATTACCACCCGGCCTTTGAAATTTTATTATTATCATATCTGTATACATGTGAGTACATGTATGAGTATGTGCCCACATGAGTTAGGCAAGTGGCTCTGTCCTTTCTCCTTCTACCTTTAAAAAAAATAGTTATTTTTTACTTATGTACATTAGTGTTTTGACTGCATGTATGTCTGTGTGAGGTGTGAGATCCAGTGGAAATGGAGTCACAGACAGTTGTGAGCTGCCATGTGGGTGCTGGGAATTGAACCTGGGTCCTCTGGAAGAGCAGCCAGTGCCCTTAACCACTGACCCATCTCTCCAGCTGCTTTCTTTCCACCTTTATATAAGTTCTGAAGACTGAACTCAGGTCAATAGATTAGGCAGTAGCAAGCACTTTTACCCATAAGCCATCTCAGCTACCTTTTAGGTATTTTTGTTTTTGTTTGAGACAGAGTTTCTATGTGTAGCCCTGGCTCACCTTAGACCAGGCTGCTCTCGAACTCAGAGATCCACCTGCCTCTGCCTCTGGAGTGCTAAAATTAAAGGTGTGTGCCACCACACCCAGGCTGCACCATTGTTTTCTTTCTTTCTTTTAAAGATTTATGTATTTATTATGTAGACAATGTTCTGTCTGCATGTATGCCTGCTGGCCAGAAGAAAGCGCCAGATTTCATTGTGAATGGTTGTGAGCCACCATGTGGTTGCTAGGAATTGAACTCAGGACCTCTGGAAGAGTAGTCAGTGCTCTTAACATCTGAGCCATCTCTCCAGCCCACCATTGTTTTTTTATCCTGGTAAAAACATGGGGAAAAAAACTACCATTTTGGGCTGGAGAGATGGTTCATCGGTTAAGGGCACTGACTGCTCTTCCAGAGAACTGGGGTTCAAATCCCAGCACCTACATGGCAGCTCACAACTGTAATTCTAAGATCTCACATAGACATACCTGCAGGCAAAACATCAACGCACATAAAATAAATGTAAATAAATTTTTAAAAACTCTACCATCTTAACTATCGTCTTCTTAAACAGAATCTCAAGGCTGGCCTTGAACTTTATTCATTTTATGTACATGAATGTTTTACCTGAATGTGTGTTAGTACACCTTGTTTGTGCCTAGTGCTCAGGGAAGTCAGAAGAGGTGTAGGATCCTCTGGACCTGGAGTTATAGATGGTTGTGAGCCACTATGTGGGTGCTGGGAACTGAACCCTGATTCTCTGCAGAAGTAACAGGTGCTCTTTCTTTCTATTTCTTTTCTTTTTTTTTTTTTTTTTTTTTGGTTTTTCAAGGCAGGATTTCTCTGTGTATCCTTGGCTGTCCTGGACTCACTTTGTAGACGAGGCTGACCTTGAACTCACAGAGATCCCCTTGCCTCTGCCTCCCGAGTGCTGGAATTAAAAGTGTGCGCCACCATGCCCAGCTCTCTTTCTGTTTCTTAAACAAATTATTTTATGTACATTGGTGTTTTGCCTTCATGTGTGTCTGTATGGGGGTATCGGGTTCCCTGGAACTGGGATTACAGACAGTTGTGAGTTGCCATGTGGTTTCTGGGAATTGAACTCGGGTCCTCTGAAAGAACAGCCAGTGCTCTTAACCACTGATCCATCTCTCCACCCTGACTTTGAGGTTCTGATCCTCCTGTGCGTCTCCCAAGTGCTGGGATGGTAAGTATGCATCTCCATGCCCAGTTTGCCAGTCTTCAAGGTGCTAAGCGTGCAGCTTGTGGCCGTGTTCCCCATCAGCTGTATTGTCTATGCTTATGTGAATACTGAGCCCACTGGAATCTTTCTGAAGCCAAGATTCCTGTGGTTGGTTTCAGAGGCTCCTAAGGCTTGGAAGGATGCCAACCAGGAGATGGTTGTTAGTGTGTCTGTCTGTGGAAAGAGGGTTTGGCTCAACACTGAGAGTTTGAACCTGCCAGTCCTCTTTGACCCTGGAATTTTCTCTTACTTAGCCAGGTCCCCCAGTGGACTCAACTTTGCATCAGAGCTTGGAGACAGATGTAAGTTTTCCCAGATCCAAACCCTGTCCAGTTGACGGAGTTAGAAAGGTTCTAGACCAGCAGTAAGACCCTGTAAGACCCCTTTGAGGTCGTTGCATATCAGATATTTACATTATGACTCACGACAGTGGCAACATTACACTTAAAGTAGCAACAAAATAATTTCATGGTTGGGGTTACCACAACATGAGGGACTGTAATAAAGGTCACAGCATCAGGAGGGTTCAGAACCACCGTTCTAGGTGGAGCTGGGAGGGGAAAAGCCAGATGAGGTCCATAAACACTTCCTTTTCAACTTCCCCCAGACCCTGCTGACCAAGTTGTGTGGGCAGGACCGGCTCCTGAGGCGACTACAGGAGGACCTGGACAAGAGGCAGGAGGAAAAGGTGCAGAAGAGGGGAGCCTTAGCCCTTGATCCCTTCATGTTCCCATGCGGAGGGCCTGGGGAGCACACTCCCCTCTGTGGCTTGGAAGTGGCTTCAGATGTCTGACCGCTGTTCTCTGTGCAGGAGCAGCTGGAGGCAGCCTTAGAGCTGACCCGGCAGCAGCTGGGCCAAGCTACCAGGGAGGCTGCGGCTTCTGGCAAGGCCTGGGGTCACCAACGCCTTCTGCAGGACCGGCTGGTGAATGTGAGGGCAGCTCTGTGTCACCTGGCTCAGGTGAGCCCCTGGGAAGACAAGGGCCCTCAGGCTTGGGCAGGCTGCTGTGGAGACTCTGTAGGCTTGCAGGTCATTCTTGAGCCATCAACCCACTCGTAATCTAAAATCTATAATCTTTTACAGATATGTTATTACATTTGTGTGTTACATATTGTGTGTTACATATTACACAAATTACAATGTTTTGTATGACATTTTGTCTTATTAGATATTGTGTATGTGTGTGAGTGTGAGCAGGTGTGTGCATATCCCGTGGCCCACATGT
This sequence comes from Lophiomys imhausi, assembly GCA_907164525.1. Classification (NCBI taxonomy): domain Eukaryota; kingdom Metazoa; phylum Chordata; class Mammalia; order Rodentia; family Muridae; genus Lophiomys; species Lophiomys imhausi. The sequence goes on from CAJQZJ010034110.1 coordinate 2,631,291, forward strand.
GAGGGGCACAGGACAACTTGAAGGAGTTCTCTTCTTCTACCCTGTTGGTCCTGGGGGCCAAACCCAGGACATCAGACTTGGCAGCAAGAGCCTTTACCAACCTAGATATCTTTTTTTTTTAATAACTTTTTTTTTGGTTTTTCAAGACAGGGTTTCTCTATATAGCCCTGGACTCACTTTGTAGACCAGGCTGGCCTTGAACTCACAGAGATCCACCTGCCTCTGCCTCCCAAGTGCTGGGATTAAAGGCGTGCGCCACCATGCCTGGCTCAACTTAGATATCTTACTGGCCTCTTAAACCCATAATCTTGGTCATTATAGAGGGAAAGGGACAAGCAGCAGAGCAGTAACAAAGCTTAATTTAGTAGCTTAAGAGGATTATCTAATTATTATTATTATTAGTTTCTTTGAGACAGGGTTTCTCTATGTAGCCCTGGTTGTCCTGGAACTCACTATGTAGACTAGCCTGGAATTCACAGAGATCCGATGCCTCTGCCTCCTGAGTGCTGGGATTAAAGTCATACACCACCATGCCTGGCCTCAGAGAATGATTTTTTTGTTTGTTTGTTTGTTTTTTGAGATAGGGTTTCTCTGTGTAACAGCCTGGCTGTCCCTGGACTCACTTTGTAGACCAGGCTGGCCTTGAACTCACAGAGATCTGCCTGCCTCTGCCTCCCAAGTGCTGGGATTAAAGGCGTGCACCACCAACGCCCGGCAACCCAGAGAATGATTTTTAAAATGTATTTTCTATTATACATACATATGTGTATGCATGTGAACAGGTATGTGTACGTATATGGACTCATACATACATACATATGAATCCAGGCCCTCACTCACAAAGTGATTTCATTTTATTTATTTATTTATTGGTATCTCTGTGTTGCCCTGGCTGTCCTGGAACTCTGTAGACTAGGCTGGCCTCGAACTGGCAGAGATCCGCTGCCTCTGCCTCCCGAGTGCTGGGATTATAGGCTTGTGCCACCACGCCCGGCTCTCCTTAGGTGATTTTACCGTCGGCTTTCTGGCTGGCTTTGACTATGTTCTCCCTCAAGGTTACTATATGACCTCAAAAAGTTATTTAAACACTCGGGGGCGTTTCTGTAGATAAGAAAATTAGTATTGGCCAGGCATGGTGGCACACACCTTTAATCCCAGTACTGGGCAAAGGGATCTCTGTGATTTGGAGGCCAGCCTGGTCTACAAAGAAACCCTGTATCAAAAAACCAAAAGAAAAAAAAAAAGAACAGAAAAATGGTATCCATTTCACATGCTCCTGGTGAGGATGATGTTAGGGAAGGTAAATGAATAAGTAGATATTTACAATTTGATCTGGGGCTGCTAGGTCCATTGTTCTAAGGATCAGTCCATGTTCACAGGGATCACGTGTGGCATATGGCCCGGGGTTCCCAGTAGTTCAGGCAAAGAAGATTATGGGAGTTGAAGTCCAGTTGGAGTGAGACTACTTACTGGGAGGAAGCCTCCCTCCTACTCAGCTGGGCAAGAGCTGGTGGTTGGAGCGACTAATCTGTGTCTCCATCTTTTCTGGGATTTTAGGAACGAGAGCGGGTTTGGGACACATACAGCGGCCTGGAACAGGACCTGGGCACCTTAAGAGAGACTCTCGAGTACCTGCTGCACCTCGGGTCTCCCCAGGTACATCCTCACCCTTGCCGTCCCTGCCTGCGAGCACCAAAGCAAGAAACTCTGAGTTCCCCCTGGAAGCTGTGCACACTCCAGGGCTGCCTCCGGACCAGAGCCCTTCCCACTGGATTAGTGATTTTCTTTTCTTTCTTTCTCTCTTTTTTTCTTTTTTCTTAAATATTTATTTATTATGTATACAGTATTCTGTCTGCATGTATTGCCTGTAGGCCAGAAGAGGGCACCAGATCTCATTATAGATGGCTGTGAGCCACCATGTGGTTGCTGGGTATTGAACTCAGGACCTCTGGAAGGGCAGCTAGCAGAAGCACCCTTAACCGGCCCTAGTGATTTTCTGTTTGATGTGACTTGACAAGAAGCAACTAAGGGAAGCTTGTTATGTTAGGCTGTATTTGGTCTATGGATGGAGGGTACAATTCACTGTGGGGAAGATACTGCAGAGTTCATGTTGGCAGGAGTAGGGGCTGGGACTTCTCAAATTTCAGGGGGTCAAGATGCAGAGTCAGGGGCGCAGGGATGACAGCTCAGTGGTTAAGAGTGCCCGCTGCTCTTGCAGAAGCCCTGAGGTCAGTTCCCAGCGTCCACATGGTGGCTCTCAGTCATCTGTAACTCCAACTCCAGGAGACCTGCTGCCCCTGGCTTCCACATGCGCCTGTGTCTACATGTACACACTCTCATACAGACACACACATCTACACATATTTAAAATAAGAAAATTAAACAGCAGCATCCCTCTAGCTCACTCACTCTCTTTAAGCAAGGCCAGAATGCTTGCTTATGTTATTACTTTATATTATTTTGTTCTGTTTTTCTAGACAGGGTTTTTCTGTATAGTCCTGGCTGTCCTGGAACTTTCTTTGTAGAGCAGGCTGGCCTTGAACTCACAGACGTCTAACTACCTCTGTCCCCTGAGTACTGCGATTAAAGGTGTTCGCCACCACCACCCAGCTATGTTATTACATTTTAAGATTTATTGCAGAGCATGATGGCGAACACCTTTAAGCCCAGCACTTGGGAGGCAGAGGTGGGTGGATCTCTGTGAGTTCAAGACTAGCCTGGTCTACAGAGTGAGTCCAGGACAGCAAGGGCTGCACATAGAAACCCTGTCTCAAAAAATATTATTTTTTATCTGTTGTCTTTATATTTACTTATTTGTTTATTTACATGTGTATATGGGTGTCCCAGAAGGCCAGAAGAGGGTGTTGGATTTCCTGGAGCTGGAGTCACAAACAGTTATATGTTGCCTCATATAGGTGCCGGGAGCGGGACTTAAGTCCTCTGAAAGAGCAGCAAGTCTCTTTACCAATGAGCCTTGTTCCACTTACCTACCCCTAACCTCTCTCTCTTTAGACAAGGTGTCCATTATGTAGTTCTGGCTGTCCTGGAAAGGGCTGTGTATTTCAGGCTGGCCTCAAACCCCTAGATCCTACTGACTTTTGATTTTCTCTTTCGTCTCCTTTTATTTATGCTGAAGTCCCAGCCCACGGGATGGTGTGACTTAAGATCAGTGTGGGTCTTCCCCATCAGCTAATCCTCTCTGGAAATGCTCTTAGACTGAGCTTAACCATTAGACTGTCCCAAGCTCCTCTTCTTTCCCATCTAAGTATCCTAATGACCTCATTCTAGAGAGCCACTCTCTGGCTGCTTCTTCTTTTTTTTTTTTTTGGTTTTTCAAGACAGGGTTTCTCTGTTTAACAGCTCTGGCTGTCCTGGACTCGCTTTGTAGATCAGGCTGACCTCGAACTCGCAAAGATCCACCTGCCTCTGCCTCCCAAGTGCTGGGATTAAAGGCGTGCGCCACCACCGCCCGGCTCTCTGGCTGCTTTTTTTTTTAATTTTTTTTGTTTATTTATTATGTATACAGTATTTGCTCTACATATATGCCCTGGCAGATCTCAATGTAGGTGGCTGTGAGCCACCATGTGGCTGCTGGGAATTGAACCCAAGACCTTGGGAAGAACAGCCAGTGCTCTTAACCTCTGAGCCACCTCTCCAGCCCTTTGGCTGCTTCTTAATGTCTCCTCTCAAGTGAAGCCCTGTTTGTGCTGTTAAATACCACAACTAAATTTTGTCTCCTCCCACCCTACAAGTTCATGTCTGGCATCCACTTCCAGTCAGTAGCTGTTAAATTTATCTTCCAGAGTTTTCTGTGCTCTCTCTCTTTCTCTTTTTTTTTCTTCCCAAAACAAGGTTTCTCTGTGTATCCCGGGCTATCCTGGAACTCACTCTATAGACCAGGCTGGCCTTCAACTCACAGAGATCTGCCTGCCTCTGCCTCTCAAGTGCTGGGATTAAAGATGTGGGCCACGGGCTGGAGAGATGGCTCAGCGGTTAAGAGCACTGGCTGCTCTTCCAGAGGTCATGAGTTCAATTCCCAGCAACCACATGGTGGCTCACAACCATCCATAATGAAATCTGGTGCCCTCTTCTGGCCTGCAGATATACCTGCAGACAGAACACTGTATACATAATAAATAAATCTTTAAAAAAAAAAAAAAAAAAAAAGATGTGGGCCACCACCACTTGGTTAAACATTTTTTTTTTTTTTTGGTTTTTCGAGACAGGGTTTCTCTGTTTAACAGCTCTGGCTGTCCTGGACTCGCTTTGTAGACCAGGCTGGCCGCGAACTCGCAAAGATCCGCCTGCCTCTGCCTCCCAAGTGCTGGGATTAAAGGCGTGCGCCACCACCGCCCGGCTAACATTTTTTTTTTAAAGTAAAAAAATGTATTATGGCTGGGCATGGTGGTGGACACCTTTAATCCCAGCACTTGGGAGGCAGAGGCAGGCAGATCTCTGTGAGTTCGAGGCAAGCCTGGTCTATAAAGCAAGTCCAGGACAGCCAGGGCTGTTACACAGAGAAACCCTGTCTCGAAAAACAAACAAACAAACAAACAAAAAAGTATTATGAACAGGACATGTCAAAATAACAAAAGTATTTTAAGGCTTCCTGGACCTGCCATAACAGGACACTTTCTCAAAAACAAAACAAAAAACAAAACCCAACAGGCTATATAATGAAATGAACACCTAATTTAAAGAATGGGATAGGCCAGACATCACTGAAAGCCACAAACATCATTAATTATCATTAAAGCTGTATAAAGCAGAGAAATGTACCATGTTCATGGATAGGAAAGTTAGCAGTGTGAGATGTGGGCTCCCCAGATTGGTTTTCCCAACGGAGACCTGCAGGTCTTATATAAATTTGAAAGCATGGGGCCCGGGGACATGACTCATTGGTTACAAGCACTTGCTCCTCTATCAAAGGACTGGGGTAAAGATTCTAACACCCACATGGGAGGGCTCACCACCTCCTAGAACTCTACCTCCAAGGATCTGATGCCCTTTCCTGGCCTCTGGGGGTACTTGTGCACACATTATCACATATATAGAGAGACATATACATATATACACACACAAATGCATGGATATGTTTATATGCATTAAATGTTTATATAATAAACATTTAAAAATTGGGGCTGGAGCCGGGCGGTGGTGGCGCACGCCTTTAATCCCAGCACTTGGGAGGCAGAGGCAGGCGGATCTTTGTGAGTTCGAGGCCAGCCTGGTCTACAAAGCGAGTCCAGGACAGCCAGAGATATTCAGAGAAACCCTGTCTCGAAAAACCAAAAAAAAAAAAAAAAAAAAAAAATTGGGGCTGGAGAGATGGCTTAGTAGGTAAAGCAACTTGCTGCCAAACCTGATGGCCCAAATTCAATCCCTGGGACCCACGTAATGGAAGGAGAAAAATAATTCACAAGTTTTCTGTCCTACACTCGCACACACATACATACACACCCTCACACATGTAGACATACATATGCAGTCACTCACACATACACACATACCCATACACACATATACATAATCTTACACACACAACACACAAAAGTATAATTAAAAACTTTGAAGGTGGCCAGGCAGTGTTGGCACACGACTTTAATCCCAGCACTCGGGAGGCAGAGGTAAGCTGATCTCTGAGTTTGAGGCCAGCCTGGGCTACTCAGTGTTAGTGGCAATTATATATAAAATTTATATAAAATATTGTGTTTTGGGGCTGGAGAGATGGCTCAGCAATTAAGAGCACTGACTGCTCTTCCAGAGGACCTGGGTTCAATTCCTGGCCCCCACATGTCAGTCACAACTATCTGTAACTCTAAGATCTGACACCCTCAAACAGACATCCATGCAGGCAAAACGCCAATGCAACAAAATTTTTTTAATTTTAATTTTTGGTTTTTCCATCAGGGTTTCTCTGTGTAGCCCTGCCTGTCCTGGACTCACTCTGTAGACCAGGCTGACCTTGTACTCACACAGATCCACCTGCCTCTGCCTCCCAAGTGCTGGGATTAAAGACGTACACCACCACTCCTGGCAAAAAAAAAAAAAAAAATTTTTTTTTTGAGACATGGTTTCTCTGTGACAGAGCCCTGGCTGTCCTGGACTCAATTTGTACACCAGGCTGGCCTTAAACTTTCAGAGATCCATCTGCCTCTGCCTCCCAATTGCTGGGAAATTTTTTTTTTATGTTGTGTATGTTTTTCAGTTTCTCCATTAACCTGGCTATCACCCAAATAATTGAGACTCTATTATATTATTTGTTTATCAAGCTTTACAACACAATCCTGAGCAGTTTTAATATGTTCTTAACTCTCACTGCTAGTCTGACTCCCTCTTTGCCAAAATCCCTGAGTTACTTGGTTTTTAGTGGTTTCTTTGGTCCAGCTGAATCTTCTTCATGTCTCCTGCACCTCTCCTGTAGCTGAATCTCCTACTTCTCCTTCTCTCACTCCTCCTCCCCAGGAGGATGTCCAGCCCTATTCTCTCCCGTGCTCAATGTTTGGCTATAAGCTGCTTTATTGGCATATCAGGGGACAATTGGGGAGCAGTGTTTACACAATATTGAGACAGGAGATTCTCAGAACAAGGATTGCAACCAGATATGGGAGGGGGTACAAAAATCAGCATTTGAAATGCACAATAACCTATGCCTACAACACAAAGAAATCCTATCTCAAAAAAAATAAAAATTAAACAACATCAATAATAATAATAATACAAAGCAAAAAGATCAACATTAAAAAAAAAAACCTAAAACTTTGAAGATGTTTTCTGTGCAAATTGACAAAGGGATGGTAAGTCACACATGAAGTTTGTAAAGGCCAGAGACAGCCAGGATAACTTCCAGCTGATTTTGATTTTAAAGCCTTCTGGGTGGGGCCATCAGCTGGTTCCATCCTTGTATTTTCTCATCTTGAACAAATCCCCTTTCTTCCTCCAGGACCGTGCATCTGCTCAGCAGCAGCTGTGGATGGTGGAGGACACACTGGCAGGTCTAGGTGGCCCCCAGAAACAGCCTCCACATACTGACCCCAAGTCTCCATCCCCTGCACCCCACATAGAGGAGTCCTCAGAGCGGGAGGTGAGATTTCCAGCTCTTCCCTGCAGTTTCCTACATCACCTGTCCTACCCCAGGGAGTCCTCCCCGGCTGCTTTCCCTCCCTCCCCTTGATCACTCACCCAATCCCACTGAGGTCGGAAGAGGGCGCTGAACCTCCTGGAGCTGGTTAGGATTGTTGCCAGCTGGGACTTGAACCTGGGTCTTGAACCTGGGTCCTGTGCAAGAACAAGTGCTCTAACCACAGGACATCCCTTCAGTCCCATCCTTCTCTTCTATTTGCTCCTGGGACTCAACCCAACCCCAGGCAATGGTGCCACCCCTTTCAGGCTAGGTCTTCCCATGACAATGAATGGTGTGTGTGTGTGTGTGTGTGTGTGTGTGTGTGTGTGTGTGTGTGTGCGTGTGCGTGTGTGTGTGTGTGTGTGTGTGTGTGTGTGTGTGTGTGTATACTCATGTCACAATGTCATGTGGAGGTTGGGGATAATTTGTGGAAATCCGTTCTCTCCTTCTGCTCTGTAGACCCTGAGGGTGGAATTTAGTCAGACTTGGTGGCAAGCACCCCTATCTGTGGAGAGATCTCACCAGCCCCTTATTTAGTAAATATATTATTTGTTATGCCATCTGTCCACCTGACTCTCCCATCCACCCCAGGCAGAAAGGGCACTGACACCAAAGTGAACTTCATCAAGTCTGCTTTGGTGAAGCACTGAGTTTCTAGGGGCTAATTACAGGAGCATGCATGTGTGACTCAAAGGCAGCTGGGAAGCCCCTCAGAGGCTACCACATCAGCCAGGGTAACAGCATAGCATGGAACCTGGTGTGCTCGTGGGAAAACCTCAACCTGGGTCAGTGTTCACACACTGCTCTAACTGCCTTACATATCAAAAGGCCGAATACTTTTGAGGTTGAGCAACTTGTTTAAGTGGAGAGGTTAAAAGAGAGGTTAAGCAGCTTCTTCAGAATCACACAGCTAATAAGTGGCAGAGATGGGATCTGAAGTCAGTGTATCTAGCTCATTATCTTAATCTTTTTCAAGCTGCATCTCAGTTGCTAAGTACTTGAAAAATAGTGGTAGAAGTAATAATAAGAATGACAATATTGGCGGGTGTGGTGGCGCACCCCTTAAATCCCAGCACTCGGGAGGCAGAGGCAGGTGGATCTCTGTGAGTTCGAGGCCAGCCTGGTCTACAGAGTGAGTTCCAGGACAGCCAGGGCTACACAGAGAAACCCTGTCCCGAAAAAAACACAAAAAACAAAAGAATGACAATATTTGATTCCCATTCCACCCCCAGAGTCCTCCAGAATCACTGGACCTCAGCTCCCCTCAGTCCCCTGAGGTGGACTGGGGTCGACCCCCGGGAGGTGACAGAGCCCCCAGCAGCCCTCACTCAGGTGAGCTCCCAGGTAGGGTGGGATTCTCTCTGTGTTCTTGTTCTGACTAAGTCCCCTTCTGTCCTCGAAGGTGTTGGGTCTCCAAAGGTCTCCCGGGCATCCAGCCCTGAATGTCGTCAGCCTTCATCCCCACCACTGAGAACTAAGGTAGAACATCCCCGAGACACCTTAAGTCTGCCTTGTGGTAGGCTTGCTTACCACAATGACATGAGATTTAAGACAAAATAAAGAATTAGAAGCCTAGCGTGGTGGCACAGGCCTTTAATCCCAGCACTTGGGAGGCAGAGGCAGGTGGATCTCTGTGAGTTCAAGGCCAGCCTGGTCTACAAAGCAAGTTCCAGGACAGCCAGTACTGTTACACAGAGAAACCCTGTCTCGAAAAACAAGATAAAATAAAATAAAAAAAGTAAGGGGACTGTGATTGAGATGTCACTTGAATTAATAAATGAAAAAAATAAAATGAAATAAAAAATAAAAAAATAGGGGCATGAGCCCTTCATAGAATTCCCCAGGGAGGGATGTGGGCATGGCTCAGCAGTGAAGCCTTGGCCTGGTGGCATTGGCTTCAGTGTAGCACTTCTCCAGATAAAAGAGCTAGTGTTTTTCAGTTGATGTCATTGGGAGAAGCTGACATGCCCAGAAAGTGTGATGCTTTTGTATGCAGGGCATGGGAGGGGATGCAGCAGGGGTCCCCTCGGAATTGTGATGAATGCTCTGTTAACTGCCAGGCCTTTGGTGGGAAGTTCCTGGGGGAGAAAAAACAAGGAAGCCAAGGAGTCTTGATTTGTTTCTTTCCCCAGACCCCTGTGGCGCGGCCCCGCATGAGTGCCCAGGAGCAGCTGGAACGCATCCGTAGAAACCAGGCCTGTGGACTCCCTCTTCCTCGCCCTGCCTCTCCGAGGCTCCTGACCCTGGGGAGGGCGCTGTCCCCAGCTGGACGCCAGCCTGACATGGAGCAGAGGGTGAGGAGAGTAGGGTCTTGGACTGGGATGCATGGTGGGAGAGGGTCTTCTGCTCTTAGATTCAATCTCCTTTTTTGTTTTGTTTTGTTTTGAGGCAGGGTCCCCTGTATCCCAGGCCAGCCTTGAACTAGCTACATAGCTAAGGTTGTTCTTGAACTCCGGATCCTCCAGCAGGTGGCACCGTGGCTGCTTTACATAGTGCTGTGGGTGGGGCCCGGGGCTTTGTGCTTGGCGAGCACTTTGTAGATCAGCCACACCCTCATCCCTCCTGCTTTTCTAAAGTGGAAATATGCTGGGCGTGGTGGAGCACGCCTTTAGTCCCACCACCTGGGAGGCAGAGGCAGGTGGATCTCTGTGGGTTGGAGGTCAGTCTGATCTACAAAGTGAGTCCAGGACAGCCAGAGCTGTTACACAGAGAAACCTGTCTCGAAAAAACCAAAAAATAAATAAATGAAGAAAGAAAGATATATGCTAAGCCCTATAACTCTCATAATTGTGGCCTATTTATTTCTGTTGTTTTGTATTGTATTTATTGTTATAAGAGAAAGAACCACTTGTTGGACTGTTGGGGGGAAAAAGATATACCTAAAACTTAAAAAAAAAGGAAGGGGATGGGGGGGTTGAGGGGGAAAGAGGGTGGGAGGGTGGGACTGGAGGGGGGAGTAGGGAGGGGATTGGGACTGAGGAGTAACTTGAAGAAATAAAAAATAAATTAAAAAAAAAGAAAGAAAAGAAGTGGGAATACTTTGCACTTCCTTGTTGCAAACTAAGTTATCCCACCCTGTCCTTCCTTGTTCCTCCTGTATGTGGGGGACAGAATTGGGCAAGGAGGTGTTGTATGAGAAACTTTTTTTTTTCTTTCCCAAGACAGTGTTTCTCTGTTTATCTCTGGCTGCCCTGGACTCACTTTGTGGACTAGGCTAGCCTTGAACTCACAGAGATCCGAGTGCTGGGATTAAAGGCATGCACTGCCACACCTGGCAATTAGAGACAGCTGTGAACTGCCATGTGGGTGCTGGGATTTGAACCTGGGTCCTTTGAAAGAGCAGCCAGTGCTCTTAACCGCTGAGCCATCGCTCCAGCCCCCTGTTTGAGAAACTTTCCCTAGGAAGACACAGTCCGTACACAGGTTCACTAACCCCGGAAAGAGAACCCACTGAAGACTATAGTAATGATTCGTGTGCCACAGTCCAGCTTGGTGAGCCAGTGAGGGGCTACTAGCAGGACTTCGTGTGAGGGGTCACTTACAGGGGCAGGTCTGAGAGATCCTGTAGCTTGCTCAGCCAGCCTCCACTCCCATTGTGTTTGCTGCTTCCATAGTGGAGTAGTGGAAGTTTCCATAAACTCAGTAAGTTTCAGCTCTCCCAGACATGTGAAGTTTGTTCATCTACTCCGCCTCAGATGTTTCAGCTGACAAGAAACTGACATGAAACAGGAGGGACCTGGTGTCTCTCTCCAGTTTCTGAGTTGGAACTCAGGCTCTCTTAGTTGCTGTGTGGCATGAAAGAGGCCATACACACGCACGCACGCACACGCACACACACACACACACACACACACACACACACACCTCCTCCAGCTAGGCCCTGCTTCTTCATAGCACAATTAGCTGTAAGCTCTTGTTATAATGGAAAGAGAGAGGACTGGACTGCCTGGTCCTAAAGGAAGCTGACATTTAATCTCTTTAACGAAGATTATAATGAAAGCCATGGCTGGCTGTGAGGGGATGGGGGAGCATTGTCAGACACAATACCATATATGGAGACCTGACTATGATGGCACCTTAGAGGGAAGGAGAGATTTCATAAAGAGTGAGAAAGAGGCCAGGCGGGGTGGGCACGCCTTTAATCTCAACATTCAGGAGGCAGAGGCAGAGGCAGCCGGATCTCTGTGAGTTCAAGGCCAGCCTGGTCTACAAAGTGAGTCTAGGACACTCAAGTCTACACAGAGAAACCCTGTCTCGAAAAACCAAAAAAAAAAAAATAAAAAAAGGGTGAGGGAGAGAGGCACCCCAAGAGGAATGAAGGGAAGATGGGAGGTCAGAGGAGCCCTTCAGAGAGCAGCCTTCAAAACACCTCCCTGAGTAAGTCCCCTTGAGGAATCTCAGACTCTTCTCAACAAAGCAAAGGTCTGACATTTTATGGCTCGAAGAGGCTATGGAAAGTTCCAGACCGTGTGGTCTAGTTCCATGTACCCTGTGTGACAGGGAGCGAGGAGGAGCCAGGTACCATGCATTGTAAACTGTCAAGTCACACCACTGACTAAACTGTGAACTCCGGGGAGGCGTGGCCTGATTCAGGCTGTGCAGTCAAGCCTATGATATCATTCTTCTGTGGACTGATTCATAGTCCAGTCTCATCTCAACCAGGCCTTGTGATTTGGACCCAAATCAGAGAAGCTTCGGCAGGGAAGGGTTAGCCATTGCAGGTGTGGGTGTGACTTCGTAACCCCGATGTCCTCTAGGAGGACAGGTGAATTCAAATATCGTGTCTTTGGGCTGTGCTGCCGCACACCTCCCACCTCAACACAGAAGACATGGAGTGAGGACAAAGTCAGTCTGAACTTCTTAAGAACCTGGCTGGAAAAGGTGGGGGGACCCAGGGTGTTAATGTAATTGTATAAAATTGTATTTATTTTTCAGTTTCTCTCTTAACCTGGCTATCACCCAAATAATTGAGCTCTATTATATTATTTGTTTTATAAGCTTTACAGCACTATCTTGAGCAGTTTATTTATTTATTTATTTATTTTTGGTTTTTCGAGACAGGGTTTCTCTGAATATCTCTGGCTGTCCTGGACTCGCTTTGTAGACCAGGCTGGCCTCGAACTCACAAAGATCTGCCTGCCTCTGCCTCCCAAGTGCTGGGATTAAAGGCGTGCGCCACCACCGCCCGGCTTTGAGCAGTTTATTTTTTGTGGTTTTTTTTTTTTTTTTTTTGAGACAGGGTTTCTCTGTGTAGTCCTGGCTGTCCTGAAACTCTCTTTGTAGACTAAGCTGGCCTCAAACTCTTAGAAATCTGACTGCCTCTGCCTCCTGAGTGCTGGGATTAAAGGCGTGTGCCACCAAGCCTTAAGGCAAGAATTCTGACCACCAATTCCTTTCCAGCCTATTGTAGGAGCTGTGAAATGGCTCAAGAGTTCTGGGTCCTGGAGTAGGTATGTATGGATCTGGAGTGTTTTGTGGAGATGGGGGATCATGGTGTAGACAGGGAGACAGTGGCATTATTGTTGTCTGTTATGTTCCGAACAAGTCCCCCAAACTCCAGAGTCCCTTCCGGTCCTGTGGTATCTACAAAAAAGCCAGGAAGCCCCTCATGCCCCATTGGAAACTGCTGAGCCCCAGTGGCCTGTATGAGACCCAGTGGTTCATCCAGTAACAGTGACCTTACTTCTGGTCTACCTGCAATGCACAGGGCCTGCACTTCAAGTCTTGTAGGTGCAAGCTAACATGAACTCCCAGCAAGCCTCCGTGGCCTGTTTGACACACATGGCTTATTTTCTGTAGTCCCAGGCACTCCACAACCTACACGCCAGTATCTGGAGGCCACCGGGAGCGGGTCCTCAGCCTCTCCCAAGCCCTAGCTACAGAGGCTTCCCAGTGGCACAGGCTGATGACAGGTGAGGTGCCCAGGCTCTGGATCCCTGAGTCTGAGGGAGGAGGCCTGGATGTCTAAGTCAGCAGTTCTCTTTCTCCATTTAGCCTCTCCAGGGAGAAATTCGGACTCCAGGGGAGACTGTCTCCTGCCAGGCCAACAGCTTCCCATTGAAGAGCCACCCCAGGCCACGTTGTCCCCAGCTTCTCACAAGGCTAATTCTGCTACTACAGGGTTTTCATGCCAAGGTAGTGGGCGGGACCTGGCCCAGTGGGAGCCCAGCTGGGACCCTGGGAATGCCCCTCCTGCTCTGCCCCAGGAGGAAGGAGCATGGCCCCTGAGAGTCACCCTGCTGCAATCCAGCTTTTGACTCACATCCCGTGTGGTGCAAGCTGGAAACACAACCTTGAGGTGTGGGGCCATTTGGGACCACTGGGGAGAGAGATTCATTCCAGCATGTGTTATAGGAGGGCCGGGGCTAGTATGGTCAAAGATCGATTTTCCCAACACTGTCCAAACTCGGGTTAAAACTTTGAACTATTAGTCAATAAATAGCTTTATTCTCTCTGTGTGACATTGTGTTCTGACAAGCGCCATGACCTTAGATTCACAGGTATGAGGAAGTTGGGAGCTAGATCTTTTTTTTTTTTTTTCGAGACAGGGTTTCTCTGTGTAGCCCTGGCTGTCCTAGACTCACTTTGTAGACCAGGCTGGCCTCGAACTCACGAAGATCCACCTGCCTCTCCCTCCCAAGTGCTGGGATTAAAGGCGTGCGCCACCACCGCCCGGCATGGGAGCTAGATCTTAAAATATTGAATCTGACTGAGGGAGGAGGCTGGAGTCTGGATCCTGACTCAAGTCAGAGGAAGTGGTGCTGGTTGGTCTTAGGCAGCAGGGTTGGAGTCCATCCTAGGTGGGAGGGCTGGTGTCAGGATCCCTGAGTCTGAGAAAGAAGCCTAACCTCCAGGTCTGAGGAAGGACAGCCCTCTGTTCTCCCAGGTGTGTGACCTTCCTGGGAACACCCACCTCCCAGGTTTGGCCTTTAGTGACCCAGCCTTTGTATCTGGTTCCATCCCACTGCTTCTCTGGACTTTGGAGGTAGAAAGAGGCCCCAAGCCAGGGTGTGGGAGACAGACAAGTCAACTGGGAATGGCTGCAGCAACCCGCTATTCTGGGAAGGTGGTGGTGGTGACTGGGGGTAGTCGAGGCATCGGGGCTGGGATCGTGAGAGCCTTTGGTGAGTAAGAGTCTTCCTGCCTGGTGCTTGAATTATAAGAGAGAAAGGGTGAGGTGACAGAGGTTCACAGAGTGTCAGGAAGAGACTCAATTTCATACATATATGTATATACATATACACGTATATGAATATGAAAAAATATATTTTTTTGTTTTTTCGAGACAAGGTTTCTCTGTGTAACAAGACCTGACTGTCTGAAACTCACTTTGTAGATCAGGTTGGCCTTAAAGGCATGTGGCACCATGCATATATATATATATATATATATATATATATATATAAAATATTTAATATATATTCAATGTATAATAAATCAATCATATATATACATATATATGATTGATTGATTCATTCATTATTTTTTGTTTTTGCTTTTTTTCAAGACAGGGTTTCTCTGTGTAGCCCTTGGCTGTCCTGGACTCAGTTTGTAGACCAGGCTGGCCTCGAACTCACAGAGATCCACCTGCCTCTGCCTCCCAAGTGCTGGGATTAAAGACATGTGCCACCATGCCTGGTGATTTATTCATTCTTTTAAAAATTTTTAAAACTGCCGGGCAGTGGTGGCGCACGCCTTTAATCCCAGCACTTGGGAGGCAGAGGCAGGTGGATCTCTGAGTTCGAGGCCAGCCTGGTCTACAAACTGAGTCCAGGACAGCCAGGGCTATAAAGAGAAACCCTGTCTCGAAAAACCAAAAAAAAAAATTTTTTTTAATTTTATTTACATTGGTGTTTTTACTGTATATATGTCTGTGTGAGGTGTCAGATCCCCTGGAACAGGAGTTACAGACAGTTGTGAGCTGCAGCATGAATGCTGGGATTTGAACCCTGGTCCTCTGGATGAACAGTTAGTGCTTTTAACCACTGAACCATCTCTCCAGCCCCCCCTATTTATTTATTCTTAAAAGATTTATTTTTATTTTTATTTCTTTCTGTGCATTGTATCTGGGTGATGTTGTTGGATCCCCTGAAACTGGGGTAACAAACAGTTATGAGCTGCCACGTGGGTACTGGGAATTGAACTGGGGTCCTCTGAAAGAGCAGCCAGTGCTCTTAACTGCTGAACCATCTCTCTAGCCCCTCGGTTTCATTATTTTTTTTTTTTGACACAGTTTCTCCGTGTTTCCCTTGCTGTCCTGGACTCCCTCTGTAGACCAGGCTGGCCTCGAACTCACAGAGATCCGCCTGCCTCTGCCTCCCGAGTGCTGGGACTAAAGGCATGAGCCACCACACCCAGCAATAATTTAGCCAGTTGTGTGCTTTATTAATTTAATTTTAATTTTGTGTACATTGGTGTTTTGACTGCATGTATGTCTGCAACAGGAATAACAGACAGCTGTGAACTGCCATGTGGGTGCTGGGATTTGAACCCAGGTCCCCTGGAAGAGCAGCCAGTGCTCTTAACTGCTGAGCCATCTCTCCAGCCCCTCAGTTTCATTCTTTTTTTTTTTTTTTTTGGTTTTTCGAGACAGGGTTTCTCTGTGTATCCTTGGCTGTCCTGGACTCACTTTGTAGACCAGGCTGGCCTCGAACTCACAAAGATCCGCCTGCCTCTGCCTCCCAAGTGCTGGGAGCCACCACCACCCGGCTTCAGTTTCATTCTTACATGAGACTCAGTTTGGACTGTTGGGTAAGCATGTGTGGTAAAGGCTCAGGTGTTTGCTGATAGGATAGTCATTAAAAGTTCTTCCATAGTGGTACACCCCTTTAATTCCATCATTTGGGAGGCAGAGGCAGGTGGATTTCTGTGAATTTGAGATCAGCCTGGTCTACAAAGTGAGTCCAGAGAAACCCCGTGAAACCCTCTCTTGAAAAAAAAAAAAAAAAAAAAAAAGATTCTGCCCTTGTGTGAGGACTGTCATGAGACTGGTCACAAGAGCCACCTGGGAGAGCCTGGGTGCTCAGGGTGGCCACAAGAGGGCAGGCCCATAACATGTTTTCTCTTTATTGGCAGTGGCCAGTGGGGCTCAGGTGGTTTTCTGTGACAAGGATGGTGAGTGGATCAGTCTTCAACTTCCCCTTTCCTTCCTCAATGCCAGGGATCCAGGCCTAGCCCTCCTCAGACCTCTACCCTCAGACTCAGGCCTCAGCTTTCTGCCCTCAGACCCAGACTCTTTCTCTTGCAGAGACCGGTGGCCGGGTTCTGGAGCAGGAACTCGTGGGCACCATCTTCATCCCTTGTGATGTGACTCAGGAAGGAGATTTGCAGGTGAGTGTTTCCTGTCCCTATACCTCGTGTCTAGTACCTCTCTCCAGCTATGTATGCCCTTGTCAGCTCGGTACACACGGGCCCTTTCTCTCTTTTAGGTTTTTCGAGACAGGGTTTCTCTGTGTAGCCCTGGCTGTCCTGGACTCGCTCTATAGACCAGGCTGGCCTCTAACTCACAGATATCCGCCTGCCTCTGCCTCCCTAGTGCTGGGATTAAAGGCACCCCTTTCTCTCTCAGCTCTTTAGGAATCAACAGAACTTGAAACCCTTGCATTCCGTAGCAGTTTCTGCCTTCTCCACACTCAGAATCTGTTATGTGTCCCAAGTCTGGCCTTCCGTCTGTCTCTCTCTCTCTGTCTGCCTCCCACCCACCTCTGGGTCTGTAGACCCTTTTCCTCAGGCTCAGTCTTCTACCCTCACAGGCCTCTACAATGGTGTGCTGGGTAGTGTTTTATCGACCTGACACACTGGAGTCATTTGGGAAGAGGGAGCCTCAATAGAGAAAATGGACCCATCAAATTTACATGTGGGCAAGCCTGAGGCTCATTTTCCTGATTAGTGGCTGATGTGGGAGGGCCCAGCTCCCTGGGGGTTGTGACAGTGTGGGCAGGTGGTCCCTTGATGGAGGGCTGAACAAGCCGTGGGGAGCAAGCCAGTGAGTGAGCAGTGTTCTTCCGCGGCCTCGGCTTCAGTTCTTGTCTCCAGGTTTTTGTGCTTTGAGTTTCTGTGCTGACTTCCCTCAGTGATGGAGGAGGCCTGGGCTGTAGGCAGAAATAAACCCTTTCCTTCCCAGATTGCCCTTGGTCGCAGTGTTTATCGAAGCAATAGAAACACATGGTGCTGTCCTTTGCTCTGGGTCCCCAGCTTCCTGGCTCCTCCCCTGTTTCTAGATCCACTCTGTGGCCTGGACCCCTCCCACCTCATTCTATGTTGTCTTCCTTAACCGAGTCTTTCCTTGCTTTGGGCCTCATGGCTTTTTCCAGAGTGTCACCTCACTGGTCATCGATGACCTGCTGTTTCTTCTCTCCTCAGACTCTGATATCTGAGACCCTCTCTCGATTTGGCCACCTGGATTGTGTTGTGAATAACGCCGGCTACCGTAAGTTATGTGGTTTGGGGGCTAGTGTCTCCTGATGTCTACTTATATCCTATTCCCCATTTCTTCCTCTTAAAAATTATTTTTTTTATTTTATTTTTATTTTTTGAGGCAAGGTTCTCTGTGTAACCCTGGCTGTCCTGGACTCACTCTGTAGACCAGGCTGGCCTTGAACTCACAAAGATCCACCTGCCTCTGCCTCCCGAGTGCTGGGATTAAAGGCGTGCGCCACCATGCCTGGCAATTAGAAAGCTGTGAACTGCCATGTTGGTGCTGGGATTTGAACTTGGGTCCTTTGGAAGAACAGCCAGTGCTCTTAACCGCTGAGCCATCTCTCCAGCCCTTATCTATTTACTTGTGTGTGCACAAGCAAGCACACACTAGTGTACAGTACTTGTGTGGTGGCCAGTCCTCACCTTGAGGGAATTGGTTCTCTCTTTCCACCTTGTAGGACTGAGCTCAGGTTGGCAGCAAGAAGAAAGGTGCAGCTGAGCTGTCTCAGCAGCCCCAGCTCTTCCTCTGAGCTTCAGTTTGCCTCTCCCTCCGGCTGCAGCCCTCTCTCGTATGTGTGTGCTTGTATTTATGTTTGCTCACCACTTGCATGCCTGGTGCCTGCAGAGGCCAGAAGAAGGAGTTGAACCCCTGGAACTGCAGTTACAGACATTTCTAAGTCACCATGTGGTGCTGGGATTTGAACCCGGGCCTTCTGCAAGAACAGCCAGTGCTCTTTTTTTTTTTTTTTTGGTTTTTCGAGACAGGGTTTCTCTGAATATCTCTGGCTGTCCTGGTCTCACTTTTGTAGACCAGGCTGGCCTCGAACTCACAAAGATCCGCCTGCCTCTGCCTCCCAAGTGCTGGGATTAAAGGCGTGCGCCACCACCGCCCGGCTCAGCCAGTGCTCTTAACCACGGAGTCATCTCTCCAGCCTTAATGCAAAGCTGTAACCTCAGCCTCTGCCCTCATTCTCTTTCTCTGCTGTGTCCCAGGCTATGCTCTCGCTATCTCTGTGTCTCAGTTTCCATCTTTGAAATAAGAATCATCACCTTTCTGGGTGTGGTGGTGCACGCATGCCTTTAGTCCAAGCACTTGGGAGGCAGAGGCAGGCAGACCTCTGAGAGTTCAAGGCCAGCCTGGTCTACAGAGCAAGTCCAGGACAGCCAGGGCTACCCAGAGACTCTGTCTTGAAAAACCAAACAAACCAAACAAACAAATAAATAAAATAAAGAATCATCACCTTTGAGGAGCTGGAGAGATGTCTCAGCAACTAAGAGCACTGACTACTCTTCCAGAAGACCCGGGTTCAATTCCCAGCACCCACATGGCAGCTCACAACTGTCTGTAATTCCAGGATCTGACACCCTCACACAGACATATGTGCAGGAAAAACACCAATGCACATAAATAAAAATAAATAGATTTAAAAAAAAGAATTATCACCTTTTCCATTGGGGGTGCTGTATTCATTAAAAGAGGTCACACAGTCCCTCAGGTTATCCCCAGAGCTTGGGTAGCTCCCACCTTGCTGAAGGCTGATGGCCCAGGGCCTTGCCGGTGACAAGGACACCCCAGGCACACTTTGTCAGATTGTGGGTATGTGGCACTTTGGGAAGTTTCCATCAACCAGACAGATACACTGTAAGACCATGTGTCGCCACAGCAACCAAGGCTCAGAGAGTGTCCAAACCCTCCTCAATCCCCTGGAAAGATGGAACCCCCTGCACTCCCTTTGTCCTATCTGCTCTTCTTCACACCATGATAAAGGTTCAGAGTTGCCAGAAGCACATCCTTATCTGTGTCCTTATTTTCTTTAGGCTGATGTTTATTCAGCACCAGCCATGTACCAAATTCCTCTGTGGGGAGCGGTACCTTTTTTTTAGAGATTTAATTATTTATTTTTTTAATGTATGGGTGCTTTATCTGCATGAACATCTGCAGCCAGAAGAGGGCATCAGATCATGTTGTGGATGGTTGTGAGCCACCATGTGGTTGCTGGGAATTGAACTCAGGTCCTTTGGAAGAGTAGCCAGTGCTCTTAACCGCTGAGCCATCTCTCCAGCCCGGGGAGCGGTATCTAAGCAGGGAAACACACATTCCTCACAAGAACAGATCTGAGTTGGGCCAGTGGCTAGGTGGCAGACCTCCCACCCAGAATCCCTCCGAAGAGCCCTGGAGTGAAAGGAGCCCTGGAGGAGCCAGCATGCCCTGGTCTGCACTCGCTCCTTAGCCCTTTGCCTCTTCTCTGACCCCCTCCCCCTCTCCCTCCTACCTTCCTGGCCTGGTCTCATTCTCTCCTTCCCTCTAGACCCACCTGCACAGTGGCCTGAGGAGACCTCTGCCCAGGGCTTCCACCAGCTGCTGGAGCTGAACCTACTGGGGACATACACCTTGATCAAGGTGAGACTGGCAGAGCTGCCGCTGGCATGTGTCCTTCGGTTCATCAGGACCACATTGCATTGTTTCCCTTGGCTTCCTGTCCTTATTCTGGAACAGTGGTTCTCAACCTGTGGGTCACTACCTCTTTGGTGTTGAACAACCCTTTCACGGGAGTCACCTAAGACCATCAGAAAACACAGACATTAACATTGCGATTCATAACAGTAGCAAAATTACAGTTATGAAGTAGCAAGGAAAATAACTTTATGGTTGGGACTCACACCAGCATGAGGAACTGTGTTAAGGGGTTGAACGTTAGGAAGACTGAGAGCCTGTTCTGCGTAGAAAACAAGTAGGCACAGATCTGCATCCACCTGGGAAGCTGCAGCCTCCTCACAGTCTTCCAGAGCCTTCCAGGACTGCTGGAGGTGGCCGCAAGGATAAGAACCCAAGCTCAGCTGGTAGAATGTTTGCTCAGCAGCTTGGATCCCCAGCACCACCACACCACCGAAAACAAGCATGCTAGGGCACTTAGGAGGCTGAGGCAGGGGGATCAGGAGTTCAAGGGAAATCTTGGCTACACAGTGAAACTCTGTCCCCAAAAAAAACAAACCAGGGAGGAAATAGGTGGGTTGTTTCATGGCCTAGAGAAGGGCCTGAGTGGAGATGGTATTACAGTGTCTGGGGATATGACACCCTCTTCTGGACTCCACAGGCACTGCAGACATGTGTTGCACACATGTACACGCAGGCAAAACACCCATGCACATTAAACTAAAATAAAGATGTGAAGGCAAGTTAGCAAGAACTAAAGAACAAAATGAAATGGGGTAGATAAATGACCAATGTATATGTGTGTGTGCACATCCTGTGGAGGTCAGATAGATGCTGGTGTCATGTACACACACACACACACACACACACACACACACACACACACACACACA
>CAJQZJ010034110.1:2652169-2679366 GCA_907164525.1 Lophiomys imhausi
CACACACACACACACACACACACACACACACACACACACACACACACGTCCCATGCTAGAGTAAGCCGGAATATGACAGAGTAAATTGGAATATGACAGAGAGCTGGGTTAGGTGGTATAAACCAGCGTCCTCTGCAGTTCTCTCTCTCTTTTTTTTTTTTTTTTAAACTTATTTATTTACTATTATGTATACATTGTTCTGAATTGAAGTATGTATGCCTGCAGTCCAGAAGAGGGCACCAGATCCAATTATAGATGGTTGTGAGCCACCATGTGGGTGCTGGGAATTGAACTCAGGACCTCTGGAAGAGCAGCAAGTGCTCTTAACCTCTGAGCCATCTCTCCAACCCCCTCTGCAACTATCTTAAGCCAAATAGGGATACAGTCCGCCAAGGACAGAGTGACAGACCCAGGAAAGGGTCAGCACCGTGGGGCAAATATTTATTTTGTGGCAACTCTGCACCTGGTACAGAGAAGAGAGTAGTCAAAGAAGCGATCTGGCTCCTATGAGGCCCGCTATTGTGGAAGGTG
The DNA here is from genome assembly GCA_907164525.1 of Lophiomys imhausi. Classification (NCBI taxonomy): domain Eukaryota; kingdom Metazoa; phylum Chordata; class Mammalia; order Rodentia; family Muridae; genus Lophiomys; species Lophiomys imhausi. Next base: position 2,652,701 of record CAJQZJ010034110.1, read on the forward strand.
GAGAGGAAGTGAAGCTGGGTTACAAAAGATTAGAGGGTGGACAGGCTTCTGGAGCGTGGGTCCCAGGGTGTAAACATGTGAGATAGGAGAGTGTGAGCTTGGAGGAGAGCAGAGAACCTCCCTCACAGTACTGGGTTCAGAGACTTCAGGCTCCTCTGAACTCCTCACGTGTTTATGGCTTTCCAAGATCCAGCCACACTTACTGCCACTGGCCCCTGTGAGAGGAGAGGAGGAGCCCCAGTGGGCAGGGTGCCCTTTTACTTGGAATGGTCTCACTACAGAAGTGATATTGCAATATCAGTTAAAGGACGGAAGGGCGTGTGACAACTCAGGACAGTCCCAGGGACCTCTCATTCCTAGGTGAGCTGAGATCACTGTGGGGCTTTCTCAGGATGGAGCAGTCCAGGCCCAGACTCTGAAGTTGCAGGGTCCAGGCTGCATTTGAAGACAACATGGAGGAAGGGGAGAAGGCTGTATTTGGGGGGGTGGAAGAGTGGTGAGGTGAACCACAGAAGTGACCCTTTTAGGTTCCTGTTCTAAGAGCCTCCTGGGGTGCTAGTTTGTGCTCAGTCATGTTTCCTGGCAAGAACAGGCTGTGCTTTCTCAGTTCCCGTGTGCACAGCAACGGAGGACAGACTGAACTCTTCAAGGTCACACAGTGAAAGAACGCACCTGTGGCAGAAGGGCTCCTGAGAGCTGCCAAAGGCAGCAGAAAGAGAGACCCATCTCCCGAGGCATCCTGCATCACGTTATGGCCAGAGTTCTTTGTACAATCCAGACACACATCACACCCCACCCCCATAAAATGTTTCCTCCTAGATGTGCCAGACAGGCAGGGTTCTGCATGGTCCTTAGGTGTTCCTAGCTTGATGAGGGCTGGAGACCGAATAGCAGATGAAAAATAGAGAAGAGACTCAGAGAAAGACAGACAGACAGACACACACAGAGAGAGAACTAGAAAAGACACAAAATCCTCCCCAGAGGTACTCTGGCATACCATAGATATACCTCTGCTGTGCCTGGGCCACTGAGATCCACTGAGAACGTGGGCAGTGGCCGCAGTCCCACACCTCAGGATTCTGGTGGCTGCTCTCTAGGACCAGGTGCAGGTGACTGACCTACCCTACCTATCCTCCTCCATAGCTCGCCCTCCCTCACCTGAGGAAAAGCAGAGGAAACATCATCAACATCTCCAGTCTGGTTGGGAGCGTTGGCCAGACCCAGGCAGTTACCTATGTGGCCACCAAGGTAGGCCAGCCCCTCTCCTCCCTAGTGTCCTTTTGTAAATGTTACAGGTCTGAGGGGAAAGGCTTCCCCAAAGTGTTACAGCTCTCAAGGGAAAGGTGTCCTGGTGATCAGTGTACTTGTTACAGCTCGGATGGTATCCTGGCAGCGAGGAGCCAAGGAATGCCAGAAAGCCACACTGCATAACAAACCTCACACAAGAGATTTGTTGGGAGGGAAAAACCCAGGAGGGTGTCCGCCTCTGCTCAAGTGAGAAGCAGAGCACTTAGCAGAGGACAGGGTATATGTAGGGTTTCTTGGAGGTGGTGGGGAGGTGGGGCTTTCCAAGTGGGATGGTGGGATTTCAAGTCCGGAAATTGGCTTTTTACTCTATAGGGCCTTTAGTGTTCTGTGGGTGGAATCTGGTGGTCAGAGGTCCTCAGGGGAGGAGCATGGCCACTCACCTGCCTACTGTGCCTTGAGGGGCTTACAACTTTCTTAGCTCTTTGGGCCTCAGCTTTGAGCCTCTAACCTCTCTCTCTCCCTCTCCCTGTTTTTTGTTTTTTGTTTATTTTTTATTGTGTGCAGGGCGGTGGCAGGTGGTCCTAGAGTAGCTGCAGGGGTCAGCTCTTTCCTACCACGTGGGTCTCAGGATTAGAATCAGGGACCCAGGCTTGGCAGCACCCATTTCAGTAGTCAATTTTGTTTATTTTATTTTATAATCTTTGAGACAGGGTTTCTTGGTAGTCCTGGCTGTCCTGGAACTCACTCTGTAGACCAGGCTGGCCTTTGAACTCAGAGATCCACCTGCCTCTGCCTCCTGACCACTGAGATCAAAGGCGTGCACCACCACACTTGACCTGTTTTGTTTGTTTTTTTAATATTTATTTATTTATTTTACATAGTTGAAAACTCTATCTACAGGTACCCCTTCCTGCCAGAAGAAGTCATCAGATTCCAGTATAGATGGTTGTGAGCCACCATGTGGTTGCTGGGATTCGAACCCCGGACCTCTGGAAGAGCAAACAGTGCTCTAAACCCCTGAGCCATCTCTCCAGCCCTTTTTGTTTGTTTTTTTTAAATATTTTGGGATGAGCTAGACAGATGGTTCAGCAGTGAAGAGTTCTTGCTGCTCTTCAAGAAGACTAGAGTTTGTTTCCCAACACCCACATTGGGAGGCTCACAGGTGTAACTTCAGCCCCAAGCCATTTGATGACCTCTGGCCTCTGAGAGCATTTGCACATCCATGCCCATACACACACACACACACACACACACACACACACACACACACACACCCATACAAGATATATATTTTTTTCTTAAAGAATTTTATACATATATACAAATTATCTTGATCATAACCCCTGTTCTCCCAAATGCCTCTGCCCCCAACCCAGATCCCTCTGACCTGGGTCCTCTCCTTCTCCTTCCTCTCTAACTCCCTCTCCCTCTCTCTTTCCTTCTGTTTTTAAATAACCCACTGAGTACATCCCCTGGGGAAAATGATTATCTTATACCCAGCAGCCATCATTACCATTATTCTTCAGTAAGGGGTAGGGTCTCCCGAGCCCCTCCCGTCTCTTGCAGGTAACATAGCTGCAGTTAGCTCATGAAAGCAAGGCCCATGTGGTCAGCAGAAGATGGCATTTCACAGGACTTCTCTCTGCCCCTCCACTCTTCCATGGTGTCCCCTGAGCGATGGTGTGACTGTGTGGGGTTTGCAGTACATGTCTCTCATCTAGGGCTGAGCACTCCAACGGTCTCTAATTCTCAGTACTTTAGTCAGTTATTAGTCTTTGCATTCACTGTTGCACAATGCAAAAAGAAGCTTCTCACTGGGCCTGGTGGTGCTCACCTTTAATCCCAGTAACTTGGGAAGCAGAGGCAGGAAGATCTCTGTGAGTTCGAGGCCAGCTGGTCTGCATAATAAGACACTGTCTCAAACATCAGCAACAAAAGAGGAAGGAAGAAGAAAGAGTGTCTTTGGCTGAGACTGAACTCTGGTAGGTTCCCTTCTAGGGCCTGAGCCATGGACTTTTGACCAGATTTACAGAACTAGGCATGAATTCCCTCCCGTAGTATCAGCCTCAAATCCAAGCAGAAGGCAGTTACACCCCCATAATGTTAATACCACTATTGTCAGTGGGCATGTCTTGGCTGGCAGGTAAGTTCTGTAGCGTACAAGATCTACTTCTAGTTAAGTCTGTTGACTTTTCTCTCCCAGTGACCTGTATAACATTTTCTGGAATTATGAAAATTAGCCAGTGTAAAACAAAATAGTTAAATTACATTGGGCAACATTTATGGAAATAATTAATTAACTTGTTTAAGAGTATTTATGTTATTGTTAATTGGTTCGGCGGCTGTTAATCTTTAAGCAGCCATTATAAATGAGCACACAGACACCGCATGGATTTTTACAAGCCTTGGCCTGAATTGTACAATCCTGGCCCATTTAAGCTAGCTCGTAATTCTATTACCCAAATATGACCCCATATATACATAATGTCCCCTTGGACTGCCATTCTCCACAATATGCAGATGTTCCTGGCCATGTGGAATGAGGTTCTTTTTTCTAACCCATGGTGTATGTCTTCTTCTTCCTCCTGCTGCTGGCTGGAATCAATTCTTCCTCTGTCTAAAGCGCAGGCTTCCTGTTCCAATCTCAGGAAGTCCCACCTTTCTCTGTCTTTGCCCAATCTCAGGCCTTGGCATTTTATTTAACCAATCAGAGTCAACGTAAGTAACAGACAGCAGGCAGGACCAATTAATTAACACTTAGAATGCTTAACACTCCCCCATCAAGACAGCAAGCGGGAAGGTTTTAGGTTAGTTCTAGCTTGATTTCTCTGTGTCCCGCAACAAAAGCATGTATATTCATTAGTAAACTCATTAAAATATATTATGTATTTAGGTTTATTTTAAGTGAGTGTTTTGCCTGCATGTGTGTACACACACTGGGTGCCTTTCTGGTTCATGCTGAATTCAGAAGAGGAAATCTGATCCCCTGGAATGGGCCATCATGTGGTGCTGGGGATGGAACCTGGTTCCCTTGCAAGAGCACCCAGTTCTCTTAACTGGTGAGCCATCTCTCCAGCACTGATCTTTTTTTTCCCCTCTGATACAGGGTTTCTCTGTGTAACCCCTGGCTGTCCTGGACTCACTCTGTAGACCAGGGTGGCTTGAACTCACAGAGATCCGCCTGGCTCTGCCTCCTGAGTGCTGGGATTAAAGTTGTGTGCCACCATGCCTGGCCATAGCTGATTTTTATTTATTTATTTATTTATTTTTTTGTTTTTTTGTTTTTTTTTTCGAGACAGGGTTTCTCTGTGTATCCTTGGCTGTCCTGGACTCACTTTGTAGACCAGGCTGGCCTCGAACTCACAAAGATCCGCCTGCCTCTGCCTCCCAAGTGCTGGGATTAAAGGCGTGCGCCACCACCGCCCGGCCATAGCTGATTTTTAAAATTACATTTTAATTTATTTAATGTGTCTTTGTCTATGTGTATCTCTGTATTTTATGTGCATGCCACAGCACCCACAGGTAGGTCCAAGGACAACTTAAAGGAATCAGCTTTCTCCCTCCACCATGTTGGTCCCAGGGTTTAAACTCAGTCAGGCTTGGCAGCGAGTACCTTCAATACTGAGCCATCTTACAGGGCCCTTCTAGACTTTGTTTGAACCAGAGTCTCACCCTGTAGCCTAGGTTGGTAGTGAATTCATGGCAATCCACCTGTCTCAGCTCCCAAATTCGGGGGTCATAGGTATCAAATGCAAGTGCCTTACACTGCCTCCCCTGGTTTAGTCCTGAATTACAGCAACCTGGAACAAATTTGCCAGTACAGAGCCCAGGCACAGGGAATGTCTTGCAAGATGGCCAGTCTAATCTCACTGATGCTTCAGCTTGCTGCTGCCCCCTGCCTGGGAGAAGAGGATGGGAAGGACTCCATCTCAGAGACTCAACCCTCTCTGGCCTCTGCAGGGGGCAGTGACAGCCATGACGAAAGCTTTGGCCTTGGATGAGAGCCGACATGGTGTCCGAGTCAATTGGTGAGTTGATCGAAGTGGACAGAGAGGCTCAGGGCAGCTGGGGATGCCAGCACAAAATTAGCACACACGCTTCTTATTCCTTCTCTCCCTCACCTAGCATCTCCCCGGGAAACATCTGGACTCCACTGTGGGAGGAGCTTGCAACCTCAACCTCAGACCCCAGTGCCACCATCCTAGAAGGCATCTTGGCCCAGGTAGGAGGGGTTGGGAAGGATGGAGGTAGCTTGGGAGGGGGGATTGATTGGATTGGGGTCTCTCTCCTCTCCTGTCCTCCCTTCTGTCTCTATCTCTCTGCCTCTCTCCCTCTCTCTATCTCTCTCATAGCTTGAGCTTTTGATTTTCCTGTTTCCATTTCCTGAGTGCTGGAGGTACAGGCATGTACCACTGTTCTGTGTGTGCTCTCATGTGCGCACACACTTGAGTGACTACTCACTCTCTAGCCCAGGTTGGCTTTAAATTAGGGTAAAACTCTTACCTAGGCTTCTCATATGCTGAGGTAACAGGGATGAGCCAACATCCCTAAGGGGGGGGGGGCAGGAGGGCGGCGCTGCTGCTCTTAATTTTCTTCCTCCTTTCTTTCCCTAGCCCCTGGGCCGCATGGGCCAGCCAGCCGAGGTGGGGGCTGCAGCCGTGTTCCTGGCCGCTGAAGCCACCTTCTGTACAGGGCTTGAGCTTCTTGTGACAGGGGGTGCAGAACTGGGGTATGGATGCAAATCCAGTAGGAGCCGCCTCATGGAAGTCCCCACTCCCCAACCCTAATTTCTGCTAAGTTTATGTCCTACCCATTCATACTGGAGAGTAAACTTTGGACCTCTTTTTGGTAGGCCGAAGCTATACCACTGAATCACATCGCAGTGTCCCACTGGGGGATTCTAGACAAGGGGCTTTACCACAGAACTCTCAGGTCCCAACGAAACTCAGGATAATTGGCTCACTGCTGGCAGCCAGGCTCACTCAGTACCTGTGGCTTCTGCCTGCTTTTCTCACTCCGGCTCTTGACCTCTCTAACCCAGGGATTTTTAACTTCCTTTGTCCCATCTTCCGATTCCTATAAAAACCTGCCACTTTGTACCCGTGCTCTCTTGAACCTTGGCTCCTCTTTTGGTCTACTTTCCCTCTCTTTTCTTCTCTCTCTTTTCTTCTCTCACTTTCCCTCTTTCTGTTTTCTCTCATGGCCCAGTTCTGTCTGGACCCTTCCAGATGCCTCCGGCTGTTCTCTCCCTCATATCTACAATAAAAACCTTCTCCTCAACCATAACTTGGAATGGTCATTGTTTTAAAAAATTACTACGCTGTGGGAAATGATCCAATCCAGGCCAAATTAAATTATATAAAGCCAGGTTTATTGGATACAAGAGAGGAAGAGAAACAGCATGCACATGCAGAGAGAGATAGAGAGGAGAGAAGTGGGAGAGAGAAGGCAGAGAGGGGAGAGGAGAATGAGGGGGAAAGGAAGAGAGAAATAGAGAGCCCCCAAGATGTCGGGATCATATTGGCAAAGGCTTGTGGGGGCGGGGTAGAAACTAAGGCATGCTGGGAGAACCTGGAACTCAGGCAGACCTAACATCCATATCTTCATTTCATTCATGAGCCACACCTCCAGTCCCTCACTGGGGGATTCTAGGCAGGTGCTCTTCGACTCTTACTAGGGGAGTCTAAGCAAGGGGCTCTACCATTGAGCTACAAGTTGTCCCTTCCTTATCTAGCGTTTCCCACCCCAAATTCCAACCTGTACCATCCCAGCTTCAGCCCCAGCACCTTAGACTCCCTACCCACTTAACCATTCATCCTGCACTCATAAAAACAGCTTGCAGCTGGGGGGTGGGGTGGGGGGGGGTGGCGCACGCCTTTAATCCCAGCACTTGGGAGGCAGAGGCAGGCGGATCTTTGTGAGTTCGAGGCCAACCTGGTCTACAAAGCAAGTCCAGGACAGCCAAAACTGTTATACAGAGAAACCCTGTCTCGAAAAACCTAAAAAAAAAAAAAAAAAAAACAGCTTGCAGTTGGCCAGTAATGGGATTAAAGGGGGGGCAGGCCAGGAGGGGATAACAGCCTGATCTCACTTTGTAGACCAGGCTGGCCTCGAACTCACAGAGATCCACCTGCCTCTGCCTCCTGAGTGCTGGGATTAAAGGCCTGCGCCACCACGCCCGGCTATTTCCTATTCTTGACACAAATCTGTCCCACACTAGCATTGCCTCTTTCCCAGCTACCTTTTGGCCATGTGCATTCCTGACCCCAAAGAGCTATATCTCCCAGAGACCTAAGAGTCACTAACTCCTGTTGACTCCTGTCGCTAGGGAGCACAGTTCCGGTTCACCAGGGTGGCTAATTAAATAGCCCGCTGGGGAGAATAAATTACGTGGTAATTGGCAAACAATGAAGGAGGCGCAAAAGTGACTGCCTTTATTTTTGGTCCTTGGGGTGAGGAGTTTTGCTCTCTTTGCTAGTGCAATAGTGAGGTGGCTGGCAGAAGAATCTTGAGCGCTGAGGCGGCATGGAGTTGGGACTGTGGGTCAGAGGGAGGAGGCTGGCATTTGTATTGCTTGATTTGGGGGTGAAGAACACCGCAGGATAGGGGTGCGCTGGGCGAGGAGGGGCCCGGACACACCCCAGGTTGGGCGCTGGGTGCAGCAGCTTCCCCACACCCCAGGTAAGGGGGTGGAACTGCAAGGCTGCTGTGGATTGGCCAAGGCAGACGTACGCGGCAATCGTTGATTGGCCACGGCGGGGGCGTTTGCTGCTGTGGGATCCGCCCTGCAGTTTGGAGGCAGCAGGGGAGGAGGGCAAGTTTAGAAGAGGAGAGCGAGAGGAGAGATAGGGTGGGGTGGGGCATTGGCTATGTTTGCGGAGGTTGAGTGTGTGGTTTGGTTACTGTGGCCTGGCATTTTGAAGAACAGTGATCCAGTGTTGAGATTTGGGAACATTTGTGGCTGCAGAGTCGGAGAACATGCTGCAGAATTACATAGACACAGTAGCTTAGAGTGTGTGTGTGTGACTTCTGATTGGGAAAAACTTTGTAGCACAATGACCAAGAAGCACAGTGTGAAAGGTCACTGGCACAGGTTTGAATTGCAGGGTGCATCTGGGCTAGACAGCATTGTAATCCCTATACTTGTGAGGTTGAGGCAGGAGGATGGTAAGCTTGAAGCCTGCCTGGTGTAGAGTGAGACCCTTTATAAGTGTGTGTGTGTGTTTGTTTGTTTAAATGAATGCTGGCATCAGAAAGCTGATACACTGATTGTCTACCTCTGAAGCCCTGGAGTTGGGGAGCTGTGGATGAAGGGGTGTGGCTCAAGCACCTAAGCTGATGTGAGGTTCTGTAATAAATTGATGTACGAACTTTTTTGAACTTTACTGTCTTAGAAGACTGGAAGGAGGCACAATGAACCATGGACCCATAAACTCGCTGTGCGTGCGTGCACGCATGTGTGTGTGTGTGTGTGTGTGTGTGTGTGTGTGTGTATCTCGGAATTACAAAGAATATGCTATCTCTTTGTGCAGAGTGAGGAGTCTTCTTCCTCCACCTATCATCCATCCTGTTTCCCTAAAGTCTAGTCTTTTTGTTTCATTTGCTTGAGCCAAGAGCAAGAGTGTAGTGCCCTCACTTAGGATGCGTTCTTAGTTGCAGTAAATGTCCTCCCTCAGCTTTCAGAGTGCTGGGATTACAACTGGGTGCCACCAGGCCCAGCTTACAGTGCACTTTCTTTGCACCCCCCTGACGTTTATAGTGAGCTTTTCTTCTCCGACCCTTGGTTTGGCCACTTTGCCAATGACCACAGTTCCTCTGAAGATGCATTTTGTTGTCACTTATTTCTAGACATTCTTTTTATAGCCAGTGGTGGTGGCACACACCTTTAATCCCAGCACTGGGGAGGCAAAGGCAGGTGGATCTCTGTGAGTTTAAGGACAGCCTGGTCTACAGAGCTAGTTTCAGGACAGCCAGGGCTACACAGAGAAACCCTGTCTCAAAATAAATAAATAAATAAATAAATAAATAATAAAAATAAAAAAAAGGAAAGAAAAAAAATTAATTTTATGTGTATTTGTATTGCTTGCATGTATGTAAGTGTACCATGTGCACACCTAGTGCCTGTGGAATTCAGAAGGCGTAGGATCCCTTGGAACTGGAGTTACAGACAGTTGTGAGATGCTGTGTGGGTGCTAGGAACCAAACTTGTTTTTAGCTGCTGAGCCCTCTTTCCAATCCCCTTTTGTTTTCTTTTGAGACAGGGTCCCAAACTCCCGTTCCCTAATCCTGTCCTGAAACTTTATAGCCCTGGCTGGCCTGGAACTCATTAGGTAGCTCAAGGTGGCTTTGAACTCACAGATCGTCCCTTAGCCTCCCAGACTTTGGGATTAAAGGCGTGTGCCACCACGCTTGGCAACGTAATTTGTTTTTGAAAGATCTGGAGCTGTGCTCTCAGTGGTTAGAGCGCTTCCCTAACATTAGTGGGTTCAGTCCCTAAGTACTCAAAACAAAAGCCAAGATGTAAATGCCCGGCTGGGTGTGGCCCGGAAAGAGCCCGGCAGGGTGGAGGCCGGGAGGGAGAGCGTGTGACAGTTCTGGACCGTTCCAGCTCACGTTCTTCACAGCTAGAGCCTGGGTCCCTGGGGTCCTATAATTTCGGCCGGCCTGGCTGAAGGGAGGTCCGCAGAGAGCAGCCATCTGCGGGAGGGGGCGTGAGCAGGGCGGGGCTGGAATGTCTTTACCAGGCCGCGCCCCAGGCGGGCACAGTTACGGGCCGCACGGATCATGGCAGCAGCCGTACTGGGGCAGGTGGGTACGTGGCCGACCGGCAATGGGGGCCCTGGGGAGCCCGATGCGGGGGACGCACTTCCGGATGGACCACTGGCGTGCAGCTTTTCCGGCTTGGCGTCATTCCGATGTGCCTCGGGTTCCGCTGCGGGACTCAGAGGCGGATGGGGCCCCTTGGAAAGGAATACTGGGCTTTTACGGGTGGTGGAGTGGGTTGACACGAGTGGGGCGCGGGAGGTGCCTGAGCCGGGAGGTCGGAAGTGGGGAGCACGGAGGAGGACTGTAATGGGAGAAGCACAGGGTGGAGTGGGTGCGGGGAAGTTTTGGCTGGGACGCGCAGTCTTGGATTTTAAGGTCCAGTTGTTCTTGGGTTCCTGTAGACAAGGGGCTCAGGACCTCTGGGGCTTGGTGGATGACTAGGCACAGAGTCGTGGCTGGGAATTGGATCCAAAATCTTATTTCTTGGGACGAAAAGCATATAAAGAAAAAGTATATATCCCACACGTGTGGAGTGTCTGAGGCTTTGTACCTAGTTTTGTAATCTCAGGCAAGCTTCTGTCTGTCGAAATGACAAAGCTCCTCCAGGCAAGAGTACTTCTTACCGATGGTGTCAAGCAGCAGAGTTTTGGAGAATCTGTGAACTTTTGTTTGTTTTTTTCAAGGCAGGGTTTCTCTGCGTAGCCCTGGCTGTCCTGGAACTCGCTCTGTAGACCAGGCTGGCCTCGAACTCAGATTCACCTGCCTCTGCCTCCCAAGTCTTCGGATTAAGGTCGTGGACCACCACGGCCCAATTTGAGAGTCTATGATTTTAAGAGAATATGGTTTATAAGTGAGGACGCAAACAGCTGGCCATAACCTTGGGAAAAACGATTTGGTTAGCTGGCACCTGACTATCTGAAGTTCTTAGCCCAGGCTGGTGAATTCATACCTTTAAGTCTCCCAGTTCTTAGTGACACACAGAAATGTTCTAAGACAGACACTGTCTTGGGATATGACAGGGTCAACATGTGTTTGCCCTGAGCTGTGTTAGGATGGCACGTGGCTCAAAGGACAAAGGACGGTCCTGAGGTGACAGACATTGTAATACAGAGAGCATTGGACTTCTGCAAGTCTAACTAAGAGTCTGTCCTATGATGAGGACAGCCTGGGGCTATGAGAGGAGCAATTGAGACAGTATGGTGTAGGGGACAGTTGTCTGAGATACGGGACAGCACTGCGATATGATAATTAGTTTGCCGACCTGTGATGAGAATGGAGCTTTTCGAGACCACCCTGATCCTCATGGACACCTGGACAGGGTTGAGATTCAGCAGTTCAGTTCTGTCTGGGATGTGAAAGGGACACCACCATATCACGCAGAACCCTGCCCTGCACACTCCCTGTTAATTTCTTCATTCTGTGTTACACTTTATACTTCCAGTAGCCCACCTGCCATCTAGGCTCCTCCTTTAGACTTAATTCCTATAGTATGGGTTAGAGGAGGGATGTTCTTTGAGCCAAGAGAAGACTGCGGGGGTCCATAGAGAATTGCTCCAGGAAGATGAAGGTAGTACTTCACTTCCATTGTCACTAAGACTCTGTGGCCAGCTCAGGCTAATAATCTTTGGAGCTTGGCACGATGCTGTCTGTCTCTGGGTCTCAAGGTGTGTGATGTTCGTCAGTCTCCTCTCTCCTGGCTCTCTTTAGCTCGGTTGGGCTTGAACTTGTGATCTTCCTGCTTCAGCCTCCCGAGTTCTGTGACTATAGGTGTGTACCACCAAGCCCAGTTTAGAGTTTCTTTGGATCTCTGCTCTTCCCTCCTCTCCTAGTGTTGCCCACCCCTGCCTCATGCCTCATTAAATCTATTTATTCTGTATGCACATGCGTGTGGACCCACATGTACTGTGGTTCCTGTGTGGAGGTTGGAAGGTAACGAGTCAGTTCTCTCCGTCCGTTGTGGATGAGTGGGTCCCAGGTATGAGACTGCTCCAGTTTGCTGACAGGTTCCCCTACCCAGTACATCATCTTGGTGCCCATATCTTTATAATCATATTTCTTTTGACATCTTTTGGACACCATTTCTTATCTTTCCTTTTCTTTCTTTTTTCTTGGTTTTTCAAGACAGAATTTCTCTCTGTTACAGCCCTCGCTGTCCTGGACCCCCTTTGTAGACCAGGCTATCCTAGAACTCACAGAGATCCACCTGCCTCTGCCTCCTCAATCCTGGGTTCAAAGGTGTGCACCACCACGCCCAGACTTTTCCTTTTTTTTTTTTTAAGATAGGGTCTTACAATGTCGACCAAGCTGTCCTTGAACTCAGAGATCCACTTGCCCCTGCCTCCTGAGTGTGGAATTAAAGGCGTGCGCCACCATGCCTAGATCCCTCATTATTATTATTATTATTATTATTAGTAGTAGTAGTAGTAGTAGTAGTAGTAGTAGTCTTCTTATTATTATATTGTGACATGTTTTTTTTTTTTTTTTTTTTGGTTTTTCAAGACAGGGTTTCTCTGTGTATCCTTGGCTGTCCTGGACTCACTTTGTAGACCAGGCTGGCCTTGAACTCACAGAGATCCACTTGCTTCTGCTTGGATATAAGGCATGCGCTACCATGCCCAGCCATTACAGACAGCTGTGAACTGCCATGTGGTGCTGAGATTTGAACCCAGGTCTTTTGGGAGAACAGCCAGTAACTACTGAGCCATCTCTCCAGCCTGACAAGGTCTTACATAGGCCAGGCAGGCCTCAAACTTGCTACATAGTCAAGGATGACCTTTGAGCCCTGATCCTTCTTCCTTTATCTCACAAGTGCTAGGATCTCAGGCTTTGTGTGTTGTTGGGGAAGGAATAAACCCAGTTACTATATGCTAGGCAAGCATCCTGCCAGCTGAGTGCAACCCCCACTCCATCTTTTCATTTCTTCATCCCAATATCTCTTTTCTGCATTGTTCAGCTTCTCTGGCTCACTCTATTCCAAAGAAAAAATTTTTAGTTCCTTCTGCTCTCTTGCCTCCATGCTGGGTGCCCTACCCAGCGTGGTTGTCTTCTCCGCATACTATGGAGTGTCTGATGCAGGGTGGCAGTGTCGGGCAAGCTTCATGTCACCACACAGAGACATATGAAGGGCTGTCACTCTTAGGTCACCCCAGAAGCCTTTGGGAACCACACCATTAAGACCACATCTGAGGGCTGGGAGATATGGACATAGTTGGTAAAATGCTTGTCATACAGGCTTGAAGGCCTAAATTTGATCCTGTGGTGACTCACTCTTTTTGTTTTTTGTCTTTTGTTGGGCTGGGGGTGGTGCCCCATAATCCCAGCACTCGGAAGGCAGAAGCAGGTGGATCTCTGAGTTCAAGACCAGCCTAGTCTACAGAGTGAGCTCCAGTACAGCCAGGGGACTACATAATAAGACCTTGTCTCAAAACAAACAAAATCAGGGTGGAAATAACCCGAGGAAATGACATCTGAGTTTGGCCTCCATAGGCATATGCTGAAATGTACATATGCACTGTCACGTGCTGCATACATGTACACACACGCACGGATCTCTTCTGAGCAAGGTGTGGTGGCATGCATACCAGCTAGTGTAGAGTCTGAGGCAGGAGGATCCTAACTTCAGGCACTGGGTGTGCTTTTGAGGCCAGGGGTCAATTTAGTGAGACCCTGTCTCAACTCAACATTCCGCCCCTCCAAAAACAAACAGAGACCCTGTCTCAACTCAGCATTCCGCCCTTCCAAAAACAGAAAGAAAGAAAATCTGTTTCCTTGCCCAGATTTATCCACATGGCATCTGAGACTCACCGATTGACCAGTGTGACCTCTGTTGGACTCTCCTTCTCATTGGGCATCATCCTTTCTGCCAGCCGGAGCAGGGCGGCTGAGGGAGGAGGGCTGGAGTCTTGTAGTTGTGGATCTGAGGGAGGAAGGTTAAGGAGGACCACTGGGTCAGAAGGAGGAGTGCTGTTATCCTGTCTAACTCAAACTCAAGACCCAGCTAGCTGCCTCTCCATGGTCTGCAGAGGAAAGCATGAAGTCAAAGGTCAACAGGAAGGGACCACCCTCCTGTGTAAGCAGTCCTGAAAACCTCAGGGAGGGCCAGCAGGGACGTTTATTCAACCGGCATTCTCAATGGCTAGCATGTAGCTGTCCTTCAGCCATTGATGTAGACAGTGAAGAACACGGCAGTCACTGCCCAGTGTGAGGGTATTCTAGCTGTGTGGCTGGCCTGGCTGTAGCAATGCCAGCCAGCTGACTGATATCCTTAAAGAGTAAGCATTAGGACCCCTACGTCTGAGGGAGGAGGGCTGGAGTCTTGTAGTTGTGGGTCTGAGGGAGGAAGGTTAAGGAGGACCACAGGGTCAGAAGGAGGAAGGCTGGAGTCTGGAGCTGGGGGTTTGTTGGAGGAGCACATGGGCCTTTACCCTGGGTGTGAGGGAGGAGGGCAAGAAGCCTGAACCCCTGGGTCTGAGGGAGGAGGTCTTGGATCTGGGCTGCTAAATTCTGGGATAAACAGGACCTATTCTTTTCTAACTCTCATCAAATTTTGTGCCCCCAACCCAGGAGTATCCCCTTACCTGCTCACTGTCCCTGGTTGTTGTCTTGTCTAAGCTGGTTACAAGCTGAGGCCAAAGTTCTCTCGTAGGAGGCACGCTTGCTGTCGACTTTGCCCTCCGTGTGGAGGTGCTGGAGCTGACTGGTCTTTCTAGGGATAGTCATCCTGGTGGGGACTTGGGCAGGACACAGACTGTCTAGAATGCATCGGGACTGTGACAGACCTGGTCACAGGGGCCTCCCACGCAAGAGGTGGCAGATGGGTGGCAGGACCTGTCCTCTTTCTGGCTCTTGCCTCATATATATTTCTCTCCCCACCCCAGGTCTGGCTCCGAAGACTTCTCCCTGTTCCCTGGCTTCTGTGTGGGCCCAGAAGATGTGTGTCCTCCAACTTCAGGGTAAAGGAGGGTCCCGGGTGTCAGGGAGGAAGCCTGGGGTCTGTACCCCTGTGTCTGAGGGAGGACTCACCTGCATCTGTTTGAGCTCATCTAGCTGTCTACTCTCAGGTGCTGTGAAGGGATAACACGGTATTTCTTAGGTACTTGCTCCTTTTCTGGGGGTCTGAGGCTGAGGCCCCATGGAAGCTATAGTCTCTCTGCTTGGTGACTCCAGGCCCAGGCCCCTGGAATGCTGTTTTGTTTTGTTTTTCTCTCAGGCTGCAGACCTCCAGGTTCATGTGACTGGAGAGCCGCAGAAGAAGCCAGACCCTAGCCAGCCGCTGCTGTTTGGAAAGATATTCACAGACCACATGCTGATGGTGGAGTGGAGTGGGAAGACGGGCTGGGGCCCCCCAAGGATTCAGCCCTTCCAGAACTTCACACTGCACCCAGCCTGCTCCGCTCTGCACTACTCCATCCAGGTGGGGCCAGCTGCTTCCCTTTCCCGCCCTGCCACATCTTCTCCCTGCTTTGCATCTGATTGAGTTCACCTCCCGGTCTGTGCTTTGCACATTTCTTCTTCCTCTGTGGATTTGTCATCTTTTCCTGAGGTCGCCTGTGTTCTGGGACACAAACGAGGTGACAATCGGTTCCTGAGAGGAGCAGATCTTGCTTTGTTGGAACTCTGTGCTCTGAAAGAAAGTGGAGTTCTCCTGGCAAGGATGAGAACATAGAAGGGAACAGCTTAGGCACAGAAGGGCAGGGTTGGCAGTCAAGGTGGGATCTCAGTGTGGCAGATGATGTCATCAGGGCCACAGAGGAGATGAAGTGCTTACCAGGAGTGTGAACAGGGGCAGGACCAGCCTGAATCTAGTGAGATGCCTCTCAGACCCTGTGGTAATTACAGCATGCGGGAGGTTGAGGCAGGAGGACTGCAAGATTTTTGAGGCTAGCCAGGACTATAGACTGTGACCCTAAGCTGGAGTCTTAGGGTCTAGCCACCGGATTTTTCTGTGACAATCCTTAAGGAGTCTAGCCACCTTTGTCACTGAGCATGATGCTCCATGTTATTTGGGTTCTTTTCAGCTTTGAGACAGAATATTGCAGTAAAGACCAGGTGCTCTTACCACAGCCTCTGAATGCAATTGTATCTCTCTGCCCAGTTTCTGTGCTAGTGAGTGGAAGGGCAGGTATGCATTTAAACAGTGTTAATATACTTTCTTATTCTCTTTAGAATTACTACCATTACCACCCTCACTGCCCAAGCCTGTTTCCCCACAAAGAAGCCTTGCTAAACTTAGCCAAAGAGTTTTTTAAAAGTTCTCAAAGCAGCCAGGCTTGGTAGTGCACACCATTAATCCCCGCACTCAGGAGGCAGAGGCAGGTGGATTTCTGTGACTTCGAGGCCAAGCCTGGTCTACAGAGTGAGTTCCAGGATAGCCAGGGCTACACAGAGAAACCCTGTCTTGAAAATACAGAAAAAAAAATTCTCATCTCTGTGTATATGTGTGTGGAGGCAGAGGTTGACAGCGAGTGTCTTTCTTCCTTCCTTCCTTCCTTTCTTTCTATTTATTTATTTATTTTTATTTTTTATTTTATTATTTTTTTTTTTTTTTTGGTTTTTCGAGACAGGGTTTCTCTGTGTATCCTTGGCTGTCCTGGACTCACTCTGTAGACCAGGCTGTCCTTGAACTCACAGAGATCCGCCTGCCTCTGCCTCTCGAGTTGTGGGATTAAAGGCTTGCGCCACTATGGCGGGACACATCGGGTGTTTTTGAGACTGGATCTCACCCTGTAGGCCAGGCTTCCGTCAAGTTGGCCTTAAAATTGGGCATGATCTCCTCCTTCTGCCCCCTCAGTAGTTGAGATAAGGGTCTTGGACTATATGCCTGGCTTGTCCTGTGGTTTCTGGCGTCTCCATGTCTTTCTCTCCATTACTTTGCCTTCTCCATCTCCACTTGTATCTATGTGTCTCTTGCTATCTCAGTGGTGTGCGACTCTGCCCTGAGCACCCTTCCCCTGCCTGTCCCTGCAGGTCTTTGAGGGCTTGAAAGCATACAAAGGCAGGGACCAGCAGGTGCGCCTCTTCCGGCCCTGGCTCAACATGGACAGGATGCTAGGTTCTGCAAAGCGCTTGTGCCTGCCAGTGAGTGGCCAGTCTTAGGAGAGAGGGCGGAGGGTGGTAGGGGGAATATGGACCCCTAACTCCTTATGGGATCCACCTAGGGCTTTGACAAGCAGGAGCTGCTGGAATGCATCCGACGGCTCATCGAAGTGGACAAAGACTGGGTTCCTGATGGCAGCGGAACCAGTCTGTATGTGCGGCCTGTGCTGATCGGGAATGAGGTGAGCGCGCTGCGGGAGCTGATACGTGGAGACATGTGCATCCCCATCAGATCAGGGGAACACAGAGGCTGAGCCTGGACCCCGCGTTCTAAGGGAGGAGGCTGGAGCTCTGGGTCTGGAGGGTCTGGAGGAGGAAGCTTTGGAGTGTGGACCCTTTGGTCTAACGCTGCCCTTCTGTCCATCACAGCCCTCGCTGGGTGTCGGTGTGGTCACACAAGCCATCCTGTTCGTCATTCTTTGCCCCGTGGGCTCCTACTTCCCTGGAGACTCCATGACACCTATCTCCCTCTTGGCTGATCCCAAGTTCATCAGAGCCTGGATGGGTGGGGTCGGTCAGTACAAGTTGGGCGTGTAAGTAGCTTTGCACATCCCCAGGTAATTGTGCTGGAGGGGGAGATGCTGGGAAGAGGGTGAGCTACAGTGCTCTCTGGGCTTTGTGGTTGGGCCTGTGCCTCCGTCCTGGGATGGAAAGCTATTGTCGCTGGGTCTGTGCTTGGGCTCTGGGCTTTCTTTGTGTCCTCTGTTATCTCTGGTGCCTGACCCTAAAGGTGGAAGGAGGATGGGGTGCCTTTCATGTGGACAAATGAGCTCAGAGATGGGAGGGCCAGTTGGAAGACCAAAACCGAGCCGCCTGGAAACCTCTAGAAAGCAAGATTACCTGCCCTTTGTTCTTTCTTCTCTTCCTGAATCACCTGTGTTGGGCTTGCTCCATGTATAGCTCCCAGCATGACTTGGGCCTCAGTCTCCATTCTGACCCTGTGGACTTCCCACCATTCTGTGTTGCTGAAGGCCCTGGCACAGTGTATTTTGGGGAGGTGGCTAAGTCACCTGGGATCAGGTGAGGTGCAAGCTACTGTCATGTTAGAACAAGGAACTGTGGCCACACAGGGCAACTGTTCAGGTCCTCTCAGAACACATCCTTGAAGTCTTCTGGGTGTAAGACCATGTGCTGGCTGCAGCTGGTAACATGGATGAGCCCAAGCCACCACCAGTCCCTGAGGGCAGCTGCGCTGGTGGGCACCCTAGTGTGCAGATCTGCAAGCCCTAATGCAGGGGTCACGGGGTCTTGTGAAAGCTTCATGTAAGAGGTAGCATTCCACCCGTAGTTTCTTGGCTACTTCTCTTATGACCTGTATAGTAAGAGAAGCCAGGCATGGTGGCATACAGCCATATGTGCCATATAGTCATAGCTCCTCAGTAGGCTGAGAGGCAGGGTTACAAAAGAAAGCTGGGGGCATGGGTCAGCAGTAGAGCTTATGCCTAGAATCCCCAAGGGAGGGACCTGAGGAGTGGCTCAGTGGCAGAGCCCCTGTCTGGAATCTCCCAGAGGGGTTAAGGTGGAGCTCAGTGATAAGAATAATTCACCTAGCATGTGGGAGGGAGATCCTGAGTTCAAACCCCAAAGAAAGAACAAGATGGTAGTCACTTTCTACATCTAGGCCCTCATAATTGGGCTGGCAGGATAGGATCACAGTTGGCTTAGGAAGAAAACCAAGACCAGTTTTTGCACAAGGCTCAGAACATGGGCTGGGGATCCTGTCCTGGGACAGTGGGTGTCTTGTATGAGTGAACAAGAGTTGAAGGCTGGTGTAGGTAACACTGTTAAAACAGGATGAAAGTCAGTGTGGGCGTGCACAGCTGTAATCTCAGCTCTTGGGAGGTGGGGACAAGAGAGTTCAAGCTTCAGCTACATAGTGACTTTGAGGCCAGCCTCTGCTACTAGAGAGACCCTACCTCAAAAACAAGAACCAGCCAGGTATGGTGACACATGCCTTTAATCCCAGCAATCCAGAGGCAGAGGTAGCCTGGTCAACAGAGTGAGGTCCAAGACAGCCAAGGCTACACAGAGAAACCCTGTCTAAAAAAATTCAAAGTGGGGCTGGAGAGATAGATGGCTCAGTGGTTAAGAGCACTGGCTGTTCTTCCAAAGGACCAGCGTTCAAATCCCAGCACCCACATGGCAGTTCACAGCTGTTTGTAATTGCCAGGCATGGTGGTGCACACCTTTAATCTCGGCACTTGAGAGGCAGAGGCAGGCAGATCTCTGTGAGTTGGAGGCCAGCCTGGTCTACAGAGTGAGCCCAGAACAGCCAGGGATACACAGAGAAACCCTGTCTTGAAAAACAAAAACAAAACAAAACAAAAAAGAAGAATAAAGCAGGCAAAACAACTTGGTGTCATTACGCTTGTCATCGATCTTAATCTCAGAAGATGGAGAAAGGAGAAACTGGAGGCAGGAAAGGGGGCAACCAAACAGGGCCCCAACTATCAGGCTAAGAAATCTGTGTGGAGAGCCGCAGGAGGGCTATAAGTTGGGGTAGGAGACTCCTCCGTGGCAGGGTTGTGGGGAGTGTGGGGAATTCTTTGCCCAGTCTGACCAGGCTGCCCTCCAGGAACTACGGGCCCACTGTAGCAGTGCAACAAGAAGCCCAGAAGAAGGGCTGCAAGCAAGTCCTCTGGCTGTATGGGCCAGACCGTCAGCTCACTGAGGTGGGCACCATGAACATCTTCATCTACTGGACTCATGAAGACGGGGGTGAGCTTCCTCATGACCCAACCTCATGTCCTGCCTCATTCCTACCAGGTTGCAAGGTCTCAGGGTCCTGGGCAGGTGGCTTCTAAAAGAAAGGGGAGACTATTTAAGGGTGGGAGGCAGTGACAACCCATCTGTCTTCCCTGACTTAGTACTGGAATTGGTGACTCCACCACTGGATGGCATCATCCTGCCTGGAGTGGTTCGGCAAAGCCTGTTGGATCTGGCCCGGACTTGGGTATGGCCTGTGTGACACCTGCATCTTGGGACCATAGTGTCTGAGCTGTGGAGCTGCGGTGGAAGCTGGGCCCACTGCCATGCCCTGTCCTCCATGGGTCTGTCTCCCATCCTTGCGCCTCACTCAGTCTTTCCCAGCAGCCTTAGGGAGGGAGCGATGGTGGTGTGCACCAGGGCAGGAATCTGGGTACGGGAGTGTTTCTGCCCCCTTTGTTATGCAGGGTGAATTCCGGGTGACAGAGCGCAAGGTCACCATGAAGGAACTGAAGCGGGCGCTGGATGAAGGGCGGGTGCGGGAAGTCTTCGGGTCAGGCACCGCTTGTCAGGTCTGCCCGGTGCATCAGATCCTGTACGAAGGCAAGGTGAGGCTGAGCAGCCAGGGTGGGTGGGAGAGAAAGAGGGGTAGTGCCCTGTCCTCATGGCCCCCTTTCTCCAGCAACTCCACATTCCGACCATGGAGAATGGGCCTGAGCTCATCCTGCGCTTCCAGAAGGAGTTGAAGGCTATTCAGGTGAGCTCATGGGATGGACCCTTCCCTCTGAATACCTGTGGCCAGAAGCACGGGAGTCTTATGCGCTCCAGGAGTCATAGGCCCCTTTCCACAAGTGTCTGCGGCTCTGGGTCCTAAAGACAAAACTCTTTTCATGAGCCTCTGGGCCTTGGTCACAAAAATGGCCCTCCCACGATTCGATTCCCTGGGGTTCTGGGCTGTCTCTTTGGCGTGGCAAGCCTTCCTCCCTTGCTCCTCCGGGGTCTGGAAGACTTCCTCCCACAAGCCCCTGGAGCATTCCCATTCTCGTCAGCCAAGAGGGCTTCAAGAGAACCTCTGGGCTCATTTCCCGATGACTGAGTAGCCTGGCCCCATGTCGGCACCTGGGACTACTGATCTGAGCTGAAAATACCTTTTCCCAAGAGCCTTCAAGGCTTGGCAACTCCCTGCCTTGAAAGCCCATGGAATTGTTGGCGGGCCTCCGGGTGAAGGACTACACTTCCCAGAAGGCAGCTGGGCACCACTTTGAGCGGTCAGCTTGCAGTGCTCCAGGGCCTGTTGGGAGTTGTAGTGCAGCTGTCTCAATGCGGCTACTCCGTTGTCCCGCAGTACGGAGGCAGCGCTCACGACTGGATGTTTCCGGTGTGACGCTATGGGCGGCGCCCTCAGTGGTTGAATCAGCTGACCTGTAGCATGCTGCCCAATGTCGCCGCCTCCCAGAGACTCACGAGAAACGCAACAGGAAAAAGTCTGGTCAGACAGTTTGGTCTCTGGCGCCCTCGCGTGGTCGCTACACTCCAAAGCCAGGCAATTTGGACCCTGCCTCGAACTTTCTCAGGGCTGCAGCTGCTCCGTGTCCTGGTGTTCAAGCGAGAACCTTGGCCTCTTCTGTGTCCGTTCTCAGGCCGGATCCCCGGTGCTCTCCATGATTCATGATTTTTTTTTCCCTCTCTGTCTTTGCTGCAATTTTGAAATAAAATGCCAAAGAACAAGACGTTGGCTGTCGTGCTCAAAGCGCCACCCTGGGACCCTGAGGGCTCAGCACATCTTATTATCAGTGACCCAGCTTGGGGACTTACCTGCCTGACCTGAGGGTGCCTTCTGTACTGTAGTATCATACCCCATTTACTGGATTCTTCCTGCACGCCTGTCTTGGGTGCGGCCTCCCAGTGGCTATGTCAGATCTCTCAGGATCTCTTTCCTTCTTCTTACAGCCCTGTTCCTGGAACCTCTGACTGCTCTGTTCCTTTTTGTGTCCCCTCAGCCCGACTTCCTGGCCTGGGTCTTCTGCCTGTCTCTGTGTCGTAGCTTCCTCTGTCGGCTCCCACCTAGCATCTAAAGGCTGTTTCTAGAATTGTGCCTCTCAGGGATGTCAGCTCCTCCGAGAGCAGGGCGGGCCACCTACTGAAGTGAGACCCTAGTCTCCCACCGCTGTGGCAATTAGAAAGATCACATCACTGTTCCCTTTCTATCATTTTGTTGGCACCTGCTTTAGCCCTTAGCATAACTGCAGCCATTTTTTTCCCTTCAGTCTCCATTTTAGTTATAAGATGAAGGGGCTGGAGAGACAGGAGCTCACAACTGTCTGTAACTCGAAGATCCTTCACATAGACCTGTGTGCAGGCAGAACACCAATGTACATAAAATGAAAATTAAAAGATGAAATTACTCATACCTTGTTACCTTGACACTCTTAAGTCCCCAACTACAGCTCCATTTGGGACCAATAAAGTTAAAGGTCAGTTAGAGATGCTTTGGCTGGCTGGGCGTGGTGGTGCATGCCTTTATTCCCAGAACTCGGAAAGGCAAGTGGATCTCTGAGTTTGAGGCCAGCCTGGTATAAAGAACTCCAGGACAGTCGGGGCTACACAGAGAAACCTTGTTTCCGAAGACAAAACAAACAAACAAAAAAAAGGAAACAGGTTTTGTGATGGGCTGGGCGCAAGCGTCTCACCGAGCACTCAATCCTTCCTCTTGGCTTCAGGCTCTTCAGGGTTGCAGTGGAGACCTCGTGTCCTCCACTGGGGTCTTTCTCAAGGTCATATACGTATAGTATACGTCTCAGGGGTGGGGGACATGTTTGTTTGTTCATCTAACATATGCACACACACACAAAAAAAAAATCCTCACTTCTGGGTGGTTTGGCTTTTAAAAAGTCAAAATAGAGTCGGGTGGGGTGGCGCACGCCTTTAATCCCAGCACTCCCGGGAGGCAGAGGCAGGCGGATCTCTGTGAGTTTGAGGCCAGCCTGGTCTACAAAGAGAGTCCAGGACAGTCAGGGCTGTTACAGAGAGAAACCCTTTCTCGAAAAACAAAACAAAAGTCAAAATAGAAACATCCTTGTCCAGCCTTTTGCAGTGTGATGACCTGTGGTCAGGACTACCTGGCTTCTTTGTAACTTCCCTGTGGCTAGAGGTGGCTCATTCATTCTCCTGCAGAGCCTGGTCAACTCCCTCGTGGAATGTCCTAGAAAGGGCAAGTAGCTCTACTGACCATGCCACGTCCTGGCCCTTAAACTTCAGTTTTGAAGGTCACTTATCTTGTTTTGTTATTTAAGCGGATGACTAGATAAACATGAAATGGGGAAAGTATTGATCTTTTTTTTTTTTTTTTTTGAGACAGAGTTTCTCTGTGTAACAGCCTGGCTGTCCTGGACTCACTTTGTAGACCAGGCTGGCCTCAAACTCACAGAGATCCGCCTGCCTCAGCCTCCCGGGTGCTGGGATTAAAGGCATGCGCCACCACCGCCCGGCGTATTGATCTTTAAATGCGTTGATATTTTCTTCATTTTAAGTTTTCTTTTCCTTTTTTTGGGGGGGGCGGGGCAGGGATTCTCTTAGTATCTCTGGCTGTCTTGAACTCACTTTGTAGACCAGGCCAGCCTTGAACTTACAAAGATCCACCTGCCTCTGCCTCCCATATGCTGGCTTTGAACCCTGATCCTTTGAAAGAGCAGTCTTTTTTTTAAATAAATAAATTTATTTATTTGTTGCTTCAGGTTACATCTCCATCATATTGTACTCTTTCCCTCCTTCCCAGCCCCGCCCTCCCACCCTCTACCCCCTAAACCTTCCATCCCACTCCTCTGGAGTGGAGTGTCCCCACATAACAGTCCCTTGCCCCAGTTCAGAAGTCATATGAGGGCCAAGAGCCTCCTCATACACTGGGGGCCTACAAGGCAGCACCACTAGGGAAAAGTGTCTCATTGCCAGGGAGAGAAAACTAAAAAAACAAACAAACAAAAAAATAAAAAGTCTATGTACCTGTTCCCTTTAGTGCATTGGTTGTAATATAGTTATCCTGTACTGTATGGCTAAAATCCGATTATAAGTGAATAGATGCCATGTGTATCCTTCTGAGTCTGGGTTAGCTCACTCAGGATGAGCTTCTCTAGTTCCATCCATTTGGCTGCAAATTGCATAATTTCATTGTTCCTGATGGCTGAGTAATATTCCATTGTGTAGATGTACCATAGTTCTTTAATCCATTCTTCAGTTGTGGAAGAGCAGTGTTAACTACTGAGACATCTCTCCAGCCCTTCATTTTGTGTTTTAATTTGTGGTTTAGTAAGCATCCAGACATGTATCATACACAAAGAAATGTTCTTGGGGATCCTCAATGCTTTTTTAAAAAAATTTTTCAAGCCGGGCGGTGGTGGCGCACGCCTTTAATCCCAGCACTTGGGAGGCAGAGGCAGGCGGATCTTTGCGAGTTCGAGGCCAGCCTGGTCTACAAAGTGAGTCCAGGACAGCCAGGGCTACACAGAGAAACCCTGTCTCGAAAAACCAAAAAAAAAAAAAATTTTTCAAGGCAGGTTTTCTCTGTGTATCTCTGGCTGTCCTGGACTCACTTTGTAGACCAAGCTGGCCTTGAACTCACAGTGATCCGCCTGCCTCTGTCTCCCAAGTGCTGGGATTAAAGGCGTGTGCCACCATGCCAGGCCCCTCAGTGCTTTTTTGTTTTGTTTTGTTTTTCGAGACAGGGTTTCTCTGTGTAGCCCTGGCTGTCCTGGACTCACTTTGTAGACCAGGCTGGCCTCGAACTCGCAAAGATCCGCCTGCCTCTGCCTCCCAAGTGCTGGGATTAAAGGCGTGAGCCACCACCGCCCGGCTCCCTCAGTGCTTTTTAAAAAGACTTTATTTTATGTGTATGTCTGTTTTGCCTGTATGAATGTCTGTACCATGTGTGTACCTTGTGCCTAGGGTGGTCAGAAGTCCACCTGAGTCTCTGGAATTGCAGCTACGCATAAGTGTGAACTGCCATGCTGCTGCTTGGAATTGACCATGGGTCCTCTGGAAAAGCAGTCAGGGGTCTTAACCACTGTGCCATCTCCCCAGCCAATGCTTTTTATTTTATTAAAATAAAATTTTGTTTTATTCAGCATTTTGTTTGGGCGTGGTGGCACACGCCTTTAATCCCAGCACATGGGAGGCAGAGGCAGGTGGATCTCTGTGAGTTCAGGGCCAGCCTGGTCTACAAAGTGAGTCCAGGACAGTTATGACTGTTACACAGAGAAACCTTGTCTCAAAAATAAAAAAAAAAATCAGCGTTTTGCTATGTAGTCTAGACAGGCCTCATGCATGAGTGAGTGTGTATGTGTATAACACACATATATATGCATGTGCAGATAGATTATATATGTATATAGATTATGCACACACACACACACACATTCGGAAAGAAAATGAAAGAATTTTCCTTAATTTTTAAAGTTACATGTACTTATCCACCAACTTTTGTGGAGGTCAGATGACAGCTTCCAAGAGAGGATTCTCTCCTTTTACTATGCGTTTCAGGAGATCAGACTGAGGTTGTCAGATTTGGCGGCAAGCGCCTTTTCCTGCTGAGCCAGCTCCCTGGCCACAGCGAGTACATCCGGGTAACTGAACCCTGGGTGAGCGCCCCTTTCAGTCGCGGCTGCGTGGCGCCACCTGGAGGCCAGTGTGGTGCACTCTGCTGGGAAGAGAGGCTTCCAGGAAGGGAAGTTGAAAAAACGGAGCTCCCAAAAACAACTGTGTTAATGGCTAAAATGTCTATGTAGCAACCATCTGAGGGATTTTTTGGGAGAAAAAAAAAGTGATTTTTGAGCAAAGAGCCTTTTTAGTTTTTTGAGACTTTCTCTGTGTAGCCCTGGCTGTCTTGAGCAACTTTAGGCCTGTAATCCCCATGACTGTATTCCCAGTGCTCTGGATGTGAAGGTTGAAGGATCAAAATTTCAAAGCTTTCCTTGACTATATAGGAAGTTCATGTTTCAAAACAAGAACAATAGAGAAAAGATGATCAGATAGGCTTTTACACACATGGGACATATTAATAGTTTTTTCCTTCCAACCTTTACTTCTTATTTTTTCTCATTTATGTATTTATTATTTATTTATTTACTTACTTATTTTTTTTTTTTCGAGATAGGGTTTCTCTGTGTAACAGAGCCCTGGCTGACTTACAGAGATTCATCTACCTCTGCCTCCCAAGAGTTGGGATTATAGGTGTGTCCTATTACACTTGGTTAATACAACTTTTCTTGGTTATTACATTTGTTGTTGGATATTTGAGTTGTTGATATATTTTTCTCTATTAGCTTTTGTAGCGTGGCCCGTATGGGGCGACCGCCCCATAAGGGGGTTCTCAGGGAAAGGAGAGTGCACTGCCCGTTCGACTCTCCAGCCATCACTCCGAAGATAAACAGACATGACAGGGGTGATGTCTAAGCATTTCCCATTTTTTTTACTGTTTTGTCCCCAAGCTTATATACAGAACCAAATGGATGTTTCCATATGAGGCTATTTGGGCCAATTACATTAAAGGTCATCCTATTACATCACATAGCACAAGCCTGGTAATATGGTGACATGCACTGATCATGAGCATGGAAGTCTTGCTCACCTAATCAGCTACACCCACGATCAGGCTTCGACTCCTCCCCAGCATCTTCCGGCCGGCGCCATCTTAGATATCTCCCACAAGTTACTTCCATTTTCTCAGCAATGAGACATTTCTCAAAAGCCTCCATTTCCTGGGTCTCAATTTTTGGTCTGACTCCTGCTTTTAGTTCTCTCTGGTGTATATTTCAGTGTGTGTGTGTGTGTGTGTGTGTGTGTGTGTGTGTGTGTGTGTG
>CAJQZJ010034110.1:2679376-2699311 GCA_907164525.1 Lophiomys imhausi
AGAGAGAGAGAGAGAGAGAGAGAGAGAGAGAGAGAGAGAAAGCATCACTTTTTTCTTCCTCCATGTAAATCCCAGGGATCAAATTCAGGTCATCAGTCTTGGCAGCAGGCACCTGTATTTCCTGGTATTAACATTAGAAGTATACATTGCTGGGTGTGGTGGTGCATGCCTTTAATCCCAGCACTCGGGAAGCAGAGCAGGAGGATCTCTGTAAGTTTGAGGACAGCCTGTTCTATATAGTGAATTCCAGGACAGCCAGGGTTATGAGAGCTCTTGTCTCAAAAAAAAAAAAAAAAAAAGAAAGAAAAAGAAAGAAAATGTGGTATATGTACAACAGTGAAATAGAACTTGTCTGACGGTCTTTTCAGGGGGGTTAGTGTGTCTGTATTGCAGTCACTCAACTATGCAGGTGTGTGCGTTCTGTGTACATTCATGCAGGAGTGTGAGGGTGTGTTCATGCAGGGCCAGAACAGGAGACCAGGCGTCTATCACTGCCTACCATGTTCACTTAAAACAAGGTTTCTCACTGAACTGAAGGTGCATCGTTTTGGCTGACTGGCTGGGGCGCTGGGATGAGCCCCCTCCAACAGCCAGCACTACGGTCACCCACGTGTGCAGCTGTGCTGGCTTTTCACGTGGGCCTGGGGACTCTAATTCATGTTCTTCTGCTTGAATGCCAAGTGCTGTTACCTACAGAGCAACTCTCCAGCTCCTGTTTTGTGTTTTTTTGGGGCTCACATTCCAGGCTGGCCCCAAATTCACTATGTAGCACAGGATAACTTTGAACACCTGATCCTCCCATCTCTACCCCACCAGAACTGACAGCACCATGCCCGGCTCATAGCGGAGTAGTGTCTATCTGTCGCGTCGACCTCGACCAGCAAGAATGACGCAACTTCCAAAAGCTCTTCCAAAAGCTCTTCTCAAGCAGTTTATTCAGGTCCCTTGAAAACAGTCTTCCTAATAATCGGGCAGACCCAACCCACAGGCTAAATACTATATGAACAGCCAATCAAGTAAAGCCACGTGGTGCTATCTTAGAGGCCCACGTATGCAGAAGCAAGCCAGATCAGCGGCCTTAACCAAAATATGGACTTGTTTACCACCGAGAGCGCTCACCATCGGGCTGGTGGAAGGCGGAAACCGGCGCCATCTTAAGGGCGCACACGGCACGTCGCAGCTCTCTACATCTATCCACTAAAAGGAAAGAAACAGTGACACACTACAACATGGATGAACCTGGAAAACACTAAGCCGAGGCAGCCAGGCGCCAAAGGCCACTGCACGATTCTGTTTGCATGAAATATCCAGAGTAGATAAACTTATAAAGTAGATTTTGGCTTGTCTGGCAGGGAGGACACAATGGTGCATGCCTAGGTAATGGGGCAGAGTTGCCCTTTGGGATGCTGAAATATTTGGGAACTAGACAGAGATGATCGTGGCATGCCTGTGGTTTCACTGAATACCCCAGCACTGGGGAATTCGTTTCACATCTAGTTGCACATAAGAACTCTGGGGTTCTAGTGACAGGCAGTTAAGGAAGCCTAGCCTGCACCTGTGTCCCCATGGTTTTCCCTAAAAGTCCACAGTTTGCCTATAACTTTAATATTTGTGGTACCAGGGGTTGAGCCCAGCACCTGTCTCATGATGGGAAAGTTCTCTCTACCCAACCCTCATACTCTTGTGTGTGTGTGTGTGTGAGAGAGAGAGAGAGAGAGAGAGAGAGAGAGAGAATCCAGGCTGGCCTGGAAATCATATGCAGGGCTGACCTTGAACTTCAACTCCTGAAAAAAAGAATACTTGAGCCCTGATCAATTCGCCCTTGGCTAACACTCCTAATCCCTCCTGTCTGTTCCACTCCTCAGGTGACACAGGTACTGGGGGCTCCCTGCTCCTCTACCTACTCTATTTTTTCAGAGTCCCAGTTTGAGAGCTCCATCCAGTCCAATGGTCCAGTTACACTTGAAGCCACTGATCGCTACGCAGAGTTACAGCCCATGAAACAAGCAGGTGCTTGCCGAATGGGTTGGTCAGAAGTCTGCAGAGGTAGGTGGACATGGCCTCCTCCTTCCCCATCCACTTGGATGCCAAGAGCCCAGAGAGGCTTGTGAAGAGTATTCATTACTGTAAGGTGGGGACATGCCCGCATATGGACATACACCCACACCCTACACATGAACATAGCTCTACATGAGCCAACACCAAACACCTACATACACACATCATACTTGCACCCCCATCCTATCCAATGGATAGGACACGTGTTGTCTAGGACACTGTAGAGAGCTGCGACGTGCCGCGCCTTAAAGATGGCGCTGGTCTCCGCCTTCCACCAGCCCGACGGTGAGCGCTCTCGGTGGTAAACAAGTCCATATTTGGCTAAGACCGCTGATCTGGCTTGCTTCCGCATACGTGGGCCTCTAAGATAGCACTACGTGGCTTTACTTGATTGGCTGTTCATTTAGTATTTAGCCTGTGGGTTGGGTCTGCCTGGGCATTCGGAAGACTGTTTTCAAGGGACCTGAATAAACTGCAGGAGAAGAGCTTTTGCGAGTTGCGTCATTCCTTGCTGGACAAGGGGGGACGCGACAGGACACTAAATGAATGAAGCAAGTATCAGACTGACTGGCATTTTCAGCCAGGCTTAGTGGTGGAGAATGTGGACTTTGAGGCCAGCATCCTGGAGACATTTACCTTGGTTATTTGGCAGGTAGAACAATGCTCAGTTTCACACGTCAGCATGGCCATGTGGCTCAGTTGAAAAAGGATCTGAAGGTCACTGTAAAGGTGTCCAGGAGGTGTGATTGATGTCACAGTGAGTAGCGGGTGGACCTGACCACAGAGTGACTTGTGAGCAAATCTGAGAATCTGAGGTCCTCTCTATAGAGGAGATAGGTGTCAGAGACCAGAGAGACACAGTTTACAGCAAAAGTCTCCACATGTTTCTCCATGTGTAGGAGCTGATGGTGGTGCATCTACCAGGGGGCCCAGGAAGAACACTTAGGGTCCACACCTGGCATCAGGGACAAAGAAGCCATCGAAGCCTCATCAGCCTTGCATCCACAGACAAAAATCAATGTTCACATGATCTGCGGGGCAGAGAAGACTTAGCTGGGTCTGATGGGAGCAGGAGCGTTGCTGGGTCCCATGCCCAGGACTCCTGGGGGCAGGATGAGCTGGCACAGAGTCAACGACCCAGACTCCAGACTCACTCCAGACTCCAGGGTTCCCGTAAGTTGCAAAGGCAGACCTGTTTATTTAAAAAAGAGGGTGCCCCCTTTACAACCTCTGCCCAGAGTCCCACCGGCTCCCGGACTGCAGGCTGTTGCAGCTCTTCCTCTTTTGCTCATTTTGTCTCATTACCCGGTGTGGCTTCATCAATCTCCAGGCAGGTCCGGGCAGGTCTCTCAGGCAGGTGCATACGGAAGCCCAGCCACTCATGCGCTGTCTAGCAACAGGCCTTGTTCCTGCTCAGTGGCAGGCCTAGTTCCTCCTACATATTCACCCTTTTGTTTTTATCTTTAACTTTTTAGCAACTCAGTGGGAAACAGAGTTTTTATGCTCTGATCTTGTTGACCCCACCTCAGGGACCCCCAGCATAATGGACTGTGCCTATTTTAGGTTGACCTGCGGAACAGATTCTTACCCACCATTGACTACCAGTTCTCAAAGGGTGGCATCCCTGGAGAGTGCATAGGGTGTGTAGGGCATTAAACAGAGGCTTCACAGATCTCTGTCACCCAGGCCCACATCACCTCTTTGGGTGGGCTGTGCTGTGGGTGCTCCAGAGCCATGAGCACCTGCAGGGTAGTCTTGTTGATGGAGTGTTGCCGGGCAATGTGCTGAATAAGACACTTAAGCAGAATGATTAATATGACCACAATTCCTCCCATAATGGCATAGGTGACTATCCAGGAAGGGTCAAAGAATGTTTTGATGTTATTTAAAACCTGTTCTATGAACTCTGCATCGAGGGAAAGCACTGGGACCCTGGTCTCATTGAGTTTAGAGATGCTTTCCCTGAGTGGAACAGAGTAATTGAGGAACTCGTTTGACCAAGTCCCCTTTATGTAATGAGACAGCTGTTGGTGCGCTTCAGTGAGATTGCTCACTTGGTAGGTAGGGAGACATATGGCATGGAATCGGGGGTCACAGGCCAGCAGGGACATGTCTCTTACCAATGCCAGTTCTTCGACCGAGGGATCAATTTGTTGTTGTAAGATATGGACGGTCTGATAAAGGTGTTGATTTAGGACTACCAGGCCTCGGTGCGCCTCAGCCGATTTAGATTGCCATCTTCTGCTGTTGTCATCTGCGTTAAGGCAACGGCTTCCATAGCCGCCCCAGCAATGTTTGCTATACTAGCAGCAATAACTGTGGCTGAAAGGCCGAAGTCCGTTCCTACCCGATATTGGGGCTGCAGGTGGGTCTGAGGCATCAATGTGTCAGCGTGGAAATGGGCAGCGTTGACAACAGGGACCCAGAGAGCAGCCGGTTCTCTCATTAAGATGGCTGTCATCAAGTATCCCAGCCAACAGGCTGTTAGTGAGCATATTTTGTGAGAGCAATTAAGGGTATGCGGGGTGTTAGAAGGATTGGTGACCAGAAAAGAGAAGGGGGACCCGACACAGACCAGGGTGACCTTCCAGCCAATTTGGTGAGTTTGAGTCCCATTCACATCAATCTGTCCTGTCCATTGTTTAGAAGACCCCATTAAAGAGGCGACCACTCCCTAAGAGTGTTAAGGCAAGCGAATTAAGACAATTGGAGGGGCCTCATAAGTCCCAGTTGCCCATGATAGAGTCAGAATGGGATCGTATGGGCTCTCTGTTAACATGTGGGGTCATGTTGGAGGCATTATTCAAAGTGAATCTCCACATGCCAAGTGCGAGATTATTATTGGATAGGATTGGATAATCTCCAAGTGACCTGGAGGTTAGAGCAGGTTGGCAATGTTCCCAGGGGATGGGGAGCCCTACAGAAGTGGGCAGCTTAGGAATCCTTGGACATAGAGGTAAAGAGGGTTGTGATACTGTTGGAGGATGTTTTGGGGGCTTGTACTCGGTGAGGGGGGCCAGAAGTTCTATGCCCAGCATGGGCCCATTGGTGGTGTTGCCATGAAAGTCCTCTGTGGTCATATTATATAATCACACACAAGGACTGGTGGAGACATTTGTGGTAAAGCAAAGGACTTTGTTCATTGACCAGGTGCCTCCTAGGTTTGTGTTGTGGGGGTTAGATCCATGAAAGGCAATCTCAGACTTGCATTGGAAGAAAATAGAACTGGGTATGCAGGGGAATCAATAGCTAAAGGTAAGAGGACAGGGGTAGCGGGGACGAGGGACAAGGGCAGATCCTCTGCCAGGATTTGTGGGATAGGGAAAATTAAGAGCAGGGAGTAGATAACATATGTTACCCCTCTTGGGTCTCTTCTTCCAGTGCTCCCTGATCTGTAGCAGGCCGCACATCCCTTGAGGGCACCCATATTGGTGTTGTGGCACCCTGTGGAAAAACACAAGCATAAGGTCGCCCTTGTGTTAACAAGGGGGCAGATGGTTGCCACTGGGCTGTCAGGGGACCCCTCCACCTTACAAGTGGCAAGGAGTGTTTCTGGGCAAATAGGCCCAGAGATTGTAAGCCAGACTCAGCCCTTGATCATCAAAGGTGAGGAAGTTCATATGGAGCATAGCCTCCACTAGGGCCAAATGCGGGTCATGTTTGGATTCCGGAGAATTGACCCTTATCAGTGATTCCTTTAAGGCCCGATTAGATCTCTCAACAATTGCCTGACCTTGAGGACTGAAAGGGATCCCAAGAGTGTGAGTAATTTTCCATGAGGCGACAAACTCATTGAACTGTTGGGAGGCATATGCTGGGCCATTGTCTGTTTTTAGGGCCCAGGGAACACCCATGACAAGCATAGCAGATTTCATTGCCTTAATAGCATGGGAGGCCTTTTCTCCTGCCATGGCCATGGCATGTACAGAGGAGGAGCAAGTATCCATTACCACGTGGACATATCTAAGCTTGCCAAATGGGGGGTGGTGAGTCATACCTATTTACCAGATGGTGTTTGGAAGCAAACCTCTAGGGTTAACACAGCTCCTACCAAGGGGCCCTGATGATGCAAGGGGTGTGCATGTGGCACACGATCTGGTGAGGTGCTTGCATTGTGTGACAGATAACTCTGGCAGGAGTTTATGCAAGTTTTGTGGGTAGAGGAGAAATTGTGATTGCAGGGCTTGTGCCTGCTCCAATAGCTCAAGATTCACATCCATGATCATGGTATCAGTTCTTTCATTTCCTGGCAGCTTAGTATGAGATCTGATATGGGAGATAAACCAAAGACACGCCCTGTTCTCGAGGGCTTTTTACAAAGACCTCTTGAGTACATGTATGGGATTATTAGCATCCTTTATGTGAGAGAACACCAGAGTCCTGATTGCTTGTGCTGTATATTGAGTGTCTGAGAAGATGTTAACTGGTTCAGACTGGCATAGTTCACAGATCTTTAAGAGGTCCAATGATTCACCTAATTGCACTGACCCTGGGTTTGGAGGGACATAGATGATATCCTTTGTCCCTGGCCTTTGTGACAAAATCCCATACCTTTGTCTATTTGCATCTGAAAAGGCTAACGTTGCTTTGGAGTTTGGACTAAAACTGGGAAGGCCATAGGGCCTGATCTCAATGGGGAGATGAGGAAGTGCTGCTTAGCGCTTAATAGGCTGTGGGTGGTTGCCAAGGGTGCCAGGAAAGCCCATGACCATCTCCTGAAGGCTTAATGAATCTGCCCAAAGTCTCTGGGATATTTTAAGGAAAATGGTGATATTATTCTATCAGGTTTCTTCTTATAGGTTCACCTTGTTAGGGCTCTGGCCTTAAGGACAAGTCTGAAAACAATCACAAATTTAGAGGTTACTTTGTGGAGGTCAGAGTGGGCTTGGTGAAGCCACAGAAGGGGACCATTTTGCCATAAGGCCCCCAGGACACCTCCAAGGGTCCACATGATTATTGCTAATAAGGGTCTGTCAGGGTCGTGTCTAACCAAGCTTGAGATGGATAGACACGTCATGATCTTGCACAGGAGGTCCTTGGCCTCCTGTGTGAGCTTAATTTTTGCAGAGGGGGTGTCTGGGCCCTCCAAGGAGAATAGGTGCCTCATTTCACAATCTGGTATAGGTAGAAAGGGTTTTAGCCAATTAATGGTCCCACATAATTGTTGCAGCTCCACGAAGAAGTTAGACTCCTTTTGTGGAATGCTGAATGCTAATGGTCTGATTTTCTCAGCAATGGAGAATCCTAAGAAGGCATAAAGAGGGACAATCTGGATCTTTTCTGGGACGACTCGTAGTTTAAATTTCCCCAAATTATCTAACAACTGAGCGGTGACCTTTTTAAAAAAGAGATAAATTAGGATTAGCTCACATAATATTATCCATATGATGGGGTGCTGTTAAGCATTCTAAATGTTAATTGGTCCTGTTTGCTGTCTGTTACTTAATTGACTCTGATTGGTTAAATAAATGCTGAGGCTTGGAGCTTGGGCAAAGACAGAGATAGGTGGGTCAAAAGTCTTAAATTGGTAAAAACATCTTTAAATGCCATATTCTGCATGTTTCTGAGGTTTTTGAAGACTGTCTGTTTAGCTGCATAAACAAACGTTGCTTTTTTCTAGCTATTTACTATGTGTTCAACCTAGAAAACATATTTTGTGATAAATTAGACTAGAATCTGGCATGAACAAGAGTTTGATTGACTAACTTGTATTATTTGATTATCCTAAACAGTTTGTAATAGCAGTTTATAAAAGGACTGGAACTAAACCTTGCATTTTCAAATGAGTTGCAAAGATCTTTCTTTATAAGCTAATTTGGATTGTAACCAAACCGTAATATAAATCTCCGTCCATGCCATATGAAAGGGTGGCATGAAGAGTCCTAAGGACTTTGCAGCCGAAAGGATTTATTGTCTAGGGCTTGGTGGGGCACATCTTTAATCCCAGCACTTGGGAGGGAGAGACAGGCAGATCTCTGTGAGTTCAAAGCCAGCCTGGTCTACAGTTCCAGGATAATCAGGGCTACACAAAGAAACCCTGTTTTGGAAAAAAAAAAAAAAAAAAAGGATTTATTGGCTATATACAGACATTCATGTTTTAACCGGTCTCAGAGGGATCAGCCATATACATTACCTGTTTGCTTTTTTGACTTCCTTCTTTCTGTCTTCAGCGAAGATCTTCAGGAGGTCTCCCTCTATCAAATCTGATCCTTTTTTTTTTTTTACTTAGGTCTGCTCCATTTTGACCTCTCTCAGAGAGGATGCATAAAATTATCATCATCCTTGGACATAGAACCATTTTCATGTTGATAAAAAAATCAAAACAAAACTCCAATTGTCCTCATCTACAGTGGTAATTATTTGCTATTTTTATCCAGACAAGATTTCTCTGGGTAGCCCTGGCTGTCCTGGATTTGCTTTGTAGATCAGGCTGGCCTTGAACTCACAAGGAATCTATCTGTCTCTGCCTTTGCCTCCTAAGTAATCAAATTAAAGACATTTATTTATTTAGTATCTATGTACCCTTGAAAATGTTTATATCTATTTTTTTTTCTAAAGATTTATTTATTTATTTTTATGTATATATGAGTGCTCTATCTGCATATACACCTGCAGCCAGAAGAGGGCATCAGATCACATTGTGAATGGTTGTGAGCCACCATGTGGTTGCTGGGAATTGAACTCAGGACCTTTGGAAGAGCACTAGTCAGTGCTCTTAACCGCTGAGCCATCTCTCCAGCCCGTTTATATCTATTTTTATCTCCTTTTTTTTTTTTTTTCTGAGACAGGGTTTCTTTGTGTATCCCTGGCTGTCCTGGACTCACTTTGCAGACCAGGCTGGCCTTGAACTCATAAAGATCCGCCTGTCTTTACCTCCCAAGTCCTGGGATTAAAGCTGTGCACCACCATGCCTGGCTCTATTTTTCTCTCTTTCTCCCTTCTTTGGATATTTACTTTCTATGTGGATTTATTTATTTATTTATTTGTGGCAGGGTTACTCTGTGTAGCTCTGGGTCTTGCTCTGTTTCTTTAGTGCTGAGATTAAAGGCATGCATTTATTTTTCTCTCTTTCTCCTCTTCTATTAATTTAACATCTTCCTCTGTAATTAACTTTATATAAACTGTACCCCATCTTTAGTGCCCAAGCACACCCTCAAGCGTATTGCACCTGCTCAGAGGTCTGGGCCCGAGTTCTGCCTCCTGCACTATGTCTATCCTTGTCCCTCCTTTTCATCCACATGGAATGAGTGGTTCTGCCCTTCATCATAGGAATTGTAGCTTTTGTGCTTTGAGACTTTTCTTAGGCCACCATGTGTTTCACCACCTGTCTTGGGCCTCTGTGCCCCGCCACACGAGGCTGAGCTGACAATGTGGCATCCAAATCTCATTGCTCCATGGGAGTCCTCATGTTGTTCTGCTGACTCGGTTCTGAACAGCTGCAGGCTGCCACTGGGCCAACTGCCAGCAGGCCATGTCCTTCTGTGTGTCCTCCCACTTCTGTAGGAAAGTGGGGGTCCATGTAGGAGAGTGGGGCTGCTTGCATGCTTTCCCCCAGACTTCTGCATGGGGTTTTGATTCCAGCAGCTAACCCTTAGTCACAGGAATTGCACCTGGCCATGATCATTCCTGCGTCTGTGTCAGGCCTAGCGAGACTTGCGCAGTTGCGAGGGGGAGTCTCAGAGAATCGCGAGTGTGCTGGTGAGGCTTCAGTTCTGGATTCCACTGACTGTGTGTGCCAAGTTTAGAGTGCAGTTCTTCTTTGGAACCAAGCAACTCTTGGGGGAATTGCAGCCTGTGTCTCTTTCAGCAGCCCCGCCAGTCTAAGGCCTTCCCAGCAGCTGTACTCTGACCCGTCCCAAGCAGCATCTAGTTTTTGGTCCTACGGTAGCTTCAAATCATGGTCCTAGTCTCTCGTAGCAGCCACCTACCAGAATACCTGCAATCTAAACTTCAGTTCTAATTGCCCCACATTAAGCACCAATTTGTTGAGGAAAATATTGTTCTGGGGGTTGCTACACTCCCTTAAACTGATTAGTTTCCAAGTAAGAGACACAGAGGGTTTTTAGATTTATTAGTAAGCTACAGGCCTTAAGCCGGGCAGGTTCTGAGCTATAATAATCCTACCACCCTTAAAACCCACACAAATGCCAGTTACTTAGCAATGACTCCTGGGTGACTTCTACTCCATCAGTGTGTTCTCAAGGCAAGCTGCTTTTGGCCACATGCTCATGGTCCATGCTACCCCATGGCAACTTCCTCCTCTCTCTCTCTCTGTCTCT
The DNA here is from genome assembly GCA_907164525.1 of Lophiomys imhausi. NCBI lineage: Eukaryota > Metazoa > Chordata > Mammalia > Rodentia > Muridae > Lophiomys > Lophiomys imhausi. Next base: position 2,689,714 of record CAJQZJ010034110.1, read on the forward strand.
CTCTCTCATTACCCTGAGACCCCAAACCCAGGAATCTTATCTCTGCATACCTCTCTTCTGCCCAGCTACAGGCTTGATTTATTAACAAATCAAGGATAACTGAGGGGCAAGGTTTGCACAACATCATTTTGCGTATGTGAGAATCTGCTTGTGGGATAATGAGCAGATCTTGGGGAGGCCAGTATTTGGCATTTGAATACCTAGCAGCTCCAGACCAGCCCCAACAGTAAAGTGCTTGGCATGCAGGCAAAGGTTTGAGTTTGATCCCTACCACACATACAGAACACTGGGCACAGAGGCAAGTAGCTGTCACCCCAGCACCATGGGAGATGGAGACTAGCATAGTCCAGGAGTTCAATGGCCAGCCAGCCGAGAGAAACCATTGAGAGAGATGCTTCAGCACTTAATTGCTCTGTGAAGCCAATGAGACAACAGCTTTTCTTTAACTCCCTAACCCCAAAATAATTAACACAGAGGGACTATGATTTATTTCATAAGGGCTGGACAGAAGTCAACCCTCTAAGCTATTTTGCTATTTCCTGGCTACAAGCCTAAGTTACTTCCCAATAAGATGTCCTTCCTGGACTGGATCCACTCACTCTATCAGGCCATGTCCTCTCTCTCCATCTGTGGTAGGTTTAGTGCTAGCATATAATAGCATAGGGAACTTGGAATAAAGCTGGACTTTAAGATAAAAGACTTACTTACATGTCCTTGGGAACTCGCCAAGGACCAGGACCTCTTTGATCTTAGGGCTAGGAGCAGGACATGCCCCCTGAGGTGCCCAGCCTCCAGAGGTCTGCTGTCATTTTACAGCTCTCTGTGAAAAGCATCTGAATGACATGCCCTGAGGCAACTGCCCACATCTATGGACCGCCTGTGAATTCATGCCCCTCTGCAAAAAGCTTCTGAAAAAGACTGAGCCCAGGGACATAACTTGAAAAGTGCGCGAAAGCTTCTGCAGACAGGTGAAGATATTTAAGGCAGGATTCACGTGGATGGAGGGCTAATTCTCTCTCCTGTTCCTGAATCACTCAACAACATTTTCCTCAACCGGTTGAAAAACACGCATCACAATATCATGGGAAAGTTTCACCCTCTGATATTGACCCGTTTTGGGTCTGGAGAGGAGAAGGATTCTCGCTGAGATTCGGGAGTGATCAGATGTGGAGATCCAGGACTTCCGGCCTTTGCAGGCCATACGCATCTGAATAGGTGAGCCACCTGGGAAACTTTCATATGTTAATAGGTCTTAAGACCACAAAGTAGGCAATGAAATTCAGAGACTTTTTTTTTTTTTTGGTTTTTCAAGACAGGGTTTCTCTGTTTAACAGCTCTGGCTGTCCTGGACTCGTTTTGTAGACCAGGCTGGCCTCGAACTCGCAAAGATCCGCCTGCCTCTGCCTCCCAAGTGCTGCGATTAAAGGCGTGCGCCACCACCGCCCGGCTGAAATTCAGAGACTTTAAGAGACTTTAAAACTAAAAAATTGTATGAAGACCAGCCATCCATCCAATTGTATGGACCCACACTCAGAGAAAAATATCCTTTTGAGAAACCTTAGGTTAATGTTAAATGCTTGTATTATAGGTACTAAGAAGTTTTAGGTGCTAGGTTTCAGAGTTAGGGTTTGGGTTTAGGATTTAGGAATTTTATAGACAATTGTTAGGTAATTGTTAAGTATTAATAAATATGTTTGATAAATAAAAATTTACTGTTACATCCATCTTGCTCTCTTCCCTCATGGTCCTTCTACTACTCCAAAAAGCTCAGGCACCTTAGCTCTACCTATGTCTCTTCTGCCCAGCCCAGGTTGTTGGCAACTCTATTATCCAGTTAAGGATAAGTTGGGGAGCAAATTATACAGCATCACTTGGTGAATGTGAGAATCTGCTCATAAGACAACAAGGATTGTGGGGGGTCAAGCAATTAACATTTGAATACATTGTAAGCTTCAGATCAACACCAACATTTCTCCCTTTTTGTCTAATAAAAGGATCTTTTTCTTTTAATAATAAATAGCACAAAAGTAAATATGAAACAATTGTGAAAATTATAAGGTATACTATATATTTCCAATGTCCAGTGAATGCATTTGGAATTTTGGAAAAATATTCTATTATCTATTCTATGTTGGTGAGCTCAGAGTTCTATGCCTAAATCATGTTCTATTTGTAGTACCAAACCAAAAAAAAAAAAAAAAACCTTCTTAGACCTAAAGCATCTTCTAAAATCCTAAACAACTTAGCTTAATTGTGAGATTATAACCTTTTGTTTGTTTATGTTTTTCTAGACAGGGCTTCTCTGTGTAGCCCTGGCTGTCCTGGACTCACTCTGCAGACCAGGCTGGCCTTGAACTCACAGAGATCCACCTGCCTCTGCCTCCCGAGACAGAACAATGGCAGTTTCTCTCTGTTCAACCTAGGGTGACATTTTAATGATAATCCAGCCTAGTATCTAACATGACCATGAGCTTGATTGACTAAGTATTAACTTGTAACACTGATTATCCTCAACAGTTTGTGTAGTGAAATGTATAGTAAAACTTTTGAGTCTGGCTTTGGGTGAAATGTTTCAACAAGGTCTTTGCCATGACAGACCTCCCAGCTACACTAGAGGCTGAGAAACTGTTTTGAGGCTGAACCTTGAAGAAAAGCTCCCTTTTTTAGAGAATCTGCACTTGGTGCTATGTGAGAGCTTCTAGCTGCACTGACCTTGGTCCTTACACACTCCTGGCAAACCTAGAGTTCTTACTTTTGACTCTATAATCAAAAGGGACTGAGGTTTATGTGGGTTGTTTGTTCTCATGGGCAGCAAGGACAACATGACTTTGGTAGTTGGAATCTTTTGCAGCCCCAATTAACCTTGTATGATGTTTGAATAAAGTAACTGGAGTGAGCTAGCTGGGTGTCAGTCTTTTCCAAGGAGGCTGAACCCCTCTGTTCCTCCAGAAAATGAAGGCTTAGCATCTTGGTGAGATTCCCTCTCTGTACTGTGGCACCTGTGACCAAATCACTCAATATGTTTGTGATAGCAGCTTATGAAAGGACTGAAAGTAAACTTTACATTTATAAATGAGTTGTGTAGGTCCGATACCTCATACCAGAATATAAACATATATACATATGTGTATCAAAATGACCTTTGATTTGAATCAATATACCAAATTTTATACCATTGTATCAAAAATAACATTATTTGAGAATGACAATAGCTCTATAAGTTAGTTTGGACAGTGATTAAGGTGCAATATACATTTTTAATTATGCCATATACAAGAATGGCTTGATAAGTCTAGAGGACTTTGTAACCAACAAGATCTATTGGCTATGCGCAGACATTTCTTTATACCTCAGCCATTTTAAGAACTATTTCCAATAGAGGGACCAGGATATATATACATTGCCTGATTTGGTCTCGATTTGTTTCTTCTTGTGTGTGTCCAAAATCTTCAGGGGGTCTCCCTCTGTCATATCGGATTTTTATCAATTTGGATAGGATCCATAGATTTTCTTTTCCTGTGTAAACATATGTAAAGTGCCTCCCGACCCAGCAGAACACATTTCCTGCTTTCCATTTTGAAGTTTAGGAAATCTTTAAAATAAATAGGTTGATTTAATTCCTGTTTTTTCCATAATCCAATGTCTCTTAGCAGCTGTTGTTTTTTGTTCATTAGCATTTAAGAAATTTAATGTCAATAAAGTACTATATAATCTATCTCGGGGTCTTTGATACCCCTCTCAGTTTGTTAAGCAGGAATATTGAAGGACTGACCTACCTTGACACGGCAAAGCTTAGCAGTCGATTTGCTCCGTGTCCTGCTTGTCCATAGCTTGTGACAGCACATGCTGTCAGCAGTTGAGGCAAGGGCAGCTGTTTGGCCAGTAGCTAGCTTTGCCACATTTGAAGCAAACTCCATATAGAGGCTCTTTGCAGTGAGAATTTTGGTTTCCTTAAAAACCCGGTTATGTTATGTGAAAATGTTTTTTTTTTTTTTCGAGACAGGGTTTCTCTGTGTAGCTCTGGCTGTCCTGGATTCGCTTTGTAGACCAGGCTGGCCTTGAACTCACAGAGATCCGCCTGCCTCTGCCTCCCAAGTGCTGGGATTAAAGGTGTGTGCCACCATGCCCAGCTAAAACGTTTTTGTTTTAATCCCAGGTGTGGGATATGGGGCTGCTTCAGTTTGTCCACAGCCGTTAACTATGATTGTCCCATGCTCTAGCAGGGGCATGATTTGTGCCAGCTGCACACAGTTTAATTCCGGGAACTCTTAAGAGGGTATGAATGGAAGAGTCCTGAAAGGCTCTGTGGTAGCTGCTGCTCTCCCTTCTGCTGGCCCACAATGCTGCTGTTTCATCCTGTTGCTGTTTTTGCTGTTATTGGTTTGCTGAACTGCTGGGTACCCTGACAGTGAAGACTGGTATTGCCCCGAAGAACCCTATGACACTAGTCAGCAGGAAGTAGCCTACAGAGGTCTATGTCCCCTACCTCAGTAACCTTTCTTTCCTAACTATTGTTGGGGGCCTCTAAGGGATTAGGGTAGATAAATATTTTAAGGTAGGTAGAGGTATAAGAACCTAAATAAAATAGATTTAAAACATTCCCCAACAATTCTTCAGTGTCCATCATCTTCTCTGAAATAGGATGGGAGTGCTGCCAGGAGCAGACATGTCTCGCTGTCATGAAAAGCTCTTTGTTATTATAAAAACATCCTTAAATGCCTTATCTGTAGATCTCTGAGCTGTTTGAAGACCATCTGTCTCTCTAACATACATCTGAATAGGCAATCATTGCTTGTTTCCAGCTATCTGCTTAACTTTGAAAACATCTACAGGAGGCTAAATGATGCTTATTTTTATATTTAACTCAACTAGTACCAAGCAAGACTACAAGTTTGATTGAATGACTACTAAATTGCATTTCTTAGTTATTGTAAATAGTTTGTAATAGTAGCTTACAAGGACTAGAACTTTACATAACATTTAAAAGTGAGTTGCATAGGTATAATACCTAAAAGAAGAGTTGGAACACACACACACACACACACAATGTTATAACAAAATATAATCTTAAATTAGTACTGATATATAAAAATCCATACCAATGTAAAAAAATTGGCTTGTTGATGCTCTTTAGTTTAAAAGCAGATTCAATAATCTACCCTTTTATGAAGGGGTGGTGTTAGGCATTCTAAATGTTAATTAATTGGTCCTGCTTGCTGGCTGTTACTTACTTTGACTCTGATTGGTTAAATAAATGCTGAGGCCTGGAGATTGGGCAAAGACGGAGGTAGGCAGGACTAAGGTGCACAGGCTTCTGAGACAGAGAGCATCTTGGGAAGAAGAAGCTCCAAGAGGAAGCCAAGAACAGGAAGGAGGAGGACACACATGATGGGGTAGATTAAAGAAGATCATTCCACGTGGCCTGGAACATTGGCTTAGTGTGGAGAATAATAGTCCAAAGGGACGTATGTATATATGGAGTCATATTTGAGTAATAGAATTATGAGCTAGCTTAAATGGCCTAGGATTGCACAATTCAGGCCAAGCCTTGTTAAAATCCATCTAGTATCTGTGTGAATTCATTTATAATGGGTTAATGATTAACACTGCTGGGGCTGGAGAGATGGCTCAGTGGTTAAGAGCACTGCCTAGTGCTCTTCCAAAGGTCCTGAGTTCAATTCCCAGCAACCACATGGTGGCTCACAACCATCCACAATGTGATCTGGTGCCCTCTTCTGGAATGCAGGTGTACATGCAGATAGAGCACATATATGCATAAAATAAATAAAATAAATCTTAAAAAAAAAAAAAAAATGATTAACACTGCTGACCAATTAATGGTAATATAATATAAATACTGGTTAAATAACTTAATTAGCATTTTTCTACACTTTTATCCTATTATTCCTATATCCACCCCCTCTTTTTCATCCCCTTCCCCCCTTTTCCCCTAACATTAGATAGGAGAGAAAGAAGGATAAAGGAGAAAAGAGAGAACAAGATCATTGAATCTAACCTCCTTTCCTTTCTTTCCTCCCTGTCCCATTAACAACATGTGGCCAACCCCCCCCTAAACAGACAGACATCCATCACTGAGACATGCAATGCTTCATAAAAACAACAATACCAAAGTCCGGTTTGTACTCTCTAAGAGAACAACTTATATTTATTAATATAAGAACACCCATAACATATCTAAATCCTATAACCTAAAACCTATAGTCTATCTAAGGACAACCTAATATCTATTTAAAAACACTTAACTAACACTATTTTAACTTTCTTAAAAGGATATTAATATTTTGAGCATAGGTCCATGCAGGATGATTTGGTTTTACGGTAGTCTCGGCAGTCAGTCCTTTTCAAAGCTTAGTGTTCATTGGGCCTTACTTTGTCAGTTCGAAAGGTCAGTTTATTTCCACCACCAAATTGTGGCTGGTTTATAAAGTCAGTCTGTTCCAACTGCCAAATTGAGGCTGAGACTCACATCCACGGTCTGTTTGGCCCAGGCAAACCTCACACCCGACTCTCCAAGTGGCTTCCAAACTCCAGTTGCCTTGCTCACTTTTCTGGCGCTCTGGAGCCCCAAGACAGCTGCCTTCAAGGACCTCCCCCTCTGCAGGTTTTATGTCATGCCTTTGTCCCACACCCCCAGTGCTGGGATTACAGGCACACACCATCGTATCAGGTGTTGGTGATGCTGGAAGTGGACCCGGGACTCCATGTGTCCTAGACAAGTAGTGTACAATGCAGAACCACACTTCCAGACTGGAAACTGTGAGACACACTCTTGAGGGCCTTTCATATAAAACATTTGGAACATTTCCCAGCCTCTGGACCTCAACATGGTGTCTGTACAGCTGCTGGAATGATAACAGGCTGCTGCCCGTCCTCTGTACCGGGTGTAGTGGCAGAGGTGCTGTCTTTGACATCAATGTGGGTCCTGACAATGAAGAGCAGAAGGAATCCTTAGAGCACAGTGAGGTGTTCATGTTTGTTGGGATAATAATGTGCTGTGTAAATGTTGTCTTTGTATTATTCAAATACTGGTTTCTATACCAGCAGAGAGTCAAGCACTGAGGTAGAAGTTAGGTCTCTTCAGTGAAACAAGTGTAGGCCATTCAGATGAGCATCTGGCAGCACATAAGGAGAGCTTGGTGTCCCTTGGACTTGAGCCAAGATGGACAGAGCTTGGTCGTGGCCAGATGATATGCCCTGTTGAAGGGGCATGGCTAAGAAACTGAGCAAGCTGAGCAGATGACATCAGCTGCTGTGAGGAGCAACGGGACTGTTGGACGTCTCGAGAAATCTCGTGGACCCTCAAGACCGCCAAGGATTGTGAGATAATGTAATATATAAGACAGAGAATTCTATGTGGTCTCCCTCTTCCTCCTGCCCTCACCGACTGAGAAGTCACACCGAAGAAGTGCACAGCAAGGTACGCCATTGACAGAGTTTAGACTGCTATAGAGACAAAGGCATGGCATAAAATCTCCAGAGTGGAATAGGACTGGGCATGGTGGTGAACACCTTTAGTTCTAGCTGGAAGAGGGAGAGGCAGGCGGATCTCTGTGAATTTGAGGCCAGCCTGGTCTACATAGTAAATTCCAGACCAGGCAGTTCTACAAAGTGAGACTGTGTCTCAAAAAACAAACAAACAAAGACAAAAGAAGTTTGTTGTGCATGGAGTGTGTCCACCATGGTACAAACGTGGAGGTCAGAGACAGGCTTATGGCACACTCATTCTCAGCTTCCCTGGGTTCCAGGGTTGAACTCGGGCAGCAGACTTCCCCACACACCTTACTCACCACACGCCTTACTCATGGGGCCATTTCACTGGTCCTTTGTTTCTCGAGACATAGTCTAACTATGAATCCCATGTTGGCTTCAAATTAGCTATCCTCCTGTCTCAGTAGTATGAATGCTAGGATAAGGAATATTATATGCCACAATGTTCCATTATACTATTTTATTTTGTGTGTGTGTGTGTGTGTGTTTGATAAAACATTTAATCAGCAGTATCTATTAGCCTGTTTTGTTTAAGAAACTTGAGGCCAGACATAGTTGAACTCACCTGAGGCTGCAGAAGGATTCCAAGTTCAAGGCCAGCCTGGGCTACATATGAAGTTAGGACAAAACAAAGTCAGGAGATGACACATTTATCCTTCCATGTCAGCCACTGTCTTTTTTCTCTGGACCTTGACACATGAAGGTTAAAGGCCTGTTATCGGTCCCCCAGGTATGTGTGATATTGATGTTTCTTCTTAGCCAGATTCTTTGGCAACAAAACCACCAACATGACATTTTGTTTATCTTGTGACTCATCAAACTCCCTGTGTCCATTCCTCTCAGTCAAATTTGATTTTGTCTCAAGATTTGGTGGCACCTGTCCATGCTCTCTCCTGCCAAGTTACTCTTTCCCCCTCTGTAAATAATACAAATTTGAAGACTGGATACCTTGAAACTGCATACCTCACAAAGAATGTGAAATCTGCGGCGTTTTTGGATCTATGTATACCCTCCTGTGTCGTTTCACACCAACTGTGTGTCTGGACATTATATGACTATGTCAAGGCACTAGGGAGCAGAATTTACACATATATGCTATGTTAATATATATGTATAAGCATCTGTATTAGTTTTCTGTTTCTATGAGAAAATAACATTACCAAAAACAACCTATGGAAGAAAGAATTTATTTTGGCTTACCTTTCCAGAGGTATGGAATGCCTCACAGCAAGGAAGGGAGGGCATGGCAGTACGAGCAGAAAGCTTCCTGGTCACATTTCATCCATACACAGGTAGAAGAGAGAGAGAGAGAGAGAGAGAGAGAGAGAGAGAGAGAGAGAGAGGGAGAGAGGGAGGGAGGGGGGGAGAGAAAAAGGGAGAGAGAGAGAGAACAGGAAGTAGGTAGAGGTATAAAAGAGGTATAAATTCTCAAATCCTGCCCCCAGGGACAAACAGAAATGCTCTACTTCCTAAAGACTCACATAACCTCCCCAAACAGTGCCACCAACTTGGAACTAAGTGTTCAAACACACGATCCTGTGGGGAACATTTCTCATTCAAACCACCACTGCTGGGGGTTGGTCTTATGTATGGTGTATTCAGATGCTGAATTCTGTGCCCAGAGATCTGGTTGCAGTTTGGACATGGGCATTGGCATGATTATTGAAGCAAATCCTGTATCCATGTTGTATAAAGAATATTCTCCATCATCTCTGATTGGCTAATAAAAAGCTGAACACCCAATAGCTGGGCAGAAGAGGAGAGGTCACCATGAGAAGTTGCCATGAGGTTGGCAAGAGGAAACCATGAGGGGGTCTCGAGGAGGACACATGGAGAATACATTTCTGCATCCAGTCTGGCAGGGAGTTCCCAGCTGCCAATCTGTATCTGGTTTCAGGCCAGAAAGACACTGTCCTTCACTAGAAGCCCTGGACTCAGCCAATTTCTGGGCAGAAATGACTTAAACACAGACTGAGATATCTGTACACTCAGAGGGTCTGGAGAAGCAGGAGAAAGGGTTTTCTCCAATGTCCAAATGTTAGTTCTTCTTCTTCTTCTTCTTCTTCTTCTTCTTCTTCTTCTTCTTCTT